>OX596279.1:34042247-34642247 GCA_951394225.1 Harpalus rufipes
TGTTTCAATTGTAAATACTGATGAATGCATAAATATACAATTTAATATTATAAGGAGCTTTAAAAAAGAAAAATCCTGTTTTGTGAATAGTTGGCAAAATCAAACTTTCATTTTGATCTCATCAAGTTTGCTGCTGTTTCTGTGCGAATTGGTGTCGTCATGTCGTGTATGTATGGGTAATGGCAGTGACGTGTCAGTGTCGTACTCCGGACTAGGTTCCGTAGTTCACATTCCTCCGGACTTAGTTCCGGGCTTGGAATCTGCCGCAAGCGTCACAAGCTTTGTGAACTCCACGACACGTCACGTCAACAATGGCGAGGTGATCAGAACCGGATTCGATTTAATCATGGGAGGAATTTTGTTAAGCGACTTTAAAAATGCAGAGCCACATTTTTCGTTCATTATTAGCCAATACGAATAGCATGGCATTATTTAAAAAGATGTTAACAATTACTCGAATTCTCAGTCATAGAGCATTTATTATTACAACACCGACGTTTCGGTGCATATTTGCACCTTCTTCAGGGTCTTACAGATTGTTAGATATGTAAACAAAATAGATTCGTACTTAACATTCAGTTCTTATACATCGTACAAAAAATCCATAAATAGCCGGAAATACATATCTCGCGGATGTATTATTTGGTGACATCATCGATACGGACTCCTACTGATCGTGATTGTGTAGCATTGGTGTAGAAATTTAAGTAAAATGTAAAGAATTTAATTGAATCTCAATTTGGCCTGAAATTTGTTTTTTTTTTCCTTTTTGAACTTTTCAAATACACCAAAATCATTCCTGATATGTAGTATTTCAAGAAACATGCATTTGGAGTAATTCTGTACTTTGTATTACATGTTATAAACCCTGAAGAAAGTGCAAGTATGCACCGAAACGTCGGTGTTGTCAGAATATAGGCTATTTAATTGAGAATTCGAGTAATTGATAACCACAGTAGTAATCGAGAAATATCCTATATTATTTAAAAGGCTAAAACTTGACCAATGAATACTGTCTGAATCTGGACATCAAGCTTTCAGCCATTCTTCGCATCTAATTTATACTTTCCTGGGCAACACAACACTTTCATAGTCCGTCAGGCATTTTACTCTTCACAAAAGACTGCTATGCCTGATTTCATCAACGATTCTTAAAATTTAAGTAGCTAACCACATAGGCATTACCTAGCACAGTTTCGTTTTCACCAACGAGTGAACACTGCCTATCTTGATTTAGGGATTACTTCTCTTTATAGAAGAAGATTCTTATGGTTAGTAAGACTATTGATCTATACCCATTTCAAAATGAAAGACAATACTGCGATTGAACTTTTATAGGACGTGAAAATTATACAGCTGGTTTTATTACCTTTAGTTGAGCGTACTAAAAAAAGTTATCACTGTGAAATAAATGAAAAGTCGTCATAAAAGTTGATGATTTGTTAGTAAGAAAAGTGAAATGCCGAGCAGAGATCGACCGGCTTATAAACACAAGTGCTGAGGGCACTTTCCTTCCTTTCATAACGAGTAATATCCGCAATAAATTTCAACCCAATATTCTATTTTCTGCAGGAAATATCGTCCTAGAAAAAGGCGGAGCACCACATTTCCTCAGCTTCCTTTTTGCGATGACTTCAATCATTCCTCTCATTCAAATATTCTTTTATATCAAATTTCCTTTATTTAAAATACACTCTACCAGAATAGACGTTGACTTCGTCTTCATATTATGTTCGTAATTCAAAACTTTGCACTATAACTTACAAGGCAAATTGCTTTTTTTATTAACTTCCTCAAAATAATTGATATAGACAAATGGTGCTTTCTTTCAGTAGATGCACTGTACATTAAATAAATATATCTACAGTTCATTTCCAAACCTTTAGCTTTTTCAGGCTATGTATAAACCAAAACGTCGGTTTTGCAAGTATAAATATTGTACGACTGAGATTTCGAGGTATTGTTAACACCTGATCTTCATCAGCAGTCGAGAAATTTAAACCTAATTTAAAGTTAACCGGTCACCACGTGACACCATAATTTTAGTTAACTTTTGATTGAGATCAAGATTGAGTATTGAGATGAAAGTTTCATTGTTGCTTAGATGCAGTGTAAAAATATAAATAAAACATATCGTGTTTCATTGTAAAGTATATAGTAACGGGCGAAATATCTGTATAATATACCAATTACGAGTAGCAGATCCATTATTACATATAGAATTATGAAAACGACCTGAAATTCATACATTTTTCATGAAATTTTCTGTTAGTACCTCTCGTACAAGAATGTAAAGATAAGTAAAAAGATAAAACAAGTCATAAGACACAAAAATGGCTTATTAAATTTTCTGCATTGTTCATTTTGAAGAATGCCGGATGATTTGCGAGGCATTTTTACTGTGCCGTATATTTTATACAACAAAATAACCTTCAGGTCTGTTGAATGTGGCAAGTCGTGTGTGGTGTGCTGAAGTTTTCATTTAGCCGGCGCAGTGTTGTCGCATAATGAACGGCATTGAATGTGCTTTGCTCTGCGTGACGACGTTTGCGATTCCGGCCGTCGACGGCTCCAGAGGCCGGAGACAGACTCCGTTGGAACACGAGCAATCTGTTGCGAATATGCGGGCGACTTATCAGCGCGCAGCTACTTTTATCAATGGCGGAGAACGAAACGTCACAGCCAGACACAATCGCTCATTTTGATATGGGACGCTTATTGTAACTTTCCTTGTAAAATAGTTATACTGTTACTGATATCATGTATAATGTGGAAATTAGATCCCTGTCATAATTTTACACAGATGGTATGACAGTGGGCAATAACCAGTAAAGATACTTGTCATAGTTCTAAGATTATTCTTGCTGAGAACTAATAGCTACGGCTAATCCCAGTTTTTGATTTCCTTATTCATATAAATATAAATAAATATATCATCACGGCGTATTACCCATTACTGGGTGTGCCATTCTGCTTTGTACACAGATATTGGTAATGATGAAATATTTGTACCGTGCGGGCGCTTACCAAGCGTCACCTCACGGGCACTCATTGCATTTTTAGCGTCGGTCGGAATCGAACCCGGGTCCCCAGTTTCTCGACCAGACACTCAGCCATGTGACCCCATATGGATTTTCAAAAGTCACTGGGTAGGTTCAGGCCCGTAAAACAATAATTTTGCTCCCTTTTCAATGAGCTCATTTGCTTTTTCATTGGCTAAAACTACAATTTGACGTGGTTTGGCCAGCTATGGGGTCATTTCACATTTTCTAATTTATTTTTTTCTTGAAAGAATAGGTCAAATTAAATAAGTAGGTGTATGTTTTACATCTTACAAGTCTTTAGTATCAGAGATATGATTTTTAAAAGTTGTCTAATTTCAAATATTTGGACACTGACGTCACGGCTACGCCACGGCTTGGCGTATGCGGCAGTAGCGCTATGCCGGTTGCGTTTGGAACTATGATTGTGTTATCACTTGTAAGTTTGATTTCGTGACAGCAACATATTGTTAACTAAAAACATATTTCATACAACTTTTGATTTATTAGCAAATTTATGAATGAAAAGTCGCATATTTCATGTTATTTTATATTACTATATTTATTAAATGAGACGGATTTCACGATTTTATAAAAAAAACCATGATTTTTTTTACAATATGTTGATTATTACTTCTTAGAGACCTTTATTTAGGTTTATTCGGGAACAATGATTTGTTAGGTAGGTAGATCTTTGCTTGAAATATATTGGAACTGGAGCCTATAGATTCCTTTATTTGGTAACATAACCAAATGCATCCACTTCTTTTTCTTCTGACTCTAGTTTTGAACCATTCGTAACCTGATTTGGTCAAAGTCCTTATAAATAAATTTTTGCAAAATCTTGTTTCTATCAACATTCTAATTGACGATTTATCGACATTTCATTAATCATTTCTTTGCAAAAACGGAAAACCGAAGAAATTGCAATGATTCATAGTAATTGTTTCCTTTGCAAAATAGAAATGATTGGCAATTTATTAAATTGCTGTATCCTGACAGTGGTGTATTTCTTGTGGTTTCAATTACAAGCAACACATAATTAATTCGATGGTTATTGCTGACTCAGAATCATAATTATTAGTTATGAATAATATTTTGTTGTTTGGATACTTTGACGATTCTGTCATCAACATATGTTTAAATCATTTTTGCAAATTGTAACAGTCATGTTAATAGTAAAATTGCGAAAATATAGACAGAGTGACTAATTGTTTAGAATGCTTTTTTTGCTAGTAAATATTTCAACATACGAAAATTGTAGCGTTTACGTGTTTCTAATTTATATTTACTATGGTTGATTTATAGTTTAAGAAGAAATATTTATTGAATATGTTACCATAAAAACCCGAAATCAATGAATACCCAATTTTCGTAGTTAAAACTGTTTTGCATGTCCAGATTTCTCTAAATATAACAACAATAAGCTAACCTAACGCATAAAACTCGACCCGAGTTTTCCAAGAGGGACTATATAATATATTTGGTCATGTAAAACCGTTTTAACTAGGTAAATCGGATATGCACTGATTTCGGGTTTTAGTTTGTTACACAGCTTTGTACAATAATTTGCACAGTTTAATTTTGAAACATTCAACCTATTATTTTTTCGAGAAATATTTATTTTAATAATAATAAAAAGTTAAGAACAACCAATGTCATCATACGAGTATAGCACTTTGCGAGCGCTTAACAGGCGTCACCTCAAGATTTTACACAAAATTCTATCACAAAATACGGGGTGTTAAAATAAGGTAAAAATTGAGATTCTATAATTTCGGAGTGCTAATTCTCAATCAATAAGAATTTTTCCAAAATTCGGAAAAATATTTCTTATTTTTCATTTAATTCTTTTTTAGTGCGCCATTGCCGGCATGAAACATTTATTAAAAATAATGAATTATCTAATTACGTTAAATAGTAAATAATTACAAATTCATTTTTTTGCCCTTTTTAACACCCTATATAGTGTAACGTTATTTAATTACAAAGATTTTGTAATTTTCAATTAAGAAACAATGAATAACTTTCTTCCTTTATAAAAATTATTTTGTTTATTTGTTATTTATTGCAAGATTAAAAACTATTTAATTAAACTACGAGTATTGTGATTAGCGTACATAACATACTAACTAAAACCTTACTTAAAACTGAAGCTAATTATTCTTCTTCGTGGATGAAAATGCAAGTCACGTGAAATTTGCTGAATTCATATTCCTGACAAGATTGCGAATATCCTAGTGCTTTCTATTCACATGACCGCAGCTCTGTGCATTATGGAGTTAATGTCATACTCCATGCAAGTTCACTGGAGTCTAGTAGACATTGCAGTCAGTGGGAAACCCCAGAAGTCAGCCAGAACAACGATCGCTAACCAAGAATTCACGGAGTCTTAAGGTAACAATGTTTGTATGCGCAAAGCAAAAGAATATTGTCAGCTACTACCAACAAAGAGGTGAATGGAATACCAACGCAAAATATTATACCCGTTATTTACTTGGAAACTTAAGAATGCTTCTATCTATTCGGAGATTTCGGTAATGAAAATATATCTAGTATATATATGTGCATCACGGAATCACCGTACGTAGTTTTAAAATTGTCCGCAGCAGTCGCTTTTGTACTATTTGAAAATTCGAAATAATTTTTTCTATAGATAAATATAAAAAAAAAACAAATATGATGTCATTGATGAACACAGTTTCCAAATTATCTTTAACTTTGGATTATAATCTTTTAACTATTTGGCTGAATGGATGGCCATAGTGTCCAATAGAGCAACAAATGATAAGAGCGCATTAAGTACAGATTTTAATCTCAACTTCGTGACAAATGGAAAACGCCTTATATTAAATTTGTTAAAACATTCACGCCGGTCATATCTCCAAGAGGAAACATTCGGGAATAAAACAAAACATAGAAAAAAATAACGAGCAACTCAACTCGCTCGCAATCAGCAAGAGTTTTAATTATCAACAGTTTGAAAAGCTTTTATCATTTATTAAAACTAGATACAGAGAGGAAAACTTTTTTTTTTTATTAAAGTGCTATTTTAAAACAAATCACACTGAAATATTTTTAATTATGTTTAAGTGGATGACGTTATTCATGCGATAATTAATACGAACATTTGAAATGAAAATATTTCACTGGAAAATATTCCGATTACTAAAAAACTATAACTCCAATTAAAATGCGACGCACAAATATTACATATGAATTTTTATATGTATGTTAATATTAATTCCTGGAACTCATTATGGAGCATGAAGCAGACACTCCATTTCTACTACTATTTTATTTACACATATTTACACTCATAGTAATTTATTAACGATAACACATAACTATAAAAATAAACTAAACTGTTACGAAATTACATCGTAACTCTGCGTGCTAGCGTCTAGCAAGCGCTGAAACTAAAACCCGACTCTACATGTCTTTTCGACATGAGAATCAAACACAAGATTGCCAAAACAGTGTTGTTCCAAGGTTATTTTTCAGTGTACTGAACCAGATGGCGCAATTGTACTAAATCGCATGCAATTGTTAACATCTTCATGAGACGATATCTGAGGGGTACAGAGTGCAGGGTATCATATGCATCCATAACCAAATAACAACCCTACACGTAGACTTGAAATACCTTATAGACTTAATTGTCAACATTCTAATAGCCGTATTCATAGCAACTATATTGTTCCACACTTATTCCCGGTATAACTATTCCACATAGTTTAAATTTAAAACTGGTTTAACACATACGTATTCATAGCAACATCATATATTTTAAATTTACTAGGTTAACTATTTCAGATAAAACATTAGGCAATATAATGATTTAATTTAATAATTTAGCTTTAAGCTAGTTACAACCATATTATATTTTTTTTATTCTCTTTGACGTTTATGCATGAGCAAAAAATAATAATTAATTTGTTTTTGTGGAAAACAGGTACGAGTAACAAGTAAATTTTGAACTTATAATTACAATTTGCTATCTTATATTAAATATTAAACAAAATTTTAAAATTTTAGTGTAATTATAAAATGGCAGTAAAAAAGAAATCCGAAAATTGGACAGAAGAGGAACAGAATTCGTTATTTGAATTAATTAATATAATTACATAATATGTAGATAAAAATTCAAATAAAAATGACAAAGATAAAGCCTGGAGTCAAGTTTATTTTGGCATGTGGCATGTCATAAACATCATTCTCACTTTCTGAAGAATCAGAAAATTATAAAAAAGTATAGATTGAATCCTTTAAAATAAATTGTACTTACCTATATTTAATAATAAATATCCACAACAAATCTTGATGAAATTAGGTTAAGTCTGCATGCTTTGGCTACGGCTAGCTGCAGCTTTACGAGCGCAGTGTACTAACCATGCATAGAACGTGGAAAATTTAAAATTGACAGGGTCTTAAACCAACTAATTTAACGATTTATACTAAGTACCTCTTGGTTTAAATTTATGACTTGTTGGTAGAAGCTAAACCTACATATAAAAGTATTATGAATACGATTATGTATTTACTAAACCTGGTATAAAAAACAATTTTAAAGTTATACCGGGTATAATTATTGCTATGAATACGGCTCTAAATGTCTAGACCGCTTACACTATAAACAGAGACAATTATAAAAAAATGATAATTGACTTACAAATATAAACAGTTACTGTTGTTACACAAACATAATTAAGAAGAGTTTATAATAATAGCCTTATTATTGCCCTGCACTCAAACTCAAAAATAGAATTACAAACACGAACATTTTCTCTTTGTCCCAATATACGGATGGTTCAAAACTGCAGTCAGGAGAAACTGGAGTGGGTATATTTGATCCATCAAATAAAAGAATCCGTAGGCACCAGTTCCTCTATATTTTAAGCAGAGAACTATACGATATATATATATATATATATATATATATATATATATATATATATATATATATATATATATATATATATATAGTATTAGTTTTTATATAACATTACTAGAAACTAATTTCCAAGTACATATTTTGCAAATTATCCGACTGCTGATTAAAATTGGTTGACATGGTTTTAAAGACTTGTATCTACATTTTATCCTTTGAAAATTCGACCTCGAAAGAGTTCAAAGGAAGTAAAGAAAGTCGTAGCAAATATAAGATAAAATGTTTACAATTATATTTATTTCATATGCAATTTAAAAAAAAAAATGCTAAGCCTCTAATTAAAATAAAATATCTAGTGGAATAGCATTACATAGACACAAAGCACTTTTAGTTATTTAAAGAAATTTAACAAGACTCGTGCTCTTGAATTGCATCCTGTGGAGAAAATAAAATGAAACTAGCACTTGGTCGCGATGCACGTAGCTGTAGCTGCACTCCTGTACACGCTCATCGCCGGCGCTTGTATATTAAAAGTCTCTCTGCGACCAACAGCAACAACCATCACAACACCGGATTAGCAAAAAGACGATTAAAAACGCGGGCAAAAACTGTGTCTTCCGCCGACCGAGAGGAAGTACCTCTTGTTGTCTTGTTCCACAGAAATACGATCGCTGCAAGACATTTTCGCTGAATAATTATTATTTTTTCATTTCTACTGGACAAATAAAATTCGTCTACGTCCTAGCTGTTTTCAATGAATGCTCTTTAAATAGATTCGTTTGTGTATTCACTTTTAGAAATATTTGTTTGTTCTCAAATTCGAGAACGGAATAAATCGAAAGTTACCTGGGATGTTTATATAAAATATAAAGAATTATAATAATTTTCCAATTCTTGCGTTGATGTTGCGATCATCCCTGATATGTAGCATTTCAATAAATAATAGTTTCGAGAAATTTTATTTTGTCTCCATAATCATGAAATTTTCTAGATCAAAAGTATGTTTTAATCTCGGTTTTAATGTATTTGCTTGCCATATCGTTTAATAGTACCTATATTATGCGGCATAGTTAATTTCTGTAGCTCAGAGCTCAGATGGTAGATCATTCTACTACTAGTAGACACAGGAAGGCCCTGGGTTCAAATACCAGTAAACTTCATGAATTTTAAACAAATTCTTCTTCATAATTTGTAAACTACGATTGATTTGGATAAAATATTACGTTAATTTTAGTTGTTTTTCTTGATGACCAGCTACATACATTAAATTTTAAAAAAATCTACTGCATCCTGTTTGAATATTTCGAAAAATACTTTTTGTTGAATAAGAGACAATCAATGAATAATTAATAAATAGCCACAGACGGACGTTAAATCCCAATAAAAAGCTAAATATACTCGTAACAATAAAACGGTGCATTCTTAATGGTTTTCGTTGTAGGTGTGTAGTTGTTTTTGTTTACACTCGTAGCTAAAGAGTAAAGTGCGCTAAATAATTTGGCAGAAATTATGGTAATTGGCTGTAAAAGCTTAATGCGTGAATGGCGAAGGTCGCATCAATAAAGCATGCGCAAGGTCAAGAGATGTGGGGCTCAACTAAGAGTGACAGTCCCCCGTGTCGGCGCCGCTGGCTGCAAAGCGATTCTTTCCGCAAGTGCTGGCACTTTGTTGTTTTCCGCCCCAGAAACTGCGTCGTGAGAACGACGGGGGTAAGTGGATGAACGCCGACACGGTGGCGTACCGACAAGGCCGACACTTTTTCCTCCAGAGCTTTTTCTGGAAAGCTATAGCTTCCTGGTCGACCAAGGCGGAGCAGAGATAGCGTTGCCGCTTCGCAAAACTAAAGATTCCAAACTCAAATCCCGGCTAATGTATGGATGTTTGTATACGAGGGTGAATTGAAAAATTTCCGGAATGACATGAAAATATATATATTTAACACGGACTACATTTTATTTTTCTACATAGTCCCCTCTGAGGTCAACACACTTTGTCCAACGTTTTTCTAACTTTTCGATAATCAATTAGCAGAATGCCTTTGGCGTCCCAAAAGCCAGATGCCATCACCTTTCCTGCCGATTGAACTCACTTCGCTTTCTTCGGGGCCGACTCACCATGTCCAATCCACGCTTTCGACTGAATTTTCATCCATGGTTATGAAACGTCTTTTAAAATCGACCGGATTTTTCTTAAACAACTCCAAATTTTCGGCTGAAGTTCATGCCCGAATGCGCTTTTGCTCCGAACTATGCAAATGTGGCACCTACCTGACGCATATTTTTCTCATATCCAGCTCATTATGTAAAATATGAACTGCACGTATATAACAGATCCCTACGGCTTCCTCAATCTCACGCACTTTCATTCGGCGAACTTCCAGAACTATATTATGGACTTTATCTACAATTTCCGGTATAGTAGCCGATTTTAGGCGACCTGAACGTGGTTCGTTACAAGTATGAGTTCGGTCACGCTTAAATTCCGAAACCCAGAAACACCGTGGAAATCGAAGATGGAGCATTCCCAAGGACAGCATCCAACCTGGTCTTGATCTCCGTTGCCGTCATTCCTTCCAAATAAAAAAAACTTGATCACCACACGAACTTCGTTTTTATCCATTGTTGATTTAACGCTAGGTAGATCGACACAGACGCTTTTCACGATTAGACTGATAGACAGAATGTACTGCAACTTTACAGTTCATATGAAGAGTTAAACAAAACAACGACATAAGATTGTTTTCGAAAAACCAAGGCCTTTTCAATGATCCCGGAAACTTTTCAATCTACCCTCGTACGTCTTTTGTAACATGGTAGAATTTTAAGATGTTTTATCATAGAGGTAAAATTTGATATCTGTCTCTGCCGTTAGCCGAGTCAACGTAAATTGGGCGTTGACAGGTTTATATGGCTGGGTACGCAGTTTTGTATACTTATATAAGTGTATGCTCATTATCAACATGCTACATCATCATCAGATCCTGGTTATCGTCGGTCGAAGAATATTAAGTGCGTAGTTATAGTCGACTCTTGACGTGTTACATTTTATGGTCTCATCTCCATGAACAAAAATTTAAAAAAACAATGATTATGTGTCGGTGTAATTAGAACAGAAGTCTTGTCGATGTTGGAATGTCGTCCTTGATGGTGTGCTCCCATTACACCGCGGCTTAAAGATGCTCAGTTAAACTCACCCCATGGCACCATGGCAACGCCCCTGTTTCGAGTTTGACCGCCACCGCCAACCTAATTCCAAGCCACCTGACATGCTTTCAGATTCGCTTCTCCAGCCAGTTTTAATTATAAAGCTCCGTCCCTCTCGAACGCGCGATCATTTCAAACAAAAACAGACTATTTTACACTTTATGCTTCAAAAAGCGGCTAATTCACCCCCTGTGGTTCGCCCTTCGCTGACGTTTATAAATGCCATAAATGTACTATGCACTTGTTAAACCAAACAAGAGGATCGGAAGCGATATTTCCTCCAATACAAAACAAACAACAGATGTAAACAAATTTTGTACAATAAGTACATGAAAAGTGGAACAGATTATTCATGACCTAAATTTTTATCACGTAATTGACTCTGTTATATGATTAATTGTGGTTTTGAATTCCAACGGCTTTCAAAAACTAAGTTAGATCCAACAGATCTTATAAATCACAATGACAAAAGTTATTATACTATCTCTTAAAGCCTTGTCTGATGATTTCCCTATCAGCTTTGAGAGCCGGTGAGGTGACGCCTCCTCATAAGCGGCCTCAACGGTACTACAGATATATCGTCATTACAATGTAATTTCATGAAAATAAAAATTTCATGCATCCCCTATTCTAAATAAAAGTTTACAGTGTTCATAGAAACAGAAAACATCATATTTCAGGCAGTAAACAGCGAACAATTGGACTAGCAAACCCAGTAGAACGCGGAACATGTTTTCAACATCCACCAAAACAATCAATTTCTGTTTTCAACGATGCGAGGTAAACTGTAAGTCGTGCAGTAACGATTTCGGCAAAACAACGAGTGTTGCAACTACGACCTTTAATAATGTATGAGTTCAGAGGAGATAGAACAATGCCGCTTAAAACAGTTGTGAAAAGTGATCTTTGGGGAGCTTCTTCCACGGTTCGTGCCCCCAATAAGAATCCTCCAAATGTGCAAATTTCCTGTCTCCAGCTTACACTTGCGTTACCAACTCGACAAACAAAATCAAACAAAAAAAGCCGGTTATATCAACCTCCTTCAACAAAATCGACAAAGATATTAGAAGTTATTCGCATATTGAATAATCTATATTTCTTTCACCGTAAGTATTAAGCGTTGTTTAGATTTTGGTTATGGTATGATATGTACAATTGAAGAGCTCTTGGAAAATACAACCATAGTCCAAATACTGTAAATATGTGTTACATACAGCGACATATATACAAGGATGCCAAACAGTTTGGTAAAACTGTTTTCGCAAGAAGTATCTTAGTCACAAATTATTACGTTTTAATATTTAAGCGTTTCTACAAAAACGTCCTATAAAAATGTCTAAATATTATATAATTGCTCATCAATGTTTATTTTTCTATTTCTTAACATGCAGTAAATATTTTAGTTGTTCCTTTGATTATCTCAAATTCAAAAAAATGAACTAAGGTTGCTTTTGTGCTTTTGCTAAGAACTCCTCAATTGGTTAACTTTTATATGTTCAATAAATGTTAAAAAATTTAATTTAATTTCTATATGGGGTAATTCCATTTGCTGTTGAAAATTGTTGTTAATGATCAACAAATATTTTTGTTTGTTCGTTTACTTATAAGAAGAGTTTATAATTGAATTGACAACTGAGGTCGAAGTTGAAATTCTGTTTACCTAACGCCAACTACTTTGAACCTGAAGTTACCGAAACTCTTCAATGGCCTGCTTAAAAATTAATTGGCAAACTCATTGAGAACAAACCATTAAAGATTAAATTTATCCGTTTCTTGCTATTTGCTACCTTCATGTAAAACAAAATTTACAATTCTGTTTTTCTTTGACTTTATTTTAGTAATAGAATTTTATTATTCAAACATTAGTATGTCATCTACTTTTTTGTGATTCCTAGAATGAAAATTAATTTGTTTGGATTTTGAGTGTTATAAACGAAATGACACAATTCTGGTGAAAAATATGAGTTATTTTATGAAAAGTTCTGCGTATTTGGTTTTATGATTCACGCTATGTTTGTATTCACCGTATTAATCAGAGCAACAGTTGCCCGTTTCGAACAAAAATTAATTTTAAATATTTAAATGTATCTTTGTTTTCAACTACTTCAACGAACTGGCGTGTAGAGTTTTGTCGAACGGTTTAAATATTTATTACTTTGAACGGAAATACAGTGACATTGAATTTTACTTTGTGTTTCTTTTTCTACATTATCGAGAAAAGTAAAAGCTTTATCATCAAAATTAAACTGAAATGTCAATAAGCAAATATGCGAAACAGC
Organism: Harpalus rufipes; assembly: GCA_951394225.1. NCBI lineage: Eukaryota > Metazoa > Arthropoda > Insecta > Coleoptera > Carabidae > Harpalus > Harpalus rufipes. The sequence continues at coordinate 34,055,662 of OX596279.1, forward strand.
AAGTATGTTACACGGACCTTCAAATATAGATGAATAACTGCTTTCTTCTAGTACATAAGTCTTTGGTCAACTTTTTACTCATTTCTGGGTGTGCCAATTTACTACTAACTACCTTATTTACAGAATTCGGTAATGACGGTGTAACGTATGTGACAAAAGTTTTCAGAAAAAGTTACGACTTTTTCATCAAATAGTAAGAAATTTTTATTGACACATTTACATAAAGAGTTGTTCCTATAAACTAAGGGAATAAAAAATCAAGTTTTACAACACTGATAGCAGACCATTTTCTTCAATGCTACGCACGCAGTTTTTTAATACCTTGTCTCATTTTTCTGTGGACAATATTAAGTCTAATTCCCGGATCGTCAGAATTATTCATATCTGTAACTGTTGTTCGTTTTGGTATTCCCAGCCATTATTCTATACTTTTCTAATAAGATATGCCCAAAAAGGTTCAATTAGTCGCGCCTGAGATGCGTTTGGGGGATTGTACTCTGTCTCACACACACACACACACACTCTGTTTGTGTTTTCTATAAAATGTTGGCTACTTAAGCAGCATCTGGAGATTCCCTAAAGTGTGGTGTATTTGGTTGCATTATTTCTCTTTCGAAATATTAAATCATTTTTGACCAAAGTTCTGCTAACAATAATCTTAAAATTCTAAATCGTCGAGATAATTTGCTCGATGACGTTCAACTTTGTCTTGGGTTGTAATGAGTCTGCTGATTCGAAATGGTGGCAAATGTTCGGGTCGCCCACTTTTTGGTAAATTAATACATACTACACAGAGTTGTGTGTTTACGTGTAATCTATGATAGATTACTTACAGGCGTAAAGAATGCGTAAACAATGTAAAGAATGATGTCAAATAAAGACAGTGCGTAGAGAATATAAAGTATGTAAACTTTACATATATTTGCACATGCGTACTATAAATTTAGCGAAATACACTTGACTTCTTACTTAACCTAACAGTTCAGAGTGCAGTAAAAGTCAGTGATTAAATTGGGAGGTAGAAAGGCGAACATTTTTTTTAAAAAGTTAAATTTTACTTTAAAGCACGTAAAAGACAAATACAAAGCTCTATCTTATGCTTAAGCATTTTATCGTCATTTTCATCTTCATATCAGTAGTATTATTTTATAAAAAAATTGTGAGAAAGCAATTATTTAGTTATAATCTTTTCTAGAAATAATATTTTGATTTTTATACTATTTTTTTAATACTGAAGAAAAAATGTGAACAAAAAATGATTTTATTCATTAATAGGTGTTTTTGTTTTTAGATGTTTACATATTTATGATTAGTGTCACCCATATTTTTGTACAAATATGTGGTATTAGCATACAATGTCAATTTTTTACCAAAATAGTAATTAGCAACCCAAGAGAACTGGTGATTCCCATATCAGCAACTAGTGCCATCTATTGGTTACAACGTAAAATATTAACTTACTTCACTATTTCAATAAAATGACATCGTGTGCTATTTTCAACGGCTCTTTCATATCTATATACCTTGTAAATTGTAAATTAATCAGTAATAGCCCTAATAGTAATATTTTTTGTCTCTTTTTAAGCAAAAAATAAATAATTATAGTCTACATGCGTGTAGACAATATACAAATTTTAACTACGTAAACATTATTGTCTACGCGTAGACAATGACGTATTTTACGTAGCATAGATTACAGGCACAACCCTGAATACTGTAACGTTTTATTTATATGGGTGAAGTGTAAAAATAAGAGAAATAATATTAATTAAAATAATACGTTTATTATACGATGAATAATTAAGATTCAATATTAAAAAGATGATAAAAGTAACTAACACTATGATAAACAAATATTAACACTAATATAAAGACTAAGAATATTATAAGATTCTTAAACACTAAGATTATTTATTTAAACAATTAACACTACTATTTATGTCACTAATTACATTTATTTATATTCACTTTGTCCACTGTTTGTTTATATCACCAACTATTCATAACACGACGCTTATTTATATCAGACTATGCTCGCTGGCTTTGGCGACGAGTTTATATACGCCGGCGACTTTTGTTCCAGAAACGACTAGAACATTCGCGAGATAAAAACATCGTGCACAATATATTACGTCACCGCAATAATTAAATAAGTCCGAACATGTCTGTTACCTTACAAAGAGTACAAACAAATTACTTTTAATAAGTAGTTTTTCCACATAAAAAGCCGAAATTATACTAGTTTTTTCATGTTTTATAGTTTTATTTTATTCTTAAGCTTAAATTGTAGCTAAATAGTCGGTTTAAAATTTTCTACTAAATGTCAAATCACTTCATAATTTACAAATATCTAGCGATCAACATTAGCTATGTTTATGTTTGTAAACAAACAATTTTCTAAAATTTGTTAGGTTATTTCTGACTTTATAATAGTACAGTTTGTTATTATTTGACAGTTGTGGATAAAGTATAATATTCTATTCGCATGTAATGGCTATTACTCACTCAAATGAGTTACATCACTCGCCTTCCGGCTCGTGATGCAAACTTCATTCTCATGAGTAAAAGCATACATTACATGCTCATTGAATAATATACTATTATTATGTCCAGTGACAACTAGATTAGACCTTATTTAGTAATAAAATCTGGAGCGTAATTTTTTTGTGAAAACTTGTGTTACAAACGTTATCCGTCACAACCTGTCACCTAAATTTGAAATGTGCTCAATCAGTACAAAGCAAATTAGTTATTTATTATTTAGCAGAATCATGAAGTTTAGTTATTTATCAATAGTGGTATTTTTAGCAATGTAATCTTAAACTATTCTATATTAAATAACGCTGAGTAAGTATAATTTTCTAGGTCAAAAACCATTTGAATTCTTTATGAATAACGTGTCCGCAAATTCGCGATGAAATCATAATTAAAAGCTCATAGTTTGCCAAAAAGGAATGTGTATTTATCCTGAGCTTTGTATTTCAGGCCAAGCGCGTTTCAAGGACTACGAGTCCTTGTCTGTAGTTACGCATACATTTCATTTATCTTAGGAAAAAGGCGTCGGGAATGCTATTAACATTACCATGCCCTATATTTCAAGCAAATACTTTTCTCTTTCGGCTAAAATAAATATCCTAGATAGCAGCAATTTTCCTAATATGGCCATACATTATTTTTTGTAGATTTATTAGCCAATAAAGTATTAACAAAACGTTAACGGGATACATAGTTTGAGATCTGCGCCCTTTAATATTCGGAACGAGGTTCTACTACTTTACCGACGATGGCACTTTTCACTAATTGCTGGTGTAGGATTGACGACCACTTTATTGAGGAGGAAAACACACTTGTATATTTATTATATGGACACGGACATTCTTTGAATTTTTTTATTTACACATATTTACATTTAGACAAACTTATTACTAACGATTAATTAAATCAACCAAAGAAACTAAATTGTGACGGAATTACATTTCAAGCATTGTAACTCTGCGTGCTAGCGTCTAGCACGCGCTCAAACTAAAACCCGTCTGCATGTCTTTTCGATAATCAAACACAGTGTCACAAAAAAGCTAAAAGGTTAACATTTTCATGAGAGGATATCTGAGGGGTGCAAGAATCCATAACCAAATAACTCCACACGCAGGCTTGCAATAACTTATAGACTTAATTATTGTCAACACTCTAAAAGTCTAGACCACTGGCACCTAGACGTCTAGACGTAAACAGAGACAGTAATAGAAAAAAATGATAATTATTTCTAGACAGATTTTGTGTTACAAAGATAAACATAGTTGAAATATTGTCACTGAAACAATAATTAGAAGTTTTATGCGTCAACTTTAGCTTCTCTTCTAGAATTCTATTGGGAGAAAGACTATTTTCGGCCTTTTTAGGAAGTTTTTTATTGGTTTTTATATTCGTTTTTAATTTGGATGTTGCGAGGGCCCAAAAACCCTCTTCTACAGCACTAATCTAACAATTTAAATACATTTTTTTATTATACATTACAATCTTACGTAGATTTTTTTATATTAATTTTTTTTGGTAACATGAAATGTGTTTGAAATATTCTTGGTTTTCACATTTGTTTGGTTTTTATTTTCCAGGATTTGTTTGCAAATAAAGGCCTGAGGTGACATCATTCTTAGAGATCATCTCGAGTGAAATTTCGGTTCACGACTTTATTTGCAAACAAATCCTCGAAAATAAAAACCAAACAAATGTAAAAACCAAGATTATTTCACATGTCATAGGTAAGTTACCAAAAAAATTAATAAAAAAAAATCTACTTAAGATTGTAAAGTATAATAAAAAAATATATTTAAATTGTTAGATGTTAAATTTAAAACATTAATAAAAAATCTTCTCAAAAAGGACGAAAATAGTATTTCTCCCACTATAATTTAGAAGAGTTTATAATAAGGTTAATTGCTTATTATTGCTCTGCACTTGACGTGTCATAGTTAAGGTTTTCCGTAATAAACAAGATCAGCAAGACAAACTTTCTAGGAAGAAAATTTTTGGATGGCAAGGATGTGAAAGATGCGGTTTTAAGTCATAAAAATCATTGAACCATTCTCGTCCTGTGTTAGGGTGCAAGTATTTTAATTGAAAATGAAAAAATCCATTTTTAATTAGTTCATTAAGTGATATTCATATAATACAGATATTTAACCGTGGAGGTAGAAAGCTGTTATTAAGTGATTTGACAGGATATTTAAAGGACAAACGGATTTCAATCTGAACTCTCAAAATGTGGCTTGTCGCCTAACTCACCGAACCATAACTTTCTTTCATTGAAAATATAACAGGAACTAATTTTCTTCTTCACTGACACAAACAATACAGCCTCGAAGATCATGAACTCTTAAAAAAAACCTTGGGAATTTTTAAAAAATGTATAAGGAATTTCAGAAAAATAACAGTGCATGTATTTAAACATTCAATGAAATATGGTATTTTTCATGTAAGAATGGCATTACGCAGTAATAATTCGTTTATAAATAGATCAATTCGCTCTATTATCTGCGCTGACAGTGGACACCTACTAGGAAACTATATTTTCTGCATTAAGAAACGCACATGCAAAGAAGGCCATTATTCTAGCCCTTTTCGATAGTTCTTTTGGCAATATTGATAAACCACGTAAATCAACATATAAGATACAAAAATGCTAAAATACACGGCAATGTATACGAACTATATTGACAGTTCTAAAGTATTTCCTGAACAGAGTTATGACATGTTGCCGTATGAACAGATTCTATACCCTGTGTGGTAAAAAGAAATTATTCAATTACGACATCTGTGTATGAAGCAGATTGGCACACCCAGCAATGGGTAATATGCCGTGTTGAATTTTTTTTTTTTATTTGTATATCGTCAAGAATCACACTTTTTTGCGGGAAGAATATCATTAGATATATTGTCAATACAGAAATTTGCGAATACAAGCAAATTGGCATACTCAGAAATGGGTAATAACATATATGGCAAACAATTGAAGCGTTCTAACGCCGCTGCATAAGTTGATCAAAAAGCAAATACCTTTTGATGTGTTTCAGTGTTCTCAGTCAATTCGGCGAACTGATATCCTTACAATTTCACAGCCGAGTACGTCTGCTCTCATATTGGATTTATACGGGCAGCAGGGATGTGTAGTGTGATCCGCAAATATTTTGCTAACATTTTGCAGGTATCATTGTGAAAGAAACACGGAGCCACGTTCGTTGGTTTTCATCACCAGAACGAACCGAGATGACAGAGGATTTTTTTGTGGAATTGAAAAAGATAAAACGAGAAACAAAAATACCGTTAGTAATGTTCCGAAAACTCGTTTTTATGAATACGGTGGCAGTTGTGTCTTCCTACTGCTAATGAGACAAATTTCACACAACATTGACGAAAAAGAGATGATATTTTAGCAGAAAGAATAAAAGGATAAATTTGTATTCTGAAAAATATTCAGCTCAGGCTAACCCAGGTTACGTCTGTAGACTATCTACCCAGGTCAAGCCAATGTTATACTAATAAATAATGAATAATATTGTGGAAAAATTACCACATGAATTATTTGAAAAATATGTACTCGTATAATGCCATTTGTACAAAATTGTATGTTATTCATGGATCGTGAGCTATATTTGTACTTACGTAGTCGTGCTATAAATACTGTCCCTAATACAAGGGAGGCTTAAACAAAAGAAGTCTGATTAAAAACAAAAACGAATGTTATTTAATAGTTACATACTATAGTTGCCCTGCCGTCATATAAATATGGACTGGCAATGTAGAAAATACTAAGTTATAAAATAGCGACAATACCGCATGGCAAGGCACAGGGTGAGGAGGAGGGATAAAGTTGAGTATCAGTCCATACTTATTTGATGGTGAATATAATAATCTTAAAAAAATGAATTAATTAAATTGACCGCCTTCTTCTTTCATGCGCTTCTGCAAATGTTCCAGCCACCCATCTATTGTAGCACATACCACTTTCAGGGGTATGGAAGAAGCTGGTGTCTTCCCCACTGTAAAAGAAAAATTTAACCGCCAAAATGATAGTTTATGCTGCAGAAAAAATTCCGAAGGTAGTAAGGGGCCACCCCCAAGCGTGAGCAATGATTGGGGGGGGTGTCGTCGCAATGCTGATTAGAGCTGAATTTACCGAAATTCATTGCCGCTGAAGATTGGCCTTCTGGAATCTGAACCTTTCGATTACCGCTTGTGGAATGTATTAGAGGAGAAGGCCTGCTCCAAACCACATCGCAATATTGAGGTATTAAAGGCTGATTTGGTAAAGACAGCAGCTTCCATACACCTGAATGTGGTGCGTGCTGCAATAGATGAGTGGCCGGAACGTTTACAGAAGTGTGTGAAATAAGGCGGTCATTTTGAATAATTTTATTTTTACCTCTCGCTAAGAGAGGTATTGGAATCATGATAAAAATCGCATATCCAGATTTTAGTGAATAAGCACGTTTTAAGGTCCCTAGAATCCGATAATAACATGTTTACGATGATGTCTGTGTGTGTGTATTTGGTTGTGTGTGTGTATGCGTGTGTGTATGTGTGTGTGTATGTGTGTGTGTGTGTGTGTGTGTGTGTGTGTGGATGTGTGTGAGGTTATTGGAGGTACGATTTCTGAAATTCTATAAGATTAAAGACCTGTGTAACTACGGATTCAACAGTAATGGGAAGAGTTGAATAGATTATCGTAACAATTGAACAACCGGAAATAGTAGTATTTTAACAAAAAATCTTCTAAATATTTTTTTTGAAAATTTATGTTATTACAAATATTAAAAAACAAAATTCTCTATCCGACACATTTAAAAAAATTATTATACCTTCTATAGATTTAAAGATATAGATATATAATCTATAAAATAATCTATTGTAAATCTCACAACTTGCTCACAGCCTAAACATCTCCATGGTAACTACTTGAGAAATTAAAATGTCTGTAATTGACAGATAAATGTCACTAATGTCAGTGTCAAAAATTCAGAGATAGTACTGAAGGCTTTTTCTGGGAACGATATTTAATATTTCTTATTGTATTATTAATTATATATTTAAAATTATACGTATATTACATTAACCCTTCAGAAATAACGCCAATCCCGTTGATGAATTGGAAAACCTCGGACATTTAGAAGAAATGGAGAAAACTTGCTCATAGAATGAATTTAAAATTATAGAAAATACGTATATATAAAGATAAGGCGTAATTATTTTTTTTTGTGTCTACAAGAAATGTTAAATATAATACTTATATGTACCACAATGGAAAGGGCGCGAGAGGTATTGTTATGGCCACAACAGTTTTTTTAGGATTATTAGTATGTCCCAATAAACAACATTCGTTTTTTTTTTTAATCAGATTTGTTTATGTAGAATACGCCTCCCTTGTATTAGAGGCACTAGGATAATATTTATGGCACGTATACGTACACAGTCAAATACTAATATGTAATGTATAATACTATGTAACAGGCGTAACCTCACAGGCATTCACTGCTGACATGGAGAAATCAGCGCAAGAATTATTTTAAAACAATATTTATATACAATTATATGTTATTATATTTAAACATTCTACGAATTATTTCATTTACACATAGTTAAATATAAATACATATATTATATATATTATATATAGTGGACAAAACACCACAACAATTACTTTAAAAACATATATAACACCATTTATACAAAATTGTATGTTATATTATTACATTTAAACAGTCTATGAGCCTAGTAGTACAAATCTTTGTTGCTTGGTGGCAGCACCAACCTGTTAAAATTCACATTTTTACCTCCCGCTACCCTTGGTAAGGGAGGTATAGGGATCGTGCTAAAAATCGCATATCGAGATTTTGGTAAATGACCACGTTTTAAGATCCCTACAATCCATTTTTAACATTTTCACGATGATGTCTGTGTGTATGTATGTATGTATGTATGTATGTATGTATGTATGTATGTATGTATGTATGTATGTATGTATGTATGTATGTATGTATGTGTGTGTGTGTGTGTGTGTGTGTGTGTGTGTGTGTGTGTGTGTGTATATATGTGTGTGTGTGTGTGAGTGTGTGGATCCTGTTTACGCTCTATCTCAAATACTATCATTCAGAAAGTTTTGAAACCATGTATTTCTACCTTATTCTAAATATGGAAAGAATTGATTAGATTTTGGTGGCAATCGGATAACCGGAAATGGTAGTTTACTTGAAGCTCAAGATAGTTTTTCTTCAAAAAATACCTTTAAATGTAATTTTTTCTCAATTTGTTATTATAAAAATTAAAGATTATTCCATTTTCTACAAGTTTGCTTTAATACTTTTTCTATATATTGTATGGATAAATTTATAAAGTAATATAAAAATTATATACATAGGTAAATGGCGGGAGGTACTGTATTGGTCAGATCAGAGTTTTTATAAATAAATTCAATAAAATAGAATATTATTAAAATCGTGAATTTTTAGAAACCAAAATTCTATTTTTACATTTTTACTTGTTAACTTATGTTTGAAATTGAAATATATAGATCTACTTGTTTTAGCGTAGAAAATATATTTAATTAATACGTACAAAAATTACTATGCGACGTAGCGAGATTTTGCTCTACTTTCTAACAATTTATTCAGAAATGAACACAAGATGGTACTGGAAGTTTCGATTTTATTTTACATAGAAATTAATTGATTAATTAATTAATATATATATATATATATATATATATATATATATATATATATATATATATATATATATATATATATATATATATATATATATATATATATATATATATATATATGAAATGGTGACACTGGTTGTTTTTACATTAAACCAATTTAAAATTATTTTGTAATAATTATATTAATTTCTTTTCATTTTAAACATTATATTTTGTAATGATTAACTTTAATTATTAATCACGGTATTTTTCTTCATGCCAGGTCTACCTCTACGGTGACTTATGAAATACCTTTTTTACTTCCTTGTACGTAATTAAAGGAAGTATTGTAATCGCGAAAAATTTCGGTTTTCAGATTTCAGCGGAAATATCCATTTTGATCATCCCTGAATCCATTTTGACTAATTTCGTCGTGACGTCTGTACGTACGTACGTATCTCGTAACTCAAAAACGGTAAGCCGTAGAAAGTTGAAATTTTGTATTTAGGACTCCTATAACATCTAGTTGTGCACCTCCCTTTCTGGTTATTACACTATTTCCAGAAGTGGTACTTTAGATGAAGCCTATAAAAGATTTTAATGAAAAATTGTTTTAAAATATAATCCAAAACTTTTCAAATTTGGTATACAAGACTTTTATGTCAATCGAAATAACATAATAGATTTTGGTTAAAATAGGCTAACCGGAAGTGGTACATTACTTGAAGTTGTTAACAGTTTTTCTTGAATAAAATGATTTTATTTTGATTTTAGAAATAAATGCTTCAAATAAAAGTTTTAGAGAATTAATTTCTGCGTCTAGCACATCAAGTATTATTAAATTAGCCCTTTGTATAAGCGAGATATGTAAATTTAAAAATTATATACTTCTTTGTTTTTGTAATAAAGCTTGCTATGGATTAGAACAAAAACGTAAAAAAATGTTCATGTCAAATTACGTTAAATACGTGCAATTTTATAATTCGTACAATAACAAATATTATATTTTTATTGTGAAATTAGTCATATTCATTGTTGTAATCAAATATTTCTTTGTTGTAATCAAAACTCTTTAAAAAGAATCGGGTTAGATTATGGTCGCTATATATCTTAATGTTTTGAAGTTGAAATTAATATTTTGTAATTTATTTATTAAAAAAATATGTATAGTTTAATAATCGTACAAGGAAGTCGTGTGGTGTCCACATCAGATTTTTTTACTTCCTGCCACAGATAAGGGAGGTAATATTTTCAATTCAAAAATTCAATAGTACGTTTTCAGTGAATAAGCACGAATTAGGGTCCCCACAACACGTTTTTATTATTTTTACAATGATGTATGTCTGTCTGTGTGTCGCTGTGTCACGATTTTTTTCCACGATCTCATCAAACTTCCAAAAAATTATATTTTCCATATTTAAACTTTCTGCATTAATGTAACGAGTTAATTAAATTTTGGGTAAAATTGGATAACCGGATGTGCTACTTTACTTGAAGCCCATAAACTTTTCAATATTTAAGACTTTTATATAAATGGGAACATCATATTAGATTTTGGTTAAAATTGATTACCGACCGTGATGGCTTGGTGTTAGCGTACTAGCTTCACGTGCCAGCGGTTCTGGGTTCGAATCCTGGGTATATAAGGTATGGAAGTTTGTGTGCGTCCCTTTCTCATATTCATCAATGAAATGTGTAAAAATGAAATGTTACAAAAATGCAACGAAATATCGATTCACCCCCATTATCAATTGTAATAACTTAAATAAGTTGATATACAATAAAGAATTATTATTATTAAAACTCCTCAAATTTGGTATTTAAAACTCGTATGAACAACATATTAAATTTTGACTCTATATGATAAACCGAATGTGGTAGGTACTTTACTTGAAGCTCTGGACAGATTTTCTTAAAAATATATTAAAATATGATCCAAACCTTCTCAAATTTGGTATTTAAAACTCGTATATTATTAGAAACAACATATTAGATTTTGACTATATGATAAACCGGATGTGGTACTTAACTTGGAGCTCTTAACAGATTTTCGAGGAAAAGCATAATAACATATAATCCAAAATTTCGTATTACAGACTTTTCTATTTATTAGAACAACAAATTAAATTTTATTTACAAACGAAAACCAGAAGTCATACTTAAAGCTCAAGTCTATTTTAAACATGGAATTAATGGGAGGTCATGTGCTGGCTATATCAGATATTTCTTTCTTGAAACTGATCATTCATAAGAATTATGGTCTACCTCTACCATGTACAAAATGTTCGAATAGTGGTAGTGGATAACATTTACAATATTCCTTAGGTGTTTTGGAGGTAAATAAATTTGATGGAGCAACTAAACTAAAAGAGCAATAGAGGGTAGTTTTTGTGTCCATAATTTATATTCGTGAATCTGTGCTCTTGAAATGGTCGAAGTAAAATCGGGGTAGTGAGATAAATTATTAAATACAGTGCTGAATAAATGAAGGTCTTCCGTCCGTATCTCAGTTGCAATTTAGCAAATCTCATTTTTTATTAAATCACTTCGCCCAGCCGTTGTTTGCGTTAAGGTGACCCAGTTACTTCCTAACCTAATAAGAAATTAAAATTAATGTTGCCTGGACACGCGACTGCTTCTCTCCTTATTGACAATTTGTCTTTTTTCTTACCAACTATTGCATGATTTTGTTTTGTCAACAACTATATTTCAACCCTGCGTGATGTAAGATGTAATACTACACCGACGATTTACTTACACTAAACTATGTAACTTGTAATGGAACATATTTGATATTTTCATATGTAATAGCGAAATTTTTGAAAATGATTACTTGCTCTAGCAATAAAACAGCAATAAAACTATAAATATTGTAATTATGACAATGCGACACATAACTGTCCTTTTAGACTCCGTACACGTTAACTCCAAGCCATTTGCGTCATCAATCGTCCGGTGCGGGGTAAAGGGAGAGAGAGTGACGTAAACACTCTGGTTGACTGCAGTCCGTATCCATAAGCTCGTCAGATTTGTTTAAAATTGGGGGCTAATTACATTGCGTAATAAAGCGTTTATTTCTGGTCGTAAATTTTAAAATATTATTATAGGAATGTATTTAATAGTGATTCAATGAAAAATCCATACTTTAATTAAAAATAAAGATTTATACGAGAGAAAATAATTTTAATAAGAAAAACGTACAAAATAGTAAATTGTTTTATTGGGATTAAACGTGTCACTTTTTTAACGAGTAAATTTTACATTTGTGTGGCGGAGCGTTGTCAACAATGACACTAATGCTAATAGCGTCGGTAGATCGTTGTTTAACTAGGTATTATCTTGTTGCATAAAAGCTATGACATTATTTATAATCTCACATCCACGACTCCCAATTCTTATTCCCTGAACACCAACTTTTTTTGAACACATTTTCGTACAATAATTTTAGCTGAAGAACCTCTGTGAATATCACTTTGAGTAAAAATGACTGAATGAAATTATTAAATTGTCACCAAATCCTGAGTATTTATAGTATTCTTTTTCACACTATGATTAAATAATTAGAAACATTAATTTAAAACTAAGAATATTATGAAATACGTACTTAAACACTGAGATTATTTATTTAAACAATATTTATATCACTATATTTACTTATATAACTACATTTATTTATGTTCACACCTCGTAGACTATTTATTTATATCACCAAGTTCATTCACCATGCGCGTCTTATATCAGAATGTCCCTCGGCTGTCCTCCCTGACGGTATTTATACAGCCCGCAGTCTCTTTTCTAGACTGTTCCATTGAATACAGGTGACCCTAAGTAATTAGGCACAGGTCTAGACTGGTGTGTTTACCCCCCGAGGATTACGTCATCGCTCGAGAACTTTCTACCAGCGGGGGCGGTCGCATTCGGACGCGTCGAGTGGGCGCGCGCTTCTGTATGTACTATAAAATTTCTAAAAGGACGAGATTTAGGAATAGAGTACTTTTCTGACTATATGAATTTTACCAAGAATAATATTTTATTTATTTATTCGGTTAGTAAAGATATTTTGCAATTTTCAATAAAACTTTGAGAGCTACATGCGTAGTGTTGTAAGTATCTAAAATTTGAATAAAATACCACATACAGTTCCTGAGATATTACAAATTAACATTAAAAATTGATATTAGCCAAAAATTGCAAGAAATGTAATTTATGAACTTATTCCATCTCGGAATTTTGTAAATTTATCATGAATAAATAGTGCACAAAATCTGAATCGAATGAGATATTTTCCATAAGGGTCTTTTGCCATTCGTGGTCTGACTTTTTTTTGCAAGATAGAAGCGCTTGGCGCCCGGACTAATACTGTGCACGCCACTGGACAATTTCTTGGAGGCGGGCCAACATACCATTATTTGTGCCGCCTTGTTGAAATGAAGAAATGCATGTCTGCTATGTATAGTAAAATAATCTTACTGTTCCTTTAACATAAATGCTAGTTTTGCTTGAAATAGTTTTTCATTCCCATAAGAAATAATTTCATACAAAACTAGTATTTATATTAAAGGAACCATAAAATTAACGTGTCTTATAAGTTTTGGCACAAGTTTCAACAATACTAATCTTTTGTTATGGAATTTGCATTTACTTGTAGTTTTGGTAATACTTAATAATTAACTATTTCATAAGCAACAAATAATGGCACGTTGGCATTCAATATAAAAGCAAGCAAATACATTTACATATGTGCCGCTTGTCGTAATTATGTTACGATATTTATAATTTTATTGCTAGACACGAAAGAGTTAATTTTTCTGACTATACTCGTAGAGACATTTTCATTCAAAAATTAATAAATAAAAATCTGTTGTGGCCAGCACAATACCTTCCGTCATTCTCGTGTATAATGTATAAATTCCATAATTTTTCTTACAAAAGATTCTAAATTTCCAGTAAAATTATTTCATAAACAAACTATTCAAATCGCACTTGACACTGGCATCTTCTTCTTCTTTAGCTTTTCCCATTCGTTAGGGGTCGCTATTTTTGCATGTCGTTCTCATTCAGTTCCTTTTCTCTCAAATCTTCCGCAATACAGTCCTTCCATCTTATCTTTGGTCTTCCTCTGTTTCTTTAACGTCCTATTACTAAACTATTCATTCTTGTTCCAATATAATTCTTCATTTCTCCTCATGACATGTTCAAACCAATGTAATCGTCTTTCTTGTATCTTTCTAAAAACTTGTAACACTAGAGTTATTTTCTTACCGTATCTTTCCGTGTATTCCCCAATATCTACTTCAACATCCTCATATCTGCCACATTAATTTACTTTTTATTGATACTGACATATGTCAATTTGAATTATATGAATATATTACTAGTTCCCAAGTTTGGCATAGCTGGCTAAATTATAAAATTTAATTTCTTTAAAATTATTTAACTCTGTATCTATTGAATATGAAGTATAAATTGTAATCAAATCGTATAGAGAATAATATATTCTTTAAGTTATAATAACGTTAAATGTCAATAAATCAAATTTAACTGTTAAATCTTCAAATGAGACTACTTCCGGTTGATCAATTATAACCAAAATCTAATCAGTTGTTGTTCTGGATGTAAACTTGAGGAATACGAAAAAATTATAATTTTTGGAATCGTGGTATTGAAGTTATGGAATCCGGAAATTTTGTTACACACACACAGACACACAGACACACATACATACAGACATCATCGTAAAAATGGTAAAATCGTATTATATGGACCCTAAAACGTGCTTATTCAGTAAAAACTCATTATTGAATTTTTTGACCAAAGACAATACCTTCCTTACCTAAAGGTGACGGAAGGTAAACATGATAAAAAAATTGCTAATCAACCCCATTATTAATTAATATCAACCCTTTTGTTCTCAATGTACAAATTAAAATTCATTATATACAAAATTATTCCAAACAAATTTCTTTTCACTATATTTAATAATTTTATACGTAACAAAATGATATATAATCATTTAGTATAAACTTGTGTTTTGAACAACCTTCTCCACGGTTTTTAAGTTTAATTCCTCCTGCGAAAGACTTCCCCGGGAAGCTGTTACACATACTTGTGGCATCTTTTAATTAAGCAAGAACACAACAGCAATTTTCAGCGAAATGATGGTAATAATCGGCGTTTGAGTTATGTTTTGCAGTGAGACTTGACCCGAAAAGTATGTAAGCTTCCTGCGTTGTTATTACACACGTGTTGTAACACGCTGTGTCTGGTTTCAATGTCGTCTGATTTTCTCACAATATTGCCGCTTGGCTGGCCAACAAGGAAAGTGAAACCGAGGCAAGAAAAAGCAAACTTTACCAGACAATAGCTCGGTTGCGGTTTACATCACAATAATATATAACATTACAGGAATCCAAACTGATAAAATTGTGCTTATCACAGAGTTTATGATGAATAAAACCGCATATTTATAATTTATATAATTTATTCTGTGGTTCTGTGGAAAAGTAGATAAGACTTAAAATATTTGAAAAAGTAATATACACATTAACAAAATTTTGTATACAATAGTTTCAGTTTTTACCTCTCGCTAAGACAGGCATTGGATTCATGTTAAAAATCGCATATCCAGATTTTATTGAATAAGCATGATTTAAGGTCCATAGAATCCGATTTTAACATTTTTACAATGATGTCTGTGTATGTGTGTGTGTGTGTGTGTGTGTGTGTGTGTGTGTGTGTGTGTGTGTGTGTGTGTGTGTGTGTGTATATATGTGTTAGGTTGTTGGAGATACGATGTCTCAAATTCTATAGATCTAAAGATGTTTGACTACGGATTCACAATGGAACAGTAATGGGAAGAGTTGAATAGATTCTGGTAATAATATAAATAAAAAAATTATTAAATCTCGTATAGGTTTGGAGATATAAAATAATCTGTTGTAATAAATCTCGTTGCCCAAAAAACAGTTCAGATAATTAAATGTTTGTAATTGACAGATAAATGCAAAATGTCAGTGTCAAAAATCAGCAGCTTTTATTTATTTATTTATTTATGTATTACTCACTCAACAGGACAAAAGCCCCAATTATAGAGTGAGAATTGAGATACAAAAAAACGTAATACACGAGTAGGTACATAAAAGAATTGATAATGTAGCATAATGATAATACAAAATATATAATAATAATTATTAATAATTCATCTTATTTTATTTGATGAAAGACGAATAATAATAGTTAACGAGATTGAGTAAAGAAGTCAAGTAATTTACTCCGAAATACTTGCAATGAATCAAAAAATATGTCAATATTATTTATATTGCAATACATTTTATTGTATAGGGAACAAATATGACTAACAGGGTTTAGTAGCTCATAGTTAGTTTTCGCTATAGGTACACTAAATATTTCTTTAATAACATTACTGGAATATTTTTCTGGGAGGTACGAGTAAATTTAATATATATTATTGAATTATTAATTAAATATGTATTTAAATTATAGGTATGGTAATATTACATATATCTTTAAGAAATACCGCTAATACCGTCAAGGAATTTGAAGAATTTTGAACATATTAGAATAGTAGGACAAAATTTCTCATAGAACGAAAGAAGAGATACAATTTCAATTATTTGTACTTATAGGACGCGAGCAGTCATGTTACTTTGTTGGCCTTGGCATGCAGATGAGGATCCGTGTCAGAATGACGGCTAGTAGCTATTTACATAGATGTCACAATTGTCATATGTCATAACTTTTCAGTCAAAATTTCAAAATATTCTGACGTTTATTTGTCATCCATAGTATGGAATATACTTGCCAAAGAAAATAATCCACATGAATTTGGATAATCATAATGTTTTGAATGAAAACTTATGATATCTATGTACATTATTACCAGCTATCATTCTGATACGGGCCCCCATATCTGCTTGCCAAGGCCAACAAAGTCACATGACTGCTCGCGCTCTATGTATCATAAAATGAAAATGGCGAGAGGTATTGTGCTGGCCACGACAGATTTTTTGTCTTAAGTAACCAAACCCACATACCCCTGATAGTAGCTAATAATGTAATATATATTTTTTGAAATCCCTGAATGTCCATAGAATATTCACTTGTTACTGTGATACAGGCAAGCTACAATTTTTCTGTGACTGCGTACTTTATAATACTGTACACTTTACACTGTTCACTTAATCAAGATGAACAGTATTCACTGTATAGACTGTGTTAAAATTTTATGGTTCACTATAGTGAAATGTTCATATAATGAAACAAGTTTTAAGAAAACGTTAGACCTCTTCATCAAATAGAAATATTTTTTAATGAAACATTGACTATGGGGTTGTTTATATAAAATAAAGGGATAATAAATCTAATTTTACAACACAGATAGGGGACCATTATTTTCAATGCGACGTAGTTTATTATACCTGTTGTCCGTTTTGGTATTTCCAGCTATTATTGTATACTTTTCTGTTAAGAAATTCCCAAAAGACTTCAATCAGTCACGCCTGAGAAACATTTTGGGGGATTACTCTCTCTCTGTTTTCTATAAAATGTTGGCTCCTTCATACTCTGCAGCATATGGAGATTCGTTTAAGATGGGCCGTTGTTTATTTGATTACATTGTTTCTTTTACGAATTTTTTTATCATTTCTGACCAAAGTTCTGCTAACAATCATCTTTAAAATTTTAAATCGCCGACTTACTTTGCCCGCTGACGCGATAACTTTGTCTTTACTTTGAATGAGTCTGCTGATTTAAATTGGGGGCAAAAGTTCGGGTCGCCCAGTTTCCAGTCAATTAATACATACTACACCTTCTTCACATTACCGTATAGTTCGGTAAATAGTCGTCGTACAATATTTTGATCCCCAAAAACGTCAACAATTTCACGTTTCTGCTATCTGTCCAACTAACTTATAGATAGTTTTGGATATTTCAAGTTTGTATAATATTTTACAATACTTTTTCTGACAATTTTAAAATGGTACATTATAAAACAACTATTATGTATTTATTATGTCCAGTGATAACTAGATTATACCTTATTTAGTAATAAAACTTGGAGTGAAAATTTTTATCAAAACTTTTGTTATACGTTATTCAGATAACCGAGCGTCTACTGTAGGTACCTATTTTGTCAAATAAGATTTCTTTGTAATATAATTTTTCTCAAGTCATATCCTTAAATCTCTGACAGTATCTGGTAATCCCTAATCCTTGGGAAGTTCTTGTACTTTACTTACTTACTACCTAATACAATATTGTTCAAAAATACCAGGAATACGTACAGTAATGTATTAACCTAAAGGTGACGGAAGGTATTGTCTTTGGTCAAAAAATTCATTGATGAGTTTTTACTGAATAAGCACGTTTTATGGTCCATATAATACGATTTTACCATTTTTACGATGATGTCTGTATGTATGTGTGTCTATGTGTCCGTGTGTCTGTGTGTCCGTGTGTCTGTGTGTGTGTGTGTGTGTGTGTGTGTGTGTGTGTGTGTGTGTGTGTGACAAAACTTCCGGATTCCATAACTTCAATACCACGATTCCAAAAATTATAATTTTTTCGTATTCTTCAAGTTTACATCCAGAAGAACAACTGATTAGATTTTGGTTATAGTTGGTCAACCGGAAGTAGTCTCATTTGAAGATTTAACAGTTAAATTTGATTTATTGACATTTAACGATATTATAACTTAAAGAATATATTATTCTCTATACGATTTGATTACAATTTATACTTCATATTCAATAGATACAGAGTTAAAGAATTTTAAAGAAATTCAATTTTATAATTCAGCCAGCTATGCCAAACTTGGGAACTAGTAATATATTCATATAATTCAAATTGACATATGTCAGTATCAATAAAAAGTAAATTAATGTGGCAGATATGAGGATGTTGAAGTAGATATTGGGGAATACACGGAAAGATACGGTAAGAAAATAACTCTAGTGTTACAAGCTTTTAGAAAGATACAAGAAAAACGATTACATTGGTTTGAACCAGGCCCGTAGCCAGGATTTTTTCTCGGGGGGGGCTTCGAGATTTTAGGAAATGGTGGGGAGGGATTAATTAATTTTCCTCTATCAAATTTGTTTCGAGAACTTTATTGGAGAAGGAGCTCTTATAACATGAAACAGTATTTCAGAAACACAGATTTTTACCGTTTTTAGAACAAACAAAAAATTTAAGTTTTAAAAAGCCGCAACTACAAAAGTAATCTTCTGATCTTTCTCCCAGCCATAATGTCGGTATTTTCGTTACTAGGACGGCAAAGTTCGTATTCCGAAACGAGTGTACTTTCGGAGCGAGACGAAACTGAGTTCTAAATGACACTCGTGAGGAATCGACTTTTCCGTCGTGTAACGAACGTAATTTTTCGTGACAAACGCGGGAGAAGGCCATTTTTGCAGCCCGAAGGGCTGGAAAAGTGGGCTTTATCCCGCGCGTGTTAAGAAAATTGACTTTTTTCCAAAGTGAAAATTCACGTTTTCAAAAAGCTAATATTCACTTTCTCGTAGTGAATATTCACTGTTTCAAACAGTTATAAGTCGTGTACTACGGAAAAGTGAAATTTCACTTTTTCAAATTTAGATAGTATGATAGATACCTTTGGATAGATGTAAACGAAATATATAAGAATTTCGGGGGGGACTTCAGCCCCTCGAACCCCTCCCCTGGCTACGTTGCTGGTTTGAACATGTCATGAGGAGAAATGAAGAATTATATTGGAACAAGAATGAATAGTTTTGTAATAGGACGTTAAAGAAACAGAGGAAGACCAAAGATAAGATGGAAGGACTGTATTGCGGAAGATTTGAGAGAAAAGGAACTGAATGAGAACGACATGGAAAAATAACGACCCCTAACGAATGGGAAAAGCTAAAGAAGAAGAAGAAGTTGCCAGTGTCAAGTGTAATTTGAATAGTTTGTTGTTGTACTGGAAATTTAGAATCTTTTGTAAGAAAAATTATGGAATTTATACATTATACACGAGAATGACGGAAGGTATTGTGCTGGCCACAACAGATTTTTTACAATAAATTTTATTCGAAAATTGCCCGTTGGTTGTAAATTTATAAATAATACAATAACATTATGAGAAATAATAAAGCGAAATTATATTTTTAAGTTTAAATGCATTGACAAATAGTGAAACTACCTTATTAAATAAATTTCTACTATAATTATTTTCGTATTAGCTTCGTTAACTTTATGATAAGTTAAATTGCAAAATTACTATACTTTGTTTACAATGCAAAGTACTTATATTTAAATTGTAAACAATACAAAAACTTTATTTCAAATTATATTACATACAATTACTAATATGAGCATAAAATACTTAATTTCCAGCAGAAAATATAATAGAAGTACTAATAATAATTTTAAAGTTAATAGAATATTTATTCACAAATAACCTTAATATTTAACAATATATTTGGCATACAATATATATTTTTCATACTGCGCAAGTGTAATTTTTGTGAAAAATATGTTCGTTTGTGTGTTCTAAGTTGTCAGCAAAGTGTTCGTTTGTAGTCGTGTATACTGCACTAACTTGTCAGAGCTGTACTACCTCCCGAGCTAGTACACTTAATACAGTTTATAACGTCACAGTAATTTGACAAACAGGCTGCTTCGTACTTGTAGCTGACATTATAATTTATTCAAAAATCGAAATTTATTCTAAATATAAATCAAACCAAATGTTATTTTGTGCGAGATGAACATGAAAAATTCCTTTCTAAAGAAAACAATTATTATTTTTACTAGTTAAGCTGTAATCTGCACCAACCGGTCTAATTTGTGATCGTTGATATTTAGAAAACAAATGTGTACTATTTTGTACTAAATTGCACTAATAACGTATTCTCAGAATATGTTGTACAAGTTAATGTAATACAAACGAACAGACCTATTAGTCATTCCCTTATATGTCCGAGTGTACCTTCCAATTGTTTGTGTCAAAACAAGACAAAATATTAACAAAATGGACGCAAATATTGTTTCATTTAGTATTATTTACACTAATAATAGTAAAAATTACATATCTACATCCTCAATATTTGATAAATAATTTCTAATGTATCTTTTTCTCTTTTGTAGGTTAGGAAATCTAGTTCAATACAAGTTCAGAAGCAAAAGGATGAATTAAATAGTAAGAAAACTTTTATTTGAAGCTTTTATTTAATAATTAAAACTTGTATATTGGTTCAGAAGTTTACAAGCATGAAAGTTTTGGAGTCGATTCTACACGATGTGCAGTGGCCAATAGACTTCTGGTGGTGGATACAGCTGATGAAGAGAGGATGTTACACGATGAAAGATGAAGCGATGGCCTTAGGAGCAACAAGCAACTTTCGAAAGCCGGGCCGTAATAGTAAGAGATAGAATAGCTTTTTTAACATTTTATTTTAATATTTATTCAATACTTAGGATTCGGCAACATATTTATAAAAAGCATTTTTATTTTTCGGAACTGAAATTCCTTTAACTTTCGGTTGGATTCTAGAATACCCACCCCCATTTTTTTTTGTTGCAACGTCTTCTTTAAGCTAAAATATAACAAAGAAGCACAAAATTAGAGCGCACAAAAAGGTACTTATGTTTTTTTTTAAATAAAGTCAGATTTTACCTACTCTAAAGGCAAAGGCTGTACTTTTGAAAATTATGACTTCTTCGCTTGCAAATTTTCAAAAAGTACATAAATGTAACGGTTACCTACAGGTTGTATACAATTGTATTTCAAACTTTCGTGATACTTTCGAAAAATAATTTTGTTTCACACTGTAATAAATACGACAAATTAATTAATTAAGAATAAAAGTAAAATGAAGATAACATTACTAATATCAAGCTTTTATTTAGAATACAATATTTAAAGTCTAACCAAAGGCGGGTGATTTAGTTCAATATCATTCATATAATATTTTCCACCTGAAGTGTAACTTGACATTATATATTATGCTATTTATAAATTACTAGCGTGTTACTATATCTCCATGAAGGTTGAGCTTATTTGGCAATTTAAATAATTAACAGTAGTTTTGTTTAGCTAAAACAGCATATAAATACGAGCACATAAAAAATATACAAAATTGAACTATAATATATAATACTGAACAAATATTATACAATCCATAAAAATATATAATATGAACTATACTATAAATACCATTGTAATTATCGATTTCTCTTTTAAATTTGGGTAACAGTTAACAGTTGATCTCTGAACTGTGGTAGTCTTGAAAAAAGACTTATTTATAATAAACAAGAATGGAAATAAAATGTCACAACGAAGAAAAATATTTCAAACACGATACAATTCAAATTGTCAAATAATAACCTTGAAAGTATAAACCAAGGAGGAACGTATAAACATACAAATTATCAATGTTGCCAAGTGTAGTAAAAAACAAACGAATAATATAAGGTAGATGTACATTATTTACATATTATTAATATCATATACGATAAATAATGAACTCTACTATGCATCTTAATAATAATTCTATAAGGTCATACACTTTTTGACAATTAAAAATGATTCAAATTTTATTTCAATTTTCCATATTAGTGCTTTTAATGCAGTCAGGTTTTTCCCCTAAGTGATGACGTGCATTGGCTGCATATCCGATTTGAGTATAGATTGTTATATCTGTTCGGGTGGTTGTATGCATTTCGCGACAAAATTATTATTAGTTTTTTAGGCCGCATTTGTGAAAAATGTGACTTTTTCGCTTGCAAATTTTCAAAAAATAATTTAATGTAATGGTAACCGTTAGCACAGAACTCAATTTAACGGAACTTGGATGGTTACTTTTTTTCAGAAAAAAATGCCAAATTGCTTTCCGCGCCCTAATTTTTGTGGAATTTAATGGTTTTGCAACTATATATAACCTTCAAAATAAAATTCTTGAGGGGTAAGTATTCCAGACTTTAGCCGAACTTTCAAGTTTTTTTAAGATATTAGTTATTTATGTATCAAGGCCAAGGCAATGAAGTTCTATTTTTTATTACGAATGTAGAATTTATTTGCCGAGGCCCTCAGGGCTGCAGATATTAAACCATATGAGTGATAAAAAGGAACTTCAATGTCGAGGTGCATATTAAATTTTATTTGGAATCGAAAAATTGTGAAAATGAGAAGAAAGAATATTTATATTATAGGTTATGCGTTTACTTATCTATCAGTCTGATATTCAATGGCTAATCTCAGAAATTGAAGTTATCGTAAATGACACTCAAAATTATGTTTTATCTCAAACTTATTCATCGACATTATTTAGTTTGTTCTTTTTGCACATATTTTTTTTGTGATTTTACGTATAAATTTAAATTTACTATTGTACATCGTACATGTACCCAAACTATCTTATATGTACAATAATTATCATAAGATTGGCAACACTGCATGCATCGTCGTATAATGGATTAACCTAGTGCTGATATGACGATTTCAAATAAAGTAGTTTTTCTGAATAAAATTGATTTAGTTTTCTGTCTAGTAGTTTTTCCAAACAACAGTACATTTTTCAACAATAGTACAGCGATAATAATTTGGTATAATGTAGTAAAATATATGGTGTCATTATTAAAAATTCCATTATATAGACTGTCAAAGAGAAATAGAACTACGACGGAATGTGCAGTAATTCTGCCCATTCATGTTCGTAACGAACATAATAATAAGTATCATTCGCGAAAAATTTCAAACATAAATGAAAACGAATTATACCCAGTCCTATACTGCGGGCTGTAAATAATTAGATTTGTAATAGGTATGACGCTAAAATTATTGAAAATAAGAAAATCATTTAGGTGGAAAAATTTACACTATAATTTTAAACAGTTATTTATTTCTCACTTGAAATTAAATTGCAAGGGTGATATTAGTTTATAATTTATTTTCTCTCTTTTGGTATTAGGAGATATTCTAACACGCTTATTTATGCTAGAAGGAGCTTCATTCTTAAACGATTTTTGATGACATTTTGTTATTTCTGATTGGTACACTTATATCTTGGCAACGCAGAGAATAAAAACACAAATCACTACTACCAACCTAACTATTTTGTCAAAAATTCCTTTTATGGAAATTGTTAACTATTTTTATACAGAAATAATGTAAATTGAAACTTGAGCTTGAATAGGTTTCCTTCTGTAACGTATGTTTTAATATACTATTATTTATTTATAATTTAACAGCTTTGCTTTGACTGATTTTAAGTAGTGATGCAACAGATAGCGATTTTTCAAAAAACCGGATAATGGATATTCAGTTCAATCAGGAAGCCGGATAATAAACTTGTATAATTATCACGACCGCCGTAATGTAATAATTTTTGACATCTGGGGCTAGCCTTTTTTATTTAAACAGTACCATGTGTCATAAATAAATCATAAAATCACCTTATATTACGTTCATTATTTTTAGGCCTATGATTTGAGTACGAAACAAGTGTGCATCGCATGGCCTGAAAGACAAACTTATCAAATTGACGCCGTGCTATGCACACAGAATAAGACCAAATAATGTGTGGCATTTATTTATTACAACTACATAAAATGAATTAATACTCTAAAAGAATGCAAATAAAAGCAAAAAAGATAATAAAAATGTATATAGCTAATACCAAATATGATACATATTGGACCTTTTTTATTTCACATATCTATTATCACATGAAGCAACTGTGAGCAGTGTGGCTCCAATTGAAATCCTACGTGAAAAACACAATTATTATTTAATCAGAAATGTAGGTACAAGTTTTAACATGAAATTTTCTTGACCCGCGTGTAAAAATATGTGTCACTTTTTGCACTATATATTTACTTATGAGAAAGGCATTATTGAAAATCTATTTTAACTGTACCCTGTATTTAAATTAGGACGGGTAAATTCAAAAGTCAGTTTTACAACAACAAAAAAAAATACTAGATAAAAATATTTACAATAAATGTTAATTAAATTGAATAATAATATCAATTACATATTATGATATTACACACTTAGTTTTTGTAAGAACTATCTGTTTTTAAATAAAAGAGGTAATGTCAAAATGGAAAAAAAATTGTGTTTTGGTGTAAATATATCAGAGCAGTGGCCAATCAACGTTTACTGGTTTTTTTCTAGTTGTACATAGGAGATTAACATGACAAATCAGTTTTTTTTGTAGACTAAAAAAATAACACTGAAATTAAGAAATAGAAACATAATTATTATCTTATTTTTTAATTTTTTTTGTGTCTTTATATTGTTATATAATATTATTCTGCAATTGAGATCTAAGCGCCATGTTGAATAATAAATAAATATTAATTTTGAAAAAAAAAATTATTATTAATTTAATTTTTATGAAGTACCATACCATCGTTGTAAGTTAAAACGGGGGCAACAAGCTGCAAAAAACTGTTTTCCCAGTTAATCTTCTATGTACACCTTGAAAAAAAACACCCGGTAAATTGTACTAGGGAAATTTTGAATTTACTCCTCTTAGTTTATAAATACACTATAGTGTTTGTTCTCTAAATGTTATATACTACAGTGTGTTCGAAAAAAACCTAACTCGAAGCAGGCTATGAATACAGAAACGTCTGTCAATTTAAAAGTATTTAATTAAATGTCAATTTGACACGAGATATTGTCAAAAATGTTTTCTAAAGAAATCAAAGCTTTTTTTCTTGAATCTTATTTTAGAAGTAGAAACAAATTAGAAAACGACGAATGGCAATATACTATATCCTTCTTTATTATCTTTTCTCCTTAAAATTACATTTCAAGATTAATTTGACTTTTGAATTAAATAATTATCAGGCGTACGTTTTTCTGTTCATAGCCTACTCCGAGTTAGGTTTTTTATTAGTCAACACATTGTTCTTTGTATCGTTTTTAATTATTTCATTTCAGCCTAGAATAAATTTTATTGAAATAAAATAATTGTAATGTTTAAGTTTAATAAAGAGTAATTAAAGAAATCAAATTTTAAATATACAATTATCCGGCCAGATAATTGTCATTATCTGGCCTAAACGAATATTCGGCGAAGTTGGCCTGATAAGCCGGATATACGTTGTATCCCTATTTTTAACTTGAAATTAATTTGACAGTTTTTAAGTTACCCATTAATTAGTTTGATAACGTTGACAGTTTTTAAATGAACAACTTGGATTAGTTTGAAAACATTCCAGAAGAAGATTGGTTGAGAGCTGTAACAAGTGGAAGGAAAGAATGGCTGTGTGTATTATTGTTGAAGGGAACTACTACATATTTAAAATACAATTCTAAAAATATGAACCATGTTTCCAATTCTTAATGTTTTTTTTTTTTTTTGTGAAAAATGTTTTTTTTTTCCAATCTATCAAAGTGGAATCATTAAGTGAGGCCCATTATTCGTTGTAATTTGGCGGAATAAAGAAAAACACTGGGTGCTTTTTTAATGTCTAATTAGCAATATTTATGGATCCCACCAGAAAAAGGCAGAATAATTTATTTTTAATTTTATTAACTGAAAGTTTGGCACGCAACTGTAGGGACCACGAACGGAAGTTTCAAAAGTGTAATTAATTTAGACATTAAATTGTTCACTTTTTTCTATAAAAGAGTACATACCTACAACTATAGCCATTGAATTTAATATACTCGAGCGAGGAATATTAAAACAAAAATTAAACACAATTTTAATTCTCGAGACCGCTGTTTCATTAAAACATAGAAATCTAATTTTATTTTCGTAATTAAGCGGATGTTCCTCAATGTCGAAATTGTTTCAAATAATTAAACAAAATATATTTTTTATTCGCAGCGAACTAAAAGCAAAAAATTCTATTGTTGTAAAATGGAAGTCATTTTATTTGCACTCTAATTAGATGCTTTAATTACAACATAAAAATAAAAACTTAATTTCAAAACACGTGCGGAGGAAAAGAGAAATTTTCAAGGTTTGCCCAGAAATTACATAAAAGAAGGAAACAAATATTTTTAACATTTATTTATATGAATTATCGACTTTGCTACTTAAAGTTCTACTTGAATTTATTTCTGCGTCGGGTAGTTATACTTTTTTTTAATAGTTCACACTAGATGGCAATAGTGATTGAGCACCAAAATGACGATAGCAGTGTTATTTATTTTTAATTTAATGCGAGATATTTAACATTTAGGTAAAATTTACCGAACTTTTCACAATGGTAAACGACCCTCTTCTCAAGTAAAGCCTATATAAATCGCCCGGGCGTTTTAAATTCGGAATGAATGACCCGATAACAAAATAAGGCTGTTGCATGTTTAGCGTAAATGACACTGATGGCCTCTAAATCAGTGGCGGAGGAAGTAGGGCGGCGGCCCGGGCGCACGATAGCGCCAAGGTTACCTCCAACTCTGGATCACTTATCACGCTGATCCGGTGATCCGGATTAAAATGGCTTTATTCACTCGATTGCTTCATTAGAAAACTGTACTGTTCGTTCAATCGATGCATTACACTAGAAATGCAGTGGAATCAAGCAGACAATGAACAAGCATTTTGTTAGATACGGAAAACTAAACTAAAGGGATTTAAGAAGAAAATATTAAATATCTGGTCGAAATAAGGAATAATAGATGATTCTTTCATATAACATAGGACAGGATAGGATTTCATAGAAATTGGATAATAGAGCAAGTCTACAAATTTCAATATTCAGGAGTCCAAATTGAAAATAATGGATCATAAGAGGTTGAAATAAATGGCAGAATTCATAGGAAAAAAGGAGATTAACATCAAAATGAAGATATCAATATATACAATTCAATATACAGATCTATTTTAACATATGGCTGTGAATCTTGAGTATTATCTAGAAATAATGAAATGTAAAACTCAAGCACTTGAAATTAAATATTTAAGAATATTAGGAATAAAACTACGAGTTATAAACAGAAATTAAGTGATTAGAGAACAACTACAATACGTCTGTATTGAACATGGAGGGGTCACTAGATCAGAATGAACGAAGATGTACCGGTGAGACAAATATGGATAACGAACGTGGTATAGAAAAGAGACCGAGAGAGACCTAAAGACAACTTGGATAAGGTAATACTGAAGACCTTTGAGAAGAAAAACACGAAGAGTCAAGATGGTATAGGAAGATGGCAAGGAGTAAAAAGCAATTCACGAAATTCGTACACGATCAAAAATATTTGTACACTCTACCAACAGTGTATCTGGCAATTATATATCAAGAAAATATTAAGAACTTGACAGAAATAAGAAATAATAGTTGAAAATTCATTCAAGTAACATAGGACAGGATAGAACTCACATACAACTGGTAGAAAGAAATCTGATAATGGAATGGAATATTATGCCCCTTCACTTTATCATAATAGAAAAGAATAACTTCAGAATTAAAAATCTGTTGTGGCCAGCACAATACCTTCCGTCATTCTCGTGTATAATGTATAAATTCCATAATTTTTCTTACAAAAGATTCTAAATTTCCAGTAAAATTATTTCATAAACAAACTATTCAAATTGCACTTGACACTCGCACCTTCTTCTTCTTTAGCTTTTCCCATTCGTTAAGGGGTCGCTATTTTTGCATGACGTTCTCATTCAGTTCCGTTTCTCTCAAATCTTCCGCAATACAGTCCTTCCATCTTATCTTTGGTCTACCTCTGTTTCTTTAACTAAACTATTCATTCTTGTTCCAATATAATTCTTCATTTCTCCTCATGACATGTTCAAACCAATGTAATCGTCTTTCTTGTATCTTTCTAAAAACTTGTAACACTAGAGTTGTTTTCTTACCGTATCTTTCCCTGTATTCCCCAATATCTACCTCAACATCCTCATATCTGCCACATGAATTTACTTTTTATTGATACTGACATCTGTCAATTTGAATTATATGAATATATTACTAGATCCCAAGTTTGGCATAGCTGGCTGAATTATAAAATTTAATTTCTTTAAAATTCTTTAACTCTGTATCTATTAAATATGAAGTATAAATTGTAATCAAATCGTATAGAGAATAATATATTCTTTAAGTTGTAATAACGTTAAATGTCAATAAATCAAATTTAACTGTTAAATCTTCAAATGAGACTACTTCCGGTTGACCAATTATAACCAAAATCTAATCAGTTGTTCTTCTGGATGTAAACTTGAGGAATACAAAAAAATTATAATTTTTGGAATCGTGGTATTGAAGTTATGGAATCCGGAAATTTTGTTACACACACACAGACACACAGACACACAGACACACATACATACAGACATCATCGTAAAAATGGTAAAATCGTATTATATGGACCCTAAAACGTGCTTATTCAGTAAAAACTAATCATTGAATTTTTTGACCAAAGACAATACCTTCCTTACCTAAAGGTGACGGAAGGTAAAAAGGACAAGAATTGTAATAGGGCGTTTGTTATAGTATTTTATTTATTGCACAACGTTAATCGAGGTAGTGTTAAGCGGGATCTTACTGTAATATGTAAACAATCACCCGCATTGAACAGACCTCTTTTTATTCTTCCGATGGTCGCATTAGAAAAACACATGCTACACTTGTCCACGTCATGACATGGTAGGGCGGTGTCGCCCGCGCCCGACCGTCAGTACTTCATTATGCATGCATGCATCGCTAAATCCGGTGCGGGAGTCCGGAGTCCGGACCCGGAACGCTGCTTCCGGACGGTTAGCGTAGCTTCCGGCAGCTCCGGTCGCCTGTGCACGACTAATCACACGGAAACGACTCGGTTACGGCACAAAGTAATGTAAACACACGCTAAGATAAATATGAGTAGATTATTTTATAGACAGGCGATTGCTTTTGTAGTTGAAGCCATTTTTTTTAACTTGTTATGTTCACTGTGAAAATGTATTTATACCACAAGAATTCTTGTTAGGAATATGAAAGACATGTTTATAAAATCTAAATAAGCTATCACAATAATTTTCATTCGAATAACTATAATATTTTGTGATTCACTTTCCAATTAAAAATTGGGAATTCCCATTCATTGTCCTATCTTTTCCAATCTGTCGTTTTCGTTTTTGTTTCGGGGTCACTTGCAATTTCGCACCGGAAAATGTATTTGTTTATGATAATGAGGACAATAGGACTAATTATTAACAGACTGTTAACGCGATTCTAAGGTCACTTGCAAAAAGTGAAACACTAATGCGATGAATCATTTTTACTTATGTGCAATAATTATTATATTACATCATAAACTTTGATTTACTTCATGATTATTGCGACTAGAATTACATGCTAATACTATTAATAGTTAATAATCTTATCGGAATCTAATAAGAAATATGAATTATACAATTTTATGTGAACTCAAATTTCTAATTCGAAAACTTCTACAATATTTTTCTTATTAAAAAATTTGAATTTTGCCAGAATGCCGTATATTTTCCTGCTAAAGCGATGACAACGCTGTCTACTGCTGAGTGTTGCAATGTAGAAACATCACTCTGTGACTGTAACACGGGGGGGGGTCACCTATGACTATGAATGTTTGTGGACTTGATGCTTTTACCACGATGACACGTTATTTAATTGGTGGACGAGTTACTGGTTGGAAACCACTTCTTTATTGAGGAGGAACACATATATTACGGTTACGGACATTCTTTGATATGTAATTTTTAATTTACACATATTCCATATGAGTAACTAATACCAACTACTAAAAACAAAACATTATCTTCTGTGTGAGAGGATATCTGAGGGGATACAGGGTGCAGGAGGTCATATGACAACCATAACGAAATATCAACCCTGCACATAGGCTTGCAATAACTCCTTGTCAAATATAAATGTCTAAATACAATTTTGACTTACAAAGATAACAAAATTGAAATATTGTTCCTGAAACTATAATTTAGAAAAAGGTTATAAAAAAGTTATTTATTTATTTATTGCTATTGCCTTCACTTTGGTCACACTTGTTCGATCACCGGTGTGAGGAATTTATTTACAAATAGTAAATGTCGATTCATTTATTTTATGTATATTCGATGTTCATAATATTTATCTACATTGTTTATTGTTTTATTTCTTGTTTATAAAATAGGTAATAACACAAGTAACGTGACAAAGATACCAAAATTAAACACAAACACACAAAACACGCTTTATGTACAAGGTGGGGCCTAGAAACGTCCTTTTTTGAAAGCGAATGAAATCAAAAGTATTGCTGATAGACAAAAATTATTTTTGGATAATGAAAGAACATAGTTTTCAATTATGCAATTTCAAACAAAACATCTTGAAGGTGGTGGCCACTGTTCTCTATTCTCTATGCACCGATGCAACCTATTTCTGAAGCTCCTCTCTATATACGTTTCAACATTTGGTCTCTTTCCTGCCGAATAAGATTCTTCAGCTGAAACAGGGTTGCAGGGTGGTGTTTATAAATCCTTATAAAAAACTCACATGGCGCTTCAGCTGAAGAATTTCATTCGGCAGGAAATACCCCGAATGTTGGAACGTGTAGGAAGGAGCTTCAGAAATTGGTTGCCTCAGTGCATAGAGAACAGGGGCCACCACCTTCAAGATGTGTTTAAAACTGCATTATTTAAAACTTGAAATTATGTTGTTTCATTCTTTAAATATAAATTTTGTCTGTCAGCAATACTTTTTATTTTATTCACCATTAAAACAAAAAAGGTTCTAGGCCTCACCCTGTGTATATTAAAAATCTGATGTGGCCAACACAATACCTTCCGTCAATTCTACGTATTTTGTATAAATTCCACACAGATTTTTTTTGCAAACTATTCTATGGACGTTTTCTTTTTAGGGGAGAAATGAACTGATCTTACCTCGTACTGAACTGAACTACTACTAAAAAGAACAGTATGTTTCTTAAAATAAGAAGTAGAAAATAAAAACATATAAAGCATTAATTTATAACATAATAATCTGCTGAATTTGCTAATGGCTATAATGTGTTGTATTACCTTATGTGATTTGTTTTTGCCACCTTAAATTATTTTACATTTTTATATTTCCAGTAAAATCATGTCACAAAGATATTATGTAAATTTTATTTGACACTGACATCTGTCGAATTAGTAATATTTGAATATTCTGTTTCGATATTTAACAGCGGTTTTTCAAGAAAAACTTCAAATAAGGGTACTTCCGGTTAACCAATCGTAACCAAAATCTAATCAACTCTTCATATGGACGGATGAAAGAGGAATATGAAAGAATTATAATGTTTGTAATTGTAGTATTGGAGTTATCGAAGGAGAAATTTTTGTTACACACACACATACAGACCATCGTAAAAACAGTAAATTCGTATTGTAGGGACTCTAAAACGTGCTTAGTCATTAAAAACTCACCATCGAATTTTTTGACCAAAGACAATACCTTCCTTACATATAAGTGACGGAAGGTAAAAAAAAATATATAAATAATCTGTCCAAATACTCTAGTTTAAACTAAGTCCTTAGAAACCTGTCAAAGAATTTTATTTCTGTCAAATATTTATTGATACCCGATAACAATACCAGTAGACATATGATTCCTTGTATCCTCGATCAAATACGTATGGCAACAGCGCTCTGCTGCTATCTAGTGCGTGAAACATATCGTCCTAGTTTCCTCTAGCTCTAGGTGGATATCCTAGGCTATCGAGGCTCTCTGAATACGACGAGCTCTATTTCGCTCCAATGCGCCAATCATCCATGACGCTAGCTATACCTCAAACAAACGGATTGTACTCGGTGTTATTCTTTTGTTGTTTTAACAAAAAAATGTTGATTGTCAATTTACTCTCGCCTGGGATCACTGGATCGCAGAATCGCTTTTCAAATGTGTACTGTTGGTATTTATGTCCAATATTGCTGTTGGTGAGTTGTTGGAATTTTGTTGCGCGTTTTCGGTGGTCGTCATTTATCGAGTCATTTATATTGGAAAAGCGGGAAAGTTATAACAAGAATTTTACCTGTAGTGTATTCTGTAAGATAAGAATTACTCCCCATTTTTACCTCTCGCTAAGAGAGGTATTGGATTCATGCTAAAAATCGCATATCCAGGTTTTATTGAATAAGCACGATTTAAGGACCTTTGAATCCGGTTTTAACATTTTTACAATGATGTCTGTGTGTGTGTGTGTGTGGATGTGTGTGTGTGTGTGTGTGTGTGTGTGAGAGACAGAGAGAGGTTGTTGGAGACACGATTTCTCAAATTCTATAAAACTAAAGACCTATATGACTACGGATTCCCCAATCTAACATTTTTGGTACCAATTGGAAAACCGGAAGTATTAGTATCTAAAAAAAATCTAAATATTATTTTTTTGAAATTTTTTATTATTAGTATTAAAGAACATAAAATTCTCTATTCGATACATTTTAAAATCTGTATACAAAGCAGATTGACACACCCAGCAATGGGTAATATGCCGTGATGAAGTATTTATATTTATTTTATTTATTTATACATTTTAAAATTTTATTATATCTTCCATATATTGAGATAAAAAAGTAATATATAAAATAATCTGTTGTAATAAATTTCAGAGCCTAAACAACTCCATAGTAACCATCAGATAAATGACAGAAAAATGTCAGTGTCAAAAACCAACAGTAGTTCATAAACTTATTTGGGCGGTATTTGCAGCTTAATTCTGAAACTTGACCTAAGTCTATTTTAACTAAACACATGACAGTAGATTTAGAACCGATTCAAAATTTGTCATAGTACGAATATGGTTTTATGTAGATTTTAGCTGAAACTAAATCTTAGAAATTTTTTTGGCAACATAGTTGTAAAACGTTAAATTACGTTTTTCGTTAAATGAAGAGAGTTTAACTGACATTATTGAAGATTTTTTCTGTGATATTAATAAGTTTACCATTTCTTGTTGTATAACAATAATAACAATTAAATATTAAAAATTATAGCTATATACATATACCCATCAGAAATCCCGTCAAGAAATCGGAAGAAATTCGAATATTTAGAAGTGTAGGAGAAAACTTCCTCAAAAAATAAATTTAAAATTATAAAAATAATCTAAATATAAAGAAAAGACATGAGAAATTTATAGGGCGCGAGCATTCATGTGACTTTGTTGGACTTGACAAGCAAATATGGGGGCCCGAGTTAGTACATGTACATAGATGTCAAATGTCAATTTTCCATCCCAAATTTCATGATATTTCAATTCCATGTGGTTTATTTTCCTCGGCAAGTAAATTCCACATTCCCGGTGACAAATTAACCACGTGAAAAATTATGACATTTGACATTTATGTAAATAATTACTATCATTTTGACAAGGGCTTCCATATCTGCTTGTCTAGGCCAAGTATGACAAACTACGTGAATTTAGAAAATCTTGAAATTTTTAATGAAAATTTCTGACATTTGACATGTATGTACATAATTACTAATTGTCATTCTGACACGGGCCCCCATATCTGCTTGTCAAGGCCAACAATGTCGTGACTGCTCGCGCCCTATATAACCAAAAACGGAAGTGGCGAGAGGTATTGTGCTGGCCACAAAAGATATTTTTTTTACATATTGGTGTCGGAAATAAATGTGCTCTGCCACATAACATTCTGAAACTAACAGGACAAAATGTCACAAATCGGGCCTATAGTTAAAAAATAACAGTCACTGCTTGCTTTTACACTAAATTCCAACATGCCATTATTTGTACTGCTTAGTGTTCCTTCAGCATAAATGCTATTTTTATTTGAAATAATTTTTGGACCTGCAGTTTTCATTCCCATAAGAAATTATGTTGTTCTAATTCGATGAAATTTGTAAATAAATAGTCATACCATAATATGAATTCAACCTCAAAATATAATCAATTTCTATCTGAAACCAACATCCGGCAAAAATAGAACACATAATACATTACCACAAAATAAATTTGACAAAAATCCGGTTATTTTAAATTGTATCGTATATAATATCAACCACAATCGTTCTGAAATTCCACATACCATTTTTATTTAAATATAATTTGCGATAAAAATAATCGCAACAACAATGTCAAAATGTGTTAGAAGCAGAATGCTATATGATTCATTGCTTATTAATTTTATTCATGCAGTGCACACTTCCTAAACGATGTTGTACTGTACCTGTATTACACACCCACACACCATGTTTGTGTTCGACCATGTTGACAGAATAAATATGCATATCAACAACAATTGCAAATGTGAATTATCATCGATACTTGATTTCCAAGTCGCCTGTTGATGTAAATGCAATATTTACATTGAAAATTTTTCTGTATACTTGCTTTTCATATTTCTGACTTATTAATTTAGATATACCAATTGTGGCATATTTCTGGATTATATATATAATCCAGGAACTACGGTTTATAAATAAAAAAAGTAGATTGAGTTAAAATCAATAACCCTAGTTCCTGAATAAAAACTTCATATAAATACAGGGTACTCTAGCACTACAATTAAAGTAGTAGTTAAATATACTAAACTTCTGTCTCTACTCTATTTTTCGAAAGTTTTGTATTATTACAAAGTTTCTTGTTGTTATTGAAGTAGCAAATATTTTCAAATTATGGTAAACTTTATTTTTGTTGTTCGATTATGCAAATTTATGTACCCTTCTAATAGTTTGGGACATGACGGGACGACCCTACTCGTAAAACAGAATATCTATCAAGATTGATGTAGGAACATTGCAGCCACACCCAAAAGTCAATAACAATACAATAATGAAAATTAAACATTTGAATATCTTTTAGCAAAAACAACCATAGCCTAAATACAGTAGAGACCCTTTAATCCGAATTGCGAAATGTAAGGGGCTATTCGGACTAACGATTTGTTCGGATTACTGCATTTGTATGGATAAGTGTAAATAACGTGAATTTAGAAAGTTTTGCAATATTTATTACAATACTTCAGAGAAATTAAAAAATAGAAACAAAAATTATCTTTTTAGTTTCCATTTTTTTCTGGTATATTATTTACATTACATCTTCATTATGGTATGTAATATTATTCTGCAATTAAGGTGTATTATTATTTATTAAACATCCACTAATTTCAGAGTCAAATGATTATCACATCTCGCCACTTCCAGCTTCCAGGGGTGGAAACTAAAGCAAAATTTGATAGGTTTTTCCAAGAATTCACGTGTTTATTCTTGCGTTCGGAGAAATTTTACCCCGCAATTCGGATTAAAGAATTTTTGTTCGGATAACCTTATTTCTATCCGATGTTCGGCTTACTGGATGTTGGGATTAACGTCGGGTCGGAATAAAGGGTCTCTACTGTATTGTAAATATGAAGTACATACAGGGACATCTACTTTTAAGGATGCCGTTTGGTAAAACTGTTTCTCGCAAAAATTAGGCGATTTTTGTGACAAATAATCACAGTTTACGTGCTTTACTAGCATTTGAAGTCATAAGTTATGTATGGTTAAGGAGTTCAAGAAAAAAAATTGAACAAAGTAGTTACCAAACTTAAAAATTGATCTGAGTAACAGTGTAAAAAGTGTTTTATATTTTATTCAACATCTATAATAACTAATTCATTCGCCAGAAATAAACGTGACACAATGAATTTATTATTATTATTCGAAAATACATAAGAGATAGAGACCAACATATACGTTTTCCGAATTTTTACAAGGAATGTATTACCAAATAAGTAGTGTACAATTTTTATTTACATTTTAGAATGTGTACAGATTCATTCCGTAAAATTTCAAATGAAATTAATAATTTATTTAGCATAATAGCCCATATCCATTAATAGTACTTAAGTAAAGGAGATTCTCTAATATCACATGCAGTCAGATTTAATTTGGTGGTATCCAAAATACATTTTATTGTTCATATGTACTATTTTATGCTAATACTAAAGTACAACATAGAACAAATTTAAAAAATCAAAACAAAACTTTAATGGCCGGTTGCACCAACGTAAAGTAAATTTTAAGCGTTCCTTAAACTGATAATATTGCATCGAAATGAAATGTCAAATGAATTGCTGTCAAAATTCGATTTGTATTTTTTTGTGTAAGGGTTGCTTAAAATTTAAGCCTTGTTGGTGCAACTGGGCATAAGTTATGTTTAGAGAGAGTGATAGATATATTTACTTTTCCTAAACCAGCTACTCAAGTGGGTAAATGTGTTTGTTTAACCACACTTTGCTACGTTAATATCTGACGTCATCAATTTCCTCGTGAAAATATCAACCATTATAGTTAACCACATATTACTACAGTTAACCCATACTCACGAAGAATCGCCCATTATCTTTATCATAAGTTATTATTTACATTTCAAAGTTTGAGCGTTTCTACAAAAACGTTCTAAAAAAAATACTAATTATTATGTAATTGCTCATCAATGTTTATTTTTCTATTACTTAACATTCAATAAATAATTTTCTATTAAAATAGTTAGAACATGATTCTGAATTAAATAAAGATATATATATAGAAATCTTTTTGATTATCTCAAATTAAAAAATATGGACTAAGGTTGTTTTTGCCAAAAGCTCCCAATTGGAACCGATACTACTTAGCGACCAAACTGGCAACGTGTCTATGTCATTCACATGATATCAATACCAATATCAAATAATGTTATTTTTTATTTTATTTTTCTCATTTTAGAAGCGGAAATATTTAATATTATCACAATGACTTCGTGATAACCACAAACAATACCTACATGTTTTATAAAAAATAGCAATATCAGTACATCATTATATCTATCAAAGTCACACGAACATAAAATATTTGAAACATTATTCTGTTATATTGACTCTGGAGTATAATACTCGTAATTAATCCAGGTCTCTTGTGTGGTTACAAACCAACTGATAAAATCTTCAATCGTCGGTCCTGTAAAACAATATCGTACACTTTGTTGACGATTTTTTGTTGTTGCACTTTTTGCCACGTTTAAATTTGGCCGCCCATTTTTTAACAGTAGTACGAGTATATGAAGGTACACGTATCACCCAAGATATTTTTCATTTTATTAAATAAAAATCTTACTTGGAGAATACAATACATTTCGTAATACTATTTTTTTTTTATAATAATATCCTTACAACTTAATACTTGTGTAGTACACCATATTTCTTTCAGATGTTACCCCTCAAAACGAATTACATTTTATTGTAAAATACAATACCGAAAATACTTTTTAAAAGTTGGAAAATATCATAAATCAAAATTGAAGTTGAAATCCATAATATATTTATTTTGTATTCTCAAACTTTTCTGAATACAAATGAGTTTAGATTTTCTTTCATTCTAAAAATAATTCACCATTTCATCAGACAAAATATTTGTTTCAATTTCGAATAAAAACATCTGTTTTCTATTTAGTTCAAAAATTCCTAAATATAGGAGAGGAAATTTAACTTCTTTATTGAATTGCAATTAGAACAATAATTTATGGGAAACCATTTTGATTTCTGAAGCATTGCCGAATTTTTAAACGATTACAATATCATTTGGTAGGTTCGTTCTGGGAATTGGACTAATCACACTTAATTATAAGAAAGATTTAGTATTCAATTTGCTTCTGGCTTTGAGTGCGACAAGCATGATTTTTAATATTCCTCTACTTTTGATGAAGATCGCATATTTCATTTAATTATTTAAAAACTATTAAAGTACAAATTAGATGAGCGTAAAATATGAGATTTTATGGTTCGGACAAGTTGGGTTCAAGTTCAAACCAGTCATTTCCTGTTCCAAAATTCCAGGATGAAACATTGTACGCTTCACATAAAGTCATTGCCCTTGAATCGTCAGTAGTCAACTAATAACTTTTTCAGAGCTGTACCGTGTTTTTAAATTAGAAGTAAATTTTAAATTCCTTTTTACTGTATTGAAACAGCAGACAAATTTTACAACAAATTTAAGTTATTAAACTCAATCTCAACAAAGAATAAAATGATATCGTACAATGGGGTCCAGCCTCATTTTTTGATTTATTTTTTATTTGATATAATTTCCAAAAGTGTACGATTGTTGAAATATATATTTTTTAAACATTTCACTGAATTTCAAATTTTGTGACGTCACACCTTTGGTATGTGCGCTTCCTAGTGAGTAAAGCAAGAACTAAAGTTGTTTAGATCTGCCAGCACTGTGTTCCAATTACGTGTTAACTGTGTAAATTTTTTAATAATATAAAATTATATTCTTTTCGCTTATTACTACTGTAGGTAATCCAGGGTTGAAAAAACCCGAGTTTTATATAAAAACCCAACCCACCTGGGTTTTATTGGTGATTTTTGGGTGTGTGAGTTTTATGTTTAAAAATATGCTTAATGTGATTACCAGTTGACATCTTTCAGAAAAAAAAATATTTTTTTGCATTTAAATCAAAGATGCAAATATTTTTTTAGACAGTTCTTTTCCGTAAAATGGTGGCAAATTATAAAGACAAATAATACAAAACTTAAAACTAAGCCAGAAGGTTTTTGTTGTCTGAGAAGTGTTCATTCATGTCCAGCCAGTTCGGCATGAATTGAAAGGATTTTTTTCCACAATTGCATAAGTGTGGCCCAAACTAAGAAATGGACGCCCACTAGGCTAAGAAAAGACAAAAACTTGATAAAAATTATAGATATTTAAGAAGAGAACATGTAAATACAGAAAACTATTAATTAAGTACGAGTGCTTTAGATGTTAATATTGTTATTTAAAAATCCATATACTTTTATTGTCTTGCAATATTATGTGTTCAACACTGCGCACAATTTTTTACAACTGGATTTTAGGCGGTTTTTTTTAAGCCACCCCAAAACACCCAACGGGTTTTCTTTGGGTTGGATAATATTACAACAACCCTGAGGTAAGCACTTTGAAGTTGTGAGGTAATATCGTTATAGCACGAATAGTTTCTATTAAAATTATGAATGAATAGTTTTATATTTCAATAAAATTATTTAAAATTAGTCATATTTAACCCAGATAAACCTGAAATTATTTTAAGTATTTTTTTTTTGAAAATGATTGAAACTTAATGTTCACATTAGTATAAACATTTTTTGTCAAATAAATTTATTTTTAACATTTACCATTTTTCAGTTAATTGCCGTCCTTTTAAAAGGACACTAGGGAAATATACGTCTACAATACATGAATACGTGTTTAAATATGATGTACAAGGCCTAATCTAATAATTTATAGGGGCGACATCTCTTAAAACTAAAGTACATCTCTACAAAAAAATTAAAAACCTTCCCGTCCTTTTAAAAGGATACTAGGTTTATTTGGGTTAATAAAAAGTATGCATTTTTACCGTCCGTCACCTTTAGGTAAGGAAAGTATTGTCTTTGGTCACAAAATTCATTGTTGAGTTTTTAGTGAATAAGTATGTTTTAGGGTCCCTATAATACGATTTCACCATTTTTACGATGATGTCTGTATGTATGTGTGTCTGTGTGTGTGAGACGAAAGTTTCGGATCGCATAACTTCCAATACCACGATACCAAAAATTATATTTTTTCGTATTTCTCAAACTTACATCCAGAAGAACAAGTGGTTAGATTTTGGTTATAATTGGTCAACCAGAAATAGCCTCATTTGAAGATTTTAACAGTTAAATATGATTTATTGACATTTAACGTTATTATAACTTAAAGAATAAATTATTCTCTATACGATTTGATTGCATTTTATACTTCATATTCAATAGATATAGAGTTAAAGAATTATAAAGATATTAAATTTTATAAATCAGCTAGCTATGCTAACCATGGAAACTGCTAATATATTCAGATAATTCGAAATGACAGGATGTTGACGTAGATATTGGGGAAGACACGAAAAGAGACGGTAAGGAAATAATTCTAGTGTTACAAGTTTCTAGAACATGTCATGAGGAGAGATGAAGAATATATAGGAAGAAGAATGAATAGCTTAGTAATAGAATGTTGACGAAACAGAGGAAGACCAAAGATAAGATGGGAAGACTGTATTGCGGAAGACTTGAGAGAAAAGGAACTGAATGACAACGACACGCAAAACAGAAATGAGTGGAAGAAGAAAATAAAAAATAGTGACCCCTAACGAATGGGAAAAGCTAAGAAGAAGATGTCAGTGTGAAATACAATTTGCATAGTTTATTTTGAAATAATTTTACTGGAAATTTAGAATCTTTTGCAAGAAAATCTATGTATGGAATTTATACATAATACACAGGATTGACGGGAGGTATTGTGCTGGCCACATCAAATTTTTTTTTTTTTAGTATCGGGCCGCATTTTTGCTTTACTTATATAAAAACATATCTGTACTAGGGCATTTATCTGGCGTTACCTCACAATTTTCCAAAATATACTAATTCATAAACTATGTTAAACTATCAATATCCATCTTTTCCCTGTTTTTACTATCTGATATATCTGTACGCGGATCTCCTATTCCTTCTGTTCCACTGTGCGACTATACCAGTATGCGACTCTCGTGTCTGTGTCTATGTGGCTATGGGTTCACCAGCAGTCATGACCCTGGTTGTGGCTGAACACATGAGCACTGAAACAGACACAACGACATCGCACTGTCTGCTTGCGTGTCCATTGAACAATGACATTACCGACTAGCGATAGCGGCACTGGGATATTCTTTCAGCGTAGGTATACGCATCGACATCGACCGATTTTCATCGGGTTGATCACGAAATGTCACATTAGGATCTGCGTTTCTAGAGTGGGTTATTTTTGGAATATAAATTCTAAGACGCATATATTTGCATTCAAAAATGTTATATTTTTTGACATTTCTCATCGTTTTCAATTTTATTGAATCATACCCAACAGTGGATCAAAATGAAAATTCGGCATTACTGTTTTTGAATCCTATGCATTTTTTACGTATATACCTAATATTTGATTAAAACAATAATAAATACATGAGCCTACACCAAAAAATCTGTTGCGGCCAGCCATTTAATTCTTATTAGTTTAAAAATATATCTATAATTCATATCGAAATAAGTTGAAGCAATAAATCAGTCCGTCAAAGATATTCAAGTGGCGCGCCAATAATTATTATCTCTTATACTTGAATAGACTGAATTCAATAGAGATCGACCATTTCTGTTCTCAATTATTTTTGCGAGATCAGCTGAAGTCACCTTACATTGCAATAAATATAAATTTTGATAAAGAACTTTTACTTGAAGATAATATAAATACATAAACCATTTCCTCTAAAAATCTCTCTAAAAAAGAGATTATCAAAACTTTATTAGGCCTTTCTATTATTAGCTAATGTTAGAGAAGTAAATTATGTTCTCAGTGTCGTAGCTAGGGTAAATGCCGCCCAAGGCAAGATTTCAAAATTGCACCCTTTAAATTTATTGAAGTAAAACATTAAAAACTGTTACATATAACAATTATTTATTAAGTGGGTTACTTTATATAAAATACATGAACTTTAGAAGTAAAAAAATATTTTAATAAAAATAATTATAACATTACTGTTCTACATTTTTCACTAGCCATTTTTTCTATTAGTTGATCAAAATGAATTTTCTTAACGATGTCGTATTCTATAGACAATATCTCTATATAGGTTATTTAATCGTTCCTGTCCAATTTGTGAGCCTAAATAATATTTTATTAATTTTAATTTACTGAAGGTAGTTTCATAACTTGCGGAAGTTACAGGCAACGTCAACACCAAACGAAGAGATATTCCTATATTTGAATAACTTGACGCCAACCTGTATTCTTCACAACAATTAAGAATGAACTTTATTTGTTCGTTTAAATATCGCTTCTGCTTTAGGCAATATGGCGACCAACAGCGAGATAGATTGCCAAACAGCAAAAGACTGAGTATGTCTACCTGCAACAATTGGCAACAACTTGCATCATTTTCCCCTTTGGACAGAGCATGGGGCCAACATCAGCGCGCTCTATCTTGCGCGTTTGACAGAATTTAGTGGCCAATATCGGGCTCTTTCGATGTGAGCGGCAATTCCACTTTTAATTATATTTTAATAATTAGAATATTCAATGTTAATAATCCCTTCGCTGATTGCGCCTTTTGAGACTTGCGCCCCTGGCGCGTGCCTCTGTTGGCAGGCCCTAGCTACGGCACTGTTTGTTCCTTCCAGGTACAAAGTGTGCAGCTATAGTCAAATTTTTTGACTCTGTCGGGTACAGTAATAAAACTATAAATGTACTATAAATATCGCAATTATGATAAAGTGGCATATCCTTTACTTTCTGTAGTATAATACTGTTTGGCATCGGCCCATATTTTTGAGCCGCTCTATTCATGCATTGAATCAAACGTCTACCAGGTATGTATAGGAAAATAGCCTTACAGTCCTTTAACATAAAGTCTATTTTTGTTCTAAATAATATCTTATGGGAATGAAAACTGCAGTTTGCTATTTTCCTATACATACCTGGTATACGTTTGATTCAATGCATAAATAGAGCGGCTCAAAAATATGGGCCGATGCCAAACAGTATTATACTACAGAAAGTAAAGAATATGTCGCTTTATCATAATTGCGATATTTATAGTTCATTTATAGTTTTATTACTGTGCCCGACAGAGTCAAAAAAATTGACTATATTAACAGCCTAGTAAAATTATTAGGTATGCAGCGATATAAGACACTGTCTTGCAGAGTTTACAACCTTTTATGGGAGATTGTGTAGCTTCGCGGTCAGTGCTCATAAATTATTCGAACTGTAAAGAATCAAGAAATGGGCCTTATTAAAAAAATCGTACGGAATTTTTGTATAAATTTTATAAACTGAAAATATAACTGCAAAAAAAATATTTACATATTACAAAACAACAACACAGTAAAACAGATTTAGTACAGAATACGTAAATTTCGGGTACGGTCCATGACAGAAAAAACTACCTGGCTCAAAGAACCTTTACCGCAAGTCCCATAAAACTTTATAACGGCAACGAGCAATTAGCAGATTCTGTGAGTTTCATATCGCTTCATACAACTGTATAGGGGTGTTTCCTTTAAAACAACCATGCTTTTTTGGGTGAATTAATGACTTTAAAGAAAAACGATAAAGAAGAAAGGGCTAATTTAACAGTAATAACAAACCGGAATTCCACCAGCGGTTCTCCAACGGTAGAACAAAATTATATATTTTTTAAATGGTACCCTAT
The DNA here is from genome assembly GCA_951394225.1 of Harpalus rufipes. NCBI lineage: Eukaryota > Metazoa > Arthropoda > Insecta > Coleoptera > Carabidae > Harpalus > Harpalus rufipes. The sequence continues at coordinate 34,100,037 of OX596279.1, forward strand.
ATATTATATTATTTCGAGTAAAATGGTATTCAAATTTATAAATAATTCAATAACAAATGGCATAACTACTAGTGTAACCTAGGCAACAGGTGTATTGCATAGCCTATTTCAATACTGTAACATTATTTTTAATTTTTAATGCCATTTTTCTCGAAATAATTGTTATACAACCCTATACAATATTTATATCGTTGAAATCAGAAAACAAAATCTCCAACCAATGGACTAAAAAATAAGTACCATCTTAAAAAAATATAATTTTGTTCTACCATTTGAAACTGTAGAATTGGTAGAATTTTCAGTTTGTTATTATTGATAAATTAGCCCCTTATTCTTTATCATTTTTTGTATATATGAGATTTTTCTGTAGTGATTAGTCCGCCCAAAAAAGCGCTGGTTGTTTTAAAAGAAACATCCTGTATAAATTTTCTGGTGGTCTTATTTGCCGCATCCCTGACAAAAATCCAATACTATCCTTGCAAATTTTGATTTATTATTCCAACACATTTTGAAACAAAGTATAATATACCCAGTGAGCTCTATATGAATCAGATACCGCTGACTCAAAAATAAGTTTGATGTATGTACAGTATAATTCGGAGACAAATAAAATTTTACTGACTACAGTACCATACCTAATAGGTAGTAGCATCCTGTTGCGAAATAGTCAGAAAAAAATATTGTTGGACGTCGGACTGTCGGGTCCAGCAATAATACTATAAATATCGTAATTACGACAAAGCGGCATATCGCTGACTGCTTGCATTCAATGGATGCTAACGGACCATTATTTGCGCCGCTCTGTTGAAATAAAGACATATTCTGTATAGTAAAATAATCTTACTATTCCGTTAACATAAATGCTATTTTTGTTTGAAATAATTTCTTATGAGAATATGAAAACTATAGTTCCAAAATTTATTTCAAATAAAAATAGTATTTATGTTAAAGCAATAGTAAGATTATTTTACTACACAGAAAAGGTAGAAGTATAGCTTGTTCGGAGATATTTCGTTATGGCCCTCTCAGCGGGTCTATTGTTAGGGATTTAAGCTTGATTTATAGGGGTGCAAGGACAGGTATGTATTCAATATTTCCCAATTTAATTTTACTTTTAATAATGAAACAGAGAATTTTGTACAAATATTATTAATGATAATGAAGCAAAAAAAAAATGTTACATAAAAGTATCATTGTATAACAATTCGTAATTTAACTAAATAATAACATCAGTATTGTCTTGTTCAAATGGTCGCCACATATTAAATACGTATATTGTTGACCTCAGTACGAAAGTTAGTATTGCTACTGATTTTAAATTTTTGGAAACTCATTTATATACCTACTCACTAGGTATGCCTTTGGTATCTTAGTTTCCCTAATATGTATTAATACCGGTCAAGGACGATTCTTCTCATCTTATATTTCTAGTAATAGTCAAAGACTTAATTTAATTTTGCGAATTAATTATTATTTCAAGTAAATCTGAAATATGTAATGCGCACAGAGATTAGAGATTTCCGAATTTAAATATATTGCAATCCTACCCTGAGCGCCAACAGGTAGAATCTCTTGCTGTGTGCGGTTCACCACAGGCTTAGTAAGTTAAAGCCATAACGAAATATCTTTGAACAAGGTATACCATGCAATGCATAGTTTCATTCAAATAGAGCGACGCAAATAATAGTCCGTTGGCATCCAATATTACAATGCAAACAGTGAGCGATTTGCCGCTTTGTCATAATTACGATATTTATAGTTTTATTGCTGGACCCGACAGAGTTAATCTTTCTGACTATAATATCTCTGACCAGGGTAAAATATTGTTCCAATTTATAATGTATTAAACTTAAATCCAAAACATGATCATAGAATTTTTCCCACGTTTCATTGTGTATTAGCACTTGTATTTGAATAGTGAAGGTTATAATACCAGCCTTCAAAAACCCACAGGTATAATAAACAATAGTATACGTTATATACCGAATAAAACTAGATCTGCTTTTTTTAAACCAACTATTAGTCATAGTAGTTGTTGTTCTTATTATAAAACTTACATTTTCTAAAGTATACCGTAAATAATGTCAGCTATAATAACCGTTTTTATAACTAAATATGTCATAATAATGTAGTCTATTATATTGTATGAAAAACATACTATAGGTATTTTTGTAGTTATTTTGATAGAGTATGTATATTTGTTTTGTGTTATCATATGTTTATCTTTAATAAGATACAAATGGAGCATAATTGATTACAACAGTATAAAATAGCTGAAACTATGCTAATAGATATTCATAGCAAAAGTTTTTAAAAATTCAGGTATATAATTAGAAACATTAATTAATTAATTTCAGTATGAAAATGAAAGTTTTGGTCGTTTATTTTAACTCATATTTTGTAAACAAGTGTTATTTGGTTTATACTTTCATTGTTTCGTTATTTTTTACATTTACTTGAAAATGGTTTCTGGATTTCTAAACGGCTTGAAATAGAGTAGATCCTGGAGTAGATGTTAATGGCATTAAAAAAACGAATATTTTCAAAAATAATAACTTTTTTAAACTTTGATAGCTTCAAGTTTTAAGGTCTAATTTTAATATAAATGAACATTAGTGTCATTTGTAATAAACATTAATAATGCAGAATGTTCAGTTTCACTGATTGGTAGGTTTAATATTTAATATTATTACACAATTTTAAAAGTAGTACAACAAAAGAAGGTAACAGACAAAAGACATTTTAAATACATAAACACGTATTTTTAATTAAGTTCAAGTACAAACAATAAAACTTATGGAAGTACGGTGCATTTAAAAGTAATTGGTGTTTAATTCCGTATTTTTACAATGTCAATATAAATAAATGTTGTATTTATATTTATCAATAGAATTATTAATTGTCTTAGTCATTTTTTTGTATTAGGATCATGTTTATATATTAGAAAATTATTTACTATATATTAAGGAATAGAAAATTAAACAGTGATGAACAATTATATAACAATATAATATTTTTATATGACGTTTTTGTAGAAACGCGCAAACTTTAAAATGCAATAAACTTGTGACTATTTTTAAAAGATACTTTTTTTTGCGAAAAACAGTTTTACCAAACTGTTTGGCAAGTACATGTCGCTGTATGTTACTCATATTTTACAATATTTGGACTATGGTTGTTTTTGCAATTGATAGTAACAGTAATAAATACATAAATCATTTACTCAGTTCAATACTTACATAAATGAAAAACAATTGTATAAGTTATTAAATAAATAAATAAATCGAACAGTGTAACTATTACAAGTCCTTTGTTGTTTTATCTTATAATTTTGTTAAACAGATTAAAAATTATATTATGATACCATCACATATACGGAAAAAATATTTTATTAAGTGAGGAAAATATGAAAAAATGAGATAATATATTAAAACAATAATAATAAAATAAAAATATGGATCTGAATTCAACGAAAACAGGGAAAAGAACAAAAATATTAATAAAATTGGGAAAAACACGGCCATATTTAAATAATTAGCATAAAAGAAGGATACTGTATACAATGAGAGAAACAATTTGGACACAGCACACAGCTGATATTGGAAAACCAAAAATCAATGAAATTAGTTACTGAAAACATGGACTTGAACTAGAGAAATACAAAATATACACATTATTTATTAGTAACTTATCTCCTTTTTTATTTTATTCTCATTATCTCATATTTTACTTCATTCACAATGTTATTTCAACAAGCACAAAATATAATTATACATATCTGAAATAACCAAACGCTGATAACGATATATAAATAGTCCAATTTGCTTATTAAATATTAAAAAGCAATATAAATAATAAACTAGTTCAACACCAAAATAGTTTGATATTAATCAGACCAATGTCTATTTTCACTGCTATGTATCTATGTTTACATTGCACTAAATATCAACATTTATACATTAATAATACTGTACTAATAATATCAATTCACGAAGTATATGAAACTAAATAAAATAGAAAAGAAAATATTTCTTGAAAAGAACTGAATGATAAAGTAAACATATGTTCCACTAATAGTAAACTTAAAAAATACTGAATTAGATCATAAATTTGGCGTCCCGTTTTTTGTTGATATAAATGTAATAATAACTGTTTGTAAAAAAGGATTCTTCGTGGCATTATGAAATGTATATATTATATCGATTGGTTTCAGTAAATATACCAGGTTTACACTGTATTACACGTGCTTTCAGATTATCTAAATAGTAATTTTTTTTAAAAACAAAATAGTACTTATCGTTTCTGATAAATTATGAAGCAACAAACTTCATAACTCTCATTAGTATGCATTGTTTATAGTGCAATTTTATTTTCATTCCATTATATTACTTCAACAATAAATATAATTCTAATTTATGGCAATTTCATTTACTAAAATATCAAGGAAAATACCAATTTATGTCTAAAACATTCCCAAATTAAAAGTAAATATTGAACAGTGTAAAACAAGCTTTTACCAACAACAGTGCTTTGTTGTTTTTACCAAAATATTAATGGGGCAAACAACAATTATTAAACAATTAAATAAAAGAACATTTGAAACAAGTTTTCAGTTTTTAGCGATCTACATCAAATAGACAATGTCAATAAAGTAGACATAACAAAAATTTCTGCCCTCTTTGTGTGCCCAAAATTTTCACACTTCCATAATTTTTTTTAAGCCTTATTAAATTATAATTTCAAGTGTTGGCTCATATTTAATTCAGAAAACACGGGTTAATCACCTCCTCAATTCAGATGTCAAAAACAAATGAAGGCTTGTACTTACCACTTTCAATATATGGAACCAACAGCAACAAAAATATAACATAAACACATTCACTAAACATTGTCTCACATCAAACTATTTAACAATCCACAAGACTTAAAAAATCACACACAAATTTATCTAAGTCATTCCTAATGTATTGCTGACTGTATATCCACACCAAACATCGCTTTGTCCTTTTAACTGAAGTACGCATGCGTGGAGTTCAGCCCAGCTGTGCCAATGGATGCCTCTCCTAGACTGAGAAAAGGCTAGCAACTGGGTCAATTCATTTTCCAAAAGAGAGAACGATATAGTAGAGCGCTGAGTGTCAAGTAGACCTTCATATGTTTATTTATTCTATTGTACATCATTTTTCTGCTTATTTTTTTTTGCAAAACAAATTCATTCGTTCATTTATTATATTATTTTAACTAATATATTAACATACAAAAGTCAGTTTGTTAATAAATCATCATTTATTGTCGACCTGTAAATGTTTCTTTCTTTCTCACACATACTTCTTGCTATACAGCAAATGTGTCGCCTCTCTTGTCTGTATTATATCTGTCATGTCTGCGCAGACATCGTTTATGAATCATTGTTTCCTGAAGTAAATATATAATACAAACAATGAGTCAATTTTTCTATGAAATTTATTAAAGTATTCAATATACACAATTCCTTGTATCATATATACAAAATACCTTTTTAAATTAATATAATAATATTGTATGCCTCCAATCCAAAATAATATCTTCTGGACTTGACCTGCCATCTGTGTACAATTTTATTGTTTAACAATAATCTTACAACGGCTATAATTCAATTGGATGGATTTTGAAATCATTCGAAAGTGTAACAATTTCGATTTCAGGGTACGAATTTCGACTTCACAAAATCAATTTCACATTAAATGCATCCCAAATGTCCAAAACCATAGTGTTCATGTTATGTTGCTATGGTTACAAGTCTTTGATTGGTTCTTCCTTTTAAGGCGTGCGAATCCTAGACGAGATACATAACAAATGGTATAAAAATTAATTATGGTATATAGCCATGTGGTTGAACAAGTTTCTGATCGGATGTGCCATATAAGGCGTGTTTCTAGGCGCGAAAAATAAGATGCTTACTAGTTTGTAACCTAAATTTGAATTAGTTAACAAATACTCGAAATTTCAATCATACAACACTCAATTCTTACAAAAAAAACGTTTCGATAAACAGTTGTACTTTCTTCAGTAATAGATCTTATAGATTCATAAACATAAAATTTAGTTTTTCGCACATCGCACAAAAGTACGTAAAAATACACATCTATTTGCATTCAATAAATACTGTATGACAGATTTCGAGTATTTGTTAATACCTAATCTATAAAACAGTAATCGAAAAATTTACTTACATAAATTAGTAGGTATGTTTTAAGAAAATGTGTACAAATATACCTTTTAGAAAACTTAAAATATATGTATTGTTATTTATGATTCACAATGAATTTTAAAAATAACTACCTGTTCATTTAATTTTGGTAATAAATGATAAATTGTACAAGGTGTAAATCGAAAAGGCGTTTAACAAGGCAAATCAGTTTTTCTTTGCGCAAACGTTATCAAATTTTTTTATGTAATAATACCAATACTTCAAAAAAAGTTACCTATAGAGATTTAAATTCTGCGTCTAAACCATATGAAATTATTACTTTAGCTCTTCATGTAAGCGAAAAAAATAGTTATAGAATTACTGTTTTTAAGAGATTTTAGTCTACATAGCCATGGATTATGACAAAAAATAAACAATTGCGTTATTTGTAACTGGCAGTTAAAACTAAAACAGTTTTGTTAGTTTTTTGTACTTTTGCTAGAAGCAATTTTACCAAACTATTTGGCATCCTTGAAAGTACATATTGTATATAATTCATATTTACAATAAAGTACAGTACTCCGAACATCGTGTAGAAATAAAGTGATCCAAACAAAGACTCTTTAATCCGAACTGCGGGATAAAATTTCTCCGAGCGCAACAACAATTACTCGTGATTCTTGGACAAAATCTTATCAAATTTTGCTTTAGTTTGCTTCCCTGGAGTGGTGGGATGTGATAACAATATCAGTCTGAGATTGCAACTGGTGGATATATGTGCATACATTGTTTAATAAATAATAATACATAATACTTCGGCGACTAGCGATCAAAGCCGGAATGAACGCTCGAAAACAAACAAAAATTAAAGTTATTTTCAGAATTATTTATTTATTATTCAGAAGGACGCTTACACCCCAACTGTAGAATAATATTACATAGAAATATGTAGAGGTAATGTAAATAATATACAAGAAAAAATAATAAAACTAAAAAGATAAGTTAAAAACTATAGCCACTAGTATGAACAGCGATTAAGGGTGATTAGCGAGCATTTTACTAGCATTGTTTTATCTCTTGTCAATCGCTTATAGATTATTTTTGAGAAAAATATTTCAAATAAAAGATGCGTGCAATTAATTTTTCTATAACTATTATTTGAAGTATTGTTTGCCAAAAGCTCCACAATTTAAATCATTATCAAATGGAAACGATAAGGAATTGAAAACTATTAAAATTCCTTTGGTCGAAATTCCAAATAGTGATTCTTATTGCATAGATTTAAATAATAATAAATAAAATAGCCATTTGTCACTTATTTTATCAACCACTCTGTATAATTTTGTAATTTGAAGTCAGTCGAATTATTATTAATCAGAAAAATATTTATTTTCAGAAAATATTTGCTACACATATACAAATATACAAAGTCAATCATCTTCTTCCACATCTCGTCTTGTTGTACTCCTCTCTTTTTTTTCTTGCTGCTCCCTCAAATATCTTAATCCGGCAGCGATCGAATCCTCTAACGAAGAACTAGTCTCAACTTTTTTAATTTTAGCAGCATTTGGTCCATAATAATCAAAAGTCGGTGGAGGAGCAATTTCTGCTCCTTTTCTTTTATTTATATTCATTTCTTCTCTTCGATCTTCTTCCTCTATATCAGATTCTGATAATTCGTCAACAATTGGAGATGGTTGAAACGTTTTGTAGTTGATATCGTATTCCTTCAAACTATCACGGTAGGGGTTGATAGTGGAAGATGAGGAATTAAAATTGGGAGGAGGAACAGAAGTATCGATATGGAATTTTGGTTCTCTTTTCTTGGTTTTTTTCGTGGTGAAATATAATGATTTTGAAGATTCTACGAAATCTTCTTCCCGATAAGTTTTCTTTTTTTCTTCCGGGAAAGCGGGAGGAGCAAATTCTGTTGGTCGTTCTTTTCTCTTTTTTTCGACCCATTCTTCTTGGCTGTATTCGTAGTGTTGCTTTTTGGTTAGTCCTTCTTTCCCTATGTCCCAAGGACGAATGTGTCGTCTTCGTTCATTATCCTTTGCTCTTTCTTCTGCTTCTTTGGAAGCCTTTTCCATCTTTTCTTCTTCGTTTTCTGGTGAAGTTTCTTCTGTTTTTGGCTGTTCTGGTTCATCCTCTTCTGGGGGAAGTCCCATTCGGGCACGCTTTCTGTTTCTGGCGGCTTTTAAACGGGCAGCCATCTGTTGGTCTCTGAGAGCTTTTTGGTCTAAAGTATTGTTCTGTTTTTCGGTTGTTTCCTTACGAAGTTTATTTAATTCTTGTTGTTGTTTGGCTCTTTCTTCAGCGTCTTTTGAAAATGAATAGTAACCTACACCATGACTTCGGGCCTCTGAAAATAAAATCTTTATTGTATTAGTAAAATAAATTGTATTAAACCAACAAACCGTTGAATAGTATATCTTGATAATGGATGTCGTTTTTATTCATTAATTCTTGTTCTTGTTTTTCCCATTCTTGACGGAACATTTCTCTTCGCATGTCGCTAGATAATAATTCATTATTTTCCGTAATAGTTTCTGCATTTAAAATTGTCTCTTCGTCATTTTTTTCTTCAGATTTTGAAGTTGGTTTTTCAGTAACATTTTTTTGTGATTCCTCATTTATTTTGCGCCTTTCTGAATCAATTGTTTTACTGAATTCATTATCTTTTTCTTTTAAATAAACCAGATCTTTACGTAAACATGTTCGTGTACGCCCTAAGCAATCGGTATATTCGACCCTAAAATAAATTTTATGGATACAAATATTGAGAAAATACAAAATGTCTAAAAAAGAAAAATGTGATCAAGTAAAACAAATATTAACAACTAAATTTTATGTATATTTATGTATGTTTCACCAAGTGCCAACCACAAAGTCAGTTCAACAAACTAAATTTTATTAAAATCGAATGCTAAAAAACAAAGGTTACTTTAAGGCAAACATCAGGGAAACATGAAGTTTTAAAGAACGGTCGCTCCATAGTTGATTAAAATAAGTCAATTAGATATTCACGCTGCTGTGGTGTTAATAGAAGAAAATGCAGAGTGTTTTTCAACTTCGAGTAACAACTTTAAGGGTATGTAGTATTGATCAAGATGAGTAAAAAAAGCTTTGTCAACATGGATCCGATTTTCAATTGTTTCCGAGATATAAGGCAGTAAAAAATGAGTTTTGAGTTAACCTCTCGAAAACTACAACAGTACGACTTCGATTAAATGAGGCTTTTTTCTATACCTTTGAGAAGTCATTTTAGATGTACTTAAAAAAAAAAAAAACTCAAATAATTGTACTGGAAGTAAAATGAAAATATTCTGGCGACCTTGACCAGTATTTAATTTTCAAATAACTTCTTAACTATTAGAAATTGAGAAAAATATTTCATTTAAAATTTTGTTGTATTGTTATAGTCTATTTACTGGCATAGACAAAATTTTGTTCCATCATAAACTTTGTTAATTTTTCTTCGATTCTAATACAAAATGGCGTCTTTCTTGGAAACAGTTGAAGATCAGACTTACATATGTTGATTAAGCTTTTTTACTCATTTTGGGCAGTATTATATGCTTTTAAAGTTTTTACCCGAAGTTAAAAACATCTGTATATTACACATCGGTACAAAATACAATCTATCATAACGCCTACAAAACACGTTATGTTGAAGTATATTCAAAAAAGTCTGAACGCCACTTTTAACTATTTTTCCGTCAGGTTTTTCAAGGTAACGGCTTTTGAAGAAATAAGTATTGCAGTTGCAAATAAATTTTAGTATAAAGTATATTAATATAAAATAATAATAATGGTTAATTATATAGTATTTATAAATGAATTTTTAAATTGAAAAATGCGTATGTTTAAAACGTTCGTCAAGTGACGTCATTACCCTAGCGGGGACACATCGAAGTTGGTTCATTTGATATTTGTGCGCATGCCATTCCACGAATTATTCTGTTGACGTTAGGATAATACACGTGAATACACGAGAATACTGGTTAAACCGTTAAACTTTCATGTTTAACAAGTATTGAAATAAGAAAACAATTGATATAATTAAAAAATATATAGTATATTGAATATATTTTCGTACTTAAATTCACTTGATCTCATGATCATCAAGCTTTCTCATTGAGTCTAACCAAAGCTGTATAGTTTGGTTCACGAAAGAAGACTTTCAAGGTCACTTGTTCAAAGAAAGAATACACAACACTTTATACTGCAGTAGCTTAACAATATTTCATGTTAGAAAGATTATTTAACGTATGTCTATGTAATTTATGTTGTGTGGCAGATATACGTAAATGGTGGTATGATTTTCTAACATAAAATAATAATGACGTATGTTGTAGAGATACAGATATGTAATTATTTACTACACTGTCCTCTGTGTTAATGTTTACTCCGTGACGTTGACGTTTAAATCAAATTATTATTCTATGATTTGCATAAATATAGGTGAAAAACATAAAATTTTAGAAAGGCATTATTTATATAGAAACATAATTTTCAAATAAATTACACTTATTTTTTTAGTCAAAATGTATCCATAATAAAGTAATATTATATCAGACGGTTTATAAATCACCTTGAATAGTCATCTTTCGTGAACCAAACTATACTAGAAAAATCACAGCTGACTCGTCCGCCATTTTGGAGCCACTTCTATCATTCAATATCAGTGTTACAGTATCATTAATCATAGAAATTATCTACAATGACGGGGTGTTCTGCTCCAAATCATTTGAAAATGGTTATAATTTTTATAGGTAAATATTTTACTATATTTTATTATTATTTGTATATATATTTTTCTCTAACCTCAAAAATTTTAACGAACCGTACTTTTTCTTGTTTTATTATTTTAAATAAATATAATATGACAAATATGGAAGTTATATTTAATTATGCAAAATAATTACTACAGAAACTTATAAGAAATCCACATTTATTTCATAATTTACTGCGTTCATTTTGGTTCCAATATGGCGGACGAGTCAGCTAGATATCTAAGTACTGACTTGGGTCCGTGATGTCACGCGATGACGTCATATCACATTGCAAAATTCTTTTGCATTTTTCTCCCATTTTATTCATTTTTATGCAAAATAAAAAAAATACGGGTCTAATATTTTCATTAACATAAAAAAAAATCAAAAAATCGTGAAAAACCCTATTGTTTGTGACTTTATTCCCGGCAGATCGAATGTGAAAATGGATAAATCATAAATTAAAATATATGAATATTTAGATTACTGTAGATTGTATAACTACCGATCATTAATTAAATTCACATTTTTTTTATTGTCAATCAATTAATGAATAATTCATTTCGAAAGGGAAAGAGCAAGTAATATATTTGTTGTTAATTATTATTTTATTTATTATTTTGTTTAGTGAACATTTTTCATACCATTCTTCGTCGGGATTTGCTGCAGGCTCGTACTCGTCGCTAAAATGCCCCTCTTCCTCATCGCTACTCACTTGTTTTTCCTCTTTTTCTTTTCGATCAAACTGGACTAAATAATGTTTGTTTCTTTCTAATTCTTCCTCAGTCAGGCTCTGTGGTCCCTTGACCAGCCTGTTGTACAAACGCGCTTTAGATTCTAACATTCGTTTAGATTTCTGGAGTAAATCTTCGTCTTCAATTTCATCCCGCGCTTGCCTGTTTTCAACGCCTTTATTGTGAGGTTCATTATTTTGTTGTGGGGTATTTGACTTTGTTTTTTCACGTAAAGGGGTTTGAGTTTGTTGTTGCTGTTGTTGCAAGATTTTCGCTTTGTTGACTTCTTGTTGTTTTCGGAGGATTTCGGCTTTTAAACTTAAAAGCTGTAAAGAGAAAATTGTTAATTTGAAGTGTGTTGTGGATTTTTCATTAAACCTACTGATGATTGACTTATTTGTATATTGCTGGAGCTGTTCATTTTAGTCGTTTGATCAGCGTTTGACGTTTAATAAGTTTGGTTAAGTTCAAATGTCATATGTCATTTGAAGTTGTGCGCATGCGTTGCATTTAATACCACACTTGTATTTTCGGAAATCGAAAAAATTGGTTTGTCTTGTGTCATTACAGTAAGCAATTACTGTAATAAGTTTTATTATTACTTAAATCTTCTAGTTCGACCGTACTTCAACCATTGTCAACAATGGTGTTAGAAAGTACTATGATATGGTAAGAAAATGAATAACTTAAGTTTGAAAACATTTTGAAGGTTATGATGACATAGCAAATAGCATATTTCGGTCTTTGTTGTATGAAGATTTAAATATGTTATTATATTTTTTAGTGTCGATAATAGCGATTTTATGAGGAATGGAGATTTTTTGCCAACTCGTTTACAAGCTCAGCAAGATGCTGTAAATCTCGTTTGTCATTCTAAAACCAGATCTAATCCAGAAAACAATGTAGGGCTTCTAACTCTTGCTAAGTATGTCCTAAATGTATATTTTATTTGTATGTACTGAATTTAATAATGTTTGTAAAGTAGTGTGGAGGTCTTAGCTACTCTTACTACCGATGTAGGGCGTATTTTGTCCAAACTTCATCAAGTTTCCCCTAATGGAAACATCAATCTACAGACTGGTATTCGTATTGCTCATGTAAGTAAATCACATTTGTTTTAGGCTTTTTCTTAAATTCAGCCATATTGCTCGCGTTAGTAAAGTAAATCAGATTATTTTGTACACTGTTGGTGCTCCTATTTGTTCTCATATACACCAACAGATGTCTGTAGTGTGCTAGTCGGAGTTAGGAGTTTTTCCGGGAAGTCATTCGCAAAACCAGGGGCGGCTCGCAAAAAATTCAGGAGGCTTTTCTGCTGTTCACCCTCATTTTATTTATAATAATATCTGACATCGTTGTCTCTTTAATCTTTATCCATTTTTTCATATATATATATTAATTTTTTTTTAAATATTAGATCCATATTTTTTATTTTTCCAACAAATTAGAAATATTCATTATTTATATATTTTAGATAGAGAAATAAATTTAACCATGTTTTTGATTCCAACTGTAATTTTTAATTATAGACCATATTACTTGCTCAATACGCATAGAATGCACCAATTTTATGCTTGGGAGTAATGTTTTCTTATGGGAAAAATTGTATTTTTGAAGTAAAATATTATTTTATCAAAACGTAAATGAAAAATATTTTTTTTATGCAAGTTTTATTTCATGTTTTACTATCGCATTCTGTTGTGATTCTTTTGTGAAATATGTGAAGTACGAAATATTTTTTTTTAATTAAGCCTAGTTACAATAATGGGGTCATTTCACATTTTGTAATTTATTTTTTTCTTGAAAGAATAGGTCAAATTAAATATGTAGGTGTATGTTTTACACTTTACAAGTCTTTACAATCAGAGATATGATTTTTTAAAAGTTGTCTTAAATATCAAATATTTGGACGCTAACGTCACGGCTATACGTCACGGTTTGTCGGATGCGGCAGCAGCCCTCTATAGGTTGTGTTCGGAACTATGATTGTTTGGGTTATCAATTCTCAGTTTAATTTTGTGACAGCAACATATTGTTAACGAAACACATATTTCACACAACTTTTGGTATTTATTTTATTAAATGTTTTATTTACATACCTTTATTCTTAAGTCTGGTGTCACCTGTCACAATTTTAGGTTAGCTTGCAAACGGATACCACGTGGACCGTTGTGTGTGTGTGTGTGAGAGGAATGTCTTTGTGTAACAAGCCATTACGTCACGAATTTTCAGCCGCGAAAGTTTATTAGCAAATTTATGAATGACAAGTCGCATATTTCATGTTATTTTATATTATTATATTTATCAATTGAGACGGATTTCATGATTTTATAAAAAAAAACAACGAATTTTTTTTTTTTGAAATGACCCCATTACTGCGTCCCAGATTGTGATTTGATTCCTTAATTAGTAAGGGAATATATTTTCATTTTTTTTCTAAGAATAGTATAGAGAAAAAGTTATAATTCAAAAATTTAAAAATCGGATGTAGCCAACACAGTACCTCCCGCCATTTAATTTTTAATCATTTAAACTTAATTAAGTTCCTTTTCATGTACCTATTGTTCTATTTACTACTTTCTTTTTAAAACGTTACTATTATTAATTTGAAATGATTAGTTTTTTGACAGTGACATTTATCTGTCAGTTACATATATTTGAGGAACTGTGTAACCAAGGAGTTATGTTTAACGCGTAGGGTCCGGGATTTAAATCACAGATAATTTTATAAATTTATCCATAAAATATATAGAAAAAGTATTAATGCAGACCTGTATAAAATTTAATAATCTTTAATTTTTATAATAACTAAATTACGTGGCTGGTCGAGAATCTGGGGACCCGGGTTCGATCCCGATTGAAGTCAAAAATTACTTCGAATCTTAATGGCACAAAATTGATCCCTGTGGTGCACTCTCCACGCCAGCAATTAGTGTCCGTGAAGTGACGCTTGATAAGCGTGCGTACGGTACTAATATTTCATCATTACTGATATCTGTCTACAAAGCAGATTGGCACACCCAGTAATGGGTAATATGCCGTGATGATTTGTTTATTTATAAATTGCGAAAAAATAAAATTTAAATGTATTTTGCACGGAATAGTTATTTGTGACGATTTCAAATAAAAATATTTGATAATTTGGACTCACAAATTTAAATTATTTTTTTAATTCAAAAACGATATTCGACTGTATTTGGGATGGAGATGGAAACAGGTAGTAACGATGTTTCGGCCTTGCAGTCAATAATAAAATTTATTCATGCCAACGTTTCGATTATACTATAGTCTTCATCAGGGCTCTACAATACATACACAAGAACGAAATACAGTACATGTGAACACAAAAATATACAAAATAGATTACAATAATAAAATATGAAACTTACAGAAATGTTGAGTTGAAAAAAAAATTACACATGTGGATAACGGAAAACATACATTAAAATATGGACATTTAAAATTATAAATATATTTCTTTTGTTTCATCCATTTTTATTATATACATCCATCATATGTTTTTTTTTAATAATTGACGATTTTCACTCTGTGATCTGCGGTTTTAACTAATTATTTATTTATAATTTTAAATGTCCGTCTTTTAATGTATGTTTTCCGTTATCCACATGTGTAATTTTTTTTCTCAACTCAACATTTCTGTAAGTTTAATATTTTATTATTGCAATCTATTTTGTATATTGTTGTGTTCACATGTTACTGTATTTCTCTCTTGTGAATGTATTGTAGACCCCTGATGAAGACTGTAGTATAGTCGAAACATTGGCATTAATAAATTTTATTATTGATTGCAAGTTCGAAACATCGTTACTACCTGTTTCCATCTCCATATTTATTTAATGTTTGCAAAATATATAGGCTTTATAGAGCCATCTGCTATTTTCTTACATGAAATGAAAAATATTATCTTGTACGTGTATTAAATAAATTACGAACATCGCACAGCGCATTAAATCAACAATAAAGCATGCGCACTAGTTCAAGTAAAATAGGGTGTGTACCGACACATGACTCGAATGACCTTGAAATGCTAGAATCATCTGTTTTGTATCCAACATATTTTTTAAAAGACGTTACCTACGCAAACCGCGCCCTTGGCTAAATATGTTATATCAATTTACTGATTTCTCGCAACACTTTGGCTGAATTTACGGAAACGTCTATTGTCTATTAGGTACATCATAATACCTCGTCTTTATTTGTAATAAATAATTGCAGTTAGCCTTAAAACATCGCCAAGGTAAGAATCACAAAATGCGCATTGTTGTGTTCATCGGCAGTCCAGTTGCCGGCGATGAAAAAGATCTAGTAAAGCTAGCTAAACGTCTCAAAAAAGAAAAAGTCAACGTTGACATTGTCAGCTTCGGCGAAGAAATCACAAACACCGACGTCCTAACCTCATTCGTTAACGCTTTGAATGGCAAAGATGGCACCGGCAGCCATCTTGTAACCGTTCCTCCAGGTCCTCACCTCTCCGAAGCCCTCATCTCCTCTCCCATCATCCAAGGAGAGGATGGTACCGGTGGTGCGGGACTTGGGGGTGCTGGGTTCGAATTCGGAGTTGATCCCAACGAAGATCCAGAGCTTGCTTTGGCCTTGCGTGTTTCTATGGAAGAACAACGCCAGAGACAGGAAGAAGAAGCACGTAGGGCTCAGACTGCAGCTGGAACTGATGGAAGTGTTACTGTTCCGCCGATTAAGGAAGAGCCGAATGAAGAGGCTATGCTGGAAAGAGCTTTGGCTATGTCTATGGAAACTGGAGAGGATTCTGAAAGTCGCGCTGCTCCAGCGGTAGATTTCGCTAATATGACTGAAGAAGAACAGATCGCATTTGCTATGCAAATGTCAATGCAAGATGCGCGTAAGATAAAAAAAAAATATTCCCTGTATAAATTGTAAATAAATTTATTTTTCTAGAAGAATCCAGCAGTGACAAAAAGAAAAAGGAAGAACCGATGGATGTTGAAGGCGACGAAGATTATTCCGAAGTCATGAACGATCCGGCTTTCCTTCAAAGTGTTCTGGAAAATCTTCCAGGTGTTGACCCCCAGTCAGAAGCAATTCGCCAGGCTGTTGGAAGCCTGAAGGACAAAAAAAAAGACGAAGATAAGGATAAGGAAAAGAAGTAATTTTTGTATGAAATGCAATGAATATTTTGGATGTATTTAAAGCTTTCTTACTTATGTAGTTTACGAATTTTTCTTTAATAATAAATACATACTTACAATTAAATAATTTATAACATTATAGTTGTACATTTATTTTCTATTAACAAGCGCAGTCTTAAACTTAAATAAATAAATACACTACAATAGATACACCATTCACATTTTTGTTGGAATTTGGATCACAGACAAATGGAGACATTTCCCAAATTTATTTTTTTATAATACCCTTATTTTTTTCGTGTAGGTATATATATATATATATTTTCGAAGGTAACGTCAAGATGGCTTTGCTAGTAACAGGTATGTACTTTTTATAAATTTAAGCTGGTATATTAAATTCGTCATTAATCAAACTAAAAAATTTGACTTAGTTTTATTATAAATTCGTATGACATAAGTTTTCGGAAAAAAATGAGTGGACGATAGTGTAGTTTAAGAAAAATATATTGAATCTGCTTCTCACTACAATTAATTTAATATAGAGCTACTCGCTTATTTCTTTTGTACGACAAAGTTTAGTTTTTACTTACCTCATAAGTCTGACGAGTTTTAAAAATTATTTTGTCTGTCGTTCGAAAAATCCTGCGCCGTGATTATTTTCATTATAGCCTCTTACACATTGTCGTACACCATACACCTTTCATGTAAGTAACGCCTAAATAAGTTTCCATGGGACTCATCTATATACGCTAGAAGGATTGTTTTCGCGGGGTATATATGTTACTTTTTTACACTGCACTGCGTTGTTGTTCGGGCGTAAACTTAATATCTTCGTTGACATGATGTAAATTGATGAAACCAAGTAACTTCGTCAGGCAATTTTGTGTATAAACCTCTAACACGTCCAATGTACTGTCTGCAGACGCCTGCTTCCGAAATTGCACTGCGCATCTTTATTTTATCTAAAAACCTTGCCTTCACTTTAAATTCTATTTTGTAGCTCTATATTAAATATGAGTATTAAAACTTAAGCAATGTTAATTTTTGTAGTAATAAGCAGATTCAATATACTTTCCACAGTATCGTCAATTCATTTTTTTTTCCGAAAACTTATGTAACGGAATGTTACTTACTAAAAAACTAACAAACATTTTCCCCGCATTCAAAGACCACCAATAGTTAGTGCACTTTTACCTAATAATGGTCTTTTGTTATGTACGCAACAAATGGTGGACAATGAATACGGGCCTTTGATTTTACCTTTTGGAAACGTCCCCATTTCAAATAATTTTCCATAATATTTTCAATCATGAGCTATCCCCTCCACCTAATATTTTGCTCTAATACGCCCAAAGAAATAGTACCCCGTGTGTTTTGGTGTATCACTAATTTGTGTTTGTTTAAATAAATAGTTGAAATGTGCTACAAATATTATCACGTGAGTAATCTAGGATTAAATCGACCCATATGTATTATTAATCCGGTGGGGTTATGCCTTACAAAATACAAAAATGGCCGGTCAAATCTTAACCTCGGGATCTCTGGAAGTCTGGCTTGTCTTGGCCTTAGCGGCAAAGGAATAGATAAATACTTATCATATTCATTTTCTTCCAAATAATCTACGTATTTAAAATTTCGCATCTGTTCAATAGGGTTTTCCAAATATTCAGTCATACTTGGATAAATTTCTGTATGCATTTGTTGTGTTTCTCCACAAATAGAAAATTCGTTAACTTGCATTAAATCCGAAAAATATAAATCATGCCCCATTCCATTAATACCTCTAAAATCAGCTTTATTTTTACTAAACATTTCACTTAATCCCATTCTCTTCATCGCTTCTGTGGCATTGATAACTGATTTCTGTAAAAACCTCGGTAACTGTATCTCCAATCCAGGCCTCGGCAACATAGATTTCAACAATTGAGTCCACATTTCAGGCATGTAAGTTGTATTCAATAAACGGGCTTCTAGTCGCAGTAAAACATCACCTGGTGCAGAATGTCCTTGTTGTCCAGGCATGACAAAAACTGTGCTAACTGCTTGATTCATTGTTCCTAAAGATACGGCAGTAGCGTCGAGTTCTGGATCGTAGCCAGCGATGAAACCTGTGCGCCACACTGCAGCAGGAATAGGGACCAGCCGTCGTTGACGAATTGAAGGGAGGACTATGAAGTAGAGTTCCCCGTCTCGGCCTTCTGTTGATGATTGGGAGCAGTCGGCCTGTAAATAATGATAATTAAAAATTTCTGTCTTTTGCCTCGATCACATTCTTACTAGAATCAATTATAAAATTAACTTACTTGGAAAATATTCGTACTCAGAGCCGACAATGGAGCCCTTAAGGTCATCGTAGTTTCTTCTAAATATTGTGGCAATTGTCCTCTAGTTTGTTTACTTATCAATGCATTTGTTCTTCGTCTAATGAAATTATGAATCTTTTTAAAATCAACTTCTTCAACATGTCCATCATAGAACTGCCGTGCCCTTTCCTTATAAAAATCCAAAACTTTCCCTCTATAGCTGTCAGTATATAATTCTCTTACTACGGCTGAAGGTGATTTTCTGGCTACTATAGCTTCAGTAACTTCTTTAAAAACTAAATGAGGATTGAACGTTAGGAAATCATCGAGTTTTAAAACATCGTTTAGTTCACCAGAAGTACCGCCTCTTGCTCCCAAAAAGATCATAGCTAGCATGGAAATCGCCCCAAAGGGAGATACTACAGCACTCCGTTCAGAATTTATATCTTTCAGGGCTAAAACACTCCAAAATTTGAGAGCTATTTCGTTGTACATTTTGGAAAACATTGACATATCTTCACTCAAGCCTGGCATTCCAAAATTTCCTTGAGTGCTTAAATCTACTTTCACTGGTGGTTGATATGGTTCTAAAAGTGGCTTTAAAGTGGTGGTAGAACTACCTGATACTTTATGCGGCGTATATTCTGATGGTTTAACTGTATCAACCAGTTTCCATGTATCACTTTGAGCAGGAATTTTGTTTAAAGAAATAATTTCATCAGTTTTTCTGTAAGGTTCAGAAATGTTTACAACACCGATTGTTGTTGTCGAAAGGGTTGTTGTTGAAGGGGCTGTTGTCGAAAGGGATGTTGTTGAGGGGGTTGTTGTGGAAAGGGGTGTTGTTGAAGGGGTTGTTGTTGAAAGGCGGGTTGTTGTTGAAAGGCGGGTTGTTGTAGGAACTATTTTTGTTATTGTTGTTAGGGGTTGTGTTGATTTCACAGTTGTTGTAGATGTTTGTATACTCGGTTTATTTGTTGTACTTATTGTTGTACTAGGTGATGTTTCTGTTTCGGTACTATTTATTGTTGTAAATGTTATAGTAGTTGTTGGACTCATTGTTGTTGAAGGTATTGTAGTTTTTGGTGTACTGGACGTTTGTTGTGTAATTGTCGAAACAATAAGGGGTGTCGTGATTTTTTCTGTAGTTGTACGTTCTTTTGTAGTACTAATTGTTGTTTCTTGTGTTGAACTTATTGTTGTTGTCGGTACAGAAAATCTGTTGACAATAATAAATTGTTCTGTTGTTGTTATCGGTTCTAATATTTTTTCTGTTGTTGAAATTATTTTTGGTAATTCTGTTGTTGAAACTTCCATGGTACTACTAATACCTTCTGTTGTTGTTGTTTGTTTTACAGTTGTAACTGATACAGGAATCATCGTTGTTGCATTTGTTGTTTTTATATTTGGAGTAGTTGTTTTTGAAGTTTCTTTTAAGTAGGGAATCGGAGTAGTCGTTAACATTTGAATTTTTTGTGCTGTTGTTAATGGTGAAACTTTTTGTGTGACCTGAGTTGATTGCAACAATGGTGTAGATCCGTCCTTTGATAACATTTCTTGTTTTTCTGTTGTAATAAGTTTATTAGTCGTGGAAATTAAAGATGTTAGTGGAACATTGTCGGTAGTACTGGATATTTTATTCGAGGTAATTAAAGATGATGCTAGCGTGACAGTTTTGTTCAAATCGGGTCTTATCAGAAGTTTTTCTATTTCTTCTGTCGCATTAAAATTTTCTATGGGCACTTTTTCAGTTATTAGTACAGTTTTCGTGACGTTTTCTAGAATCTGTTCTACATTTGATATGACATCGTATTTTGTTGAATCTAATTGAGTATTATTTTCATTGCTGGATTGTTCTAGATTGTTCTTGTCGTCATTAAGAGTTACAATAACGAAATTATCGTTAATAATGTCGGTACTTGTAGAAGGTGATGTTTGTGTATTTTTCTCTTTAATGGAAACTGGTTCTTCTGTTACACTTGTTTGAGAAATTTGTTCGGTATGCGTGAATTGCGTAGACGGTGGGAAAGTGACACTTGTAATTGTTATTTTCTCGCTAGCTTTTGTTGGTGGTCTAGTTACTATAGCAACCAGTTCGGTCAGTTTTGGATACTCACTTGTTTGTTTAATTTCTTGAGTTGTACCAGATGAACTACTAGATAAAATATCCATTATATTTTCAGTGTTTTGTTGTGTAGAAGCATCAATTTTATTGGTGTCATATACATATATTTCTTTTAAATTTTCTTCTGTTGTTGATGGAGATGTAACATATTGTAATTGTGTGCTACTGGTAGAAGAGCTAGACACATCATCAATTTTCAAATTTTCAGTCGTTACCAAAACAGAAATTGGTCGTATATTTTCAGTAACGACAGGCGAACTAAACGTGCTAATACTTGAAGTTTCTTCAGGTATTTTTGGTTCAGTGGAACTTTGTCGTAAAGTACTTGAAATTTCAACCATGTTTGGAAAAATATCTTCATCGATTGGACTTCTTGACGACACTTTCATACGTTCTGTAGTTTCTATAACATTGCCAACACTAACATATTTGTCTTCTGGGGTTTCCCGAATAGTGACAGCATCTCCTCCTCCAAAAAATGCTGGCAATATTAAATTCCAAGTAGATGACACATCAGGTGTATCAATTATACTAGGTCTTTCTTCTAATGGATTCTTATGTAGCTCCATTTCTTCTTTGAGAACGTTTTGAACGTTTTCAACAACACCACTAACGTCGTTCTCAGGGTGGTGCATCTGGGCGTGATATTCAGAGTTATAGTTGAAGGCTTCTCCATCGCCTCCAGCGATGATTCCCTGAATTTCTTGAAGAGTCATTAGTCTTTTGACTAGTTCGCCATCATCGTTAAATGTGTAGAACTCGTAACGATCTGGATTGAGGAGATTTATAGGGCTGGCGACTTGTGAAGCGATATGTGGTTTGGAAATAGGATGTCCCATCGCATCAGCAAGATATGTGTGTTTCCCGTTGCCAGTTTCCATGACGACTGAGACGGACGTCACTACACTAGAAAAATTATAATTTTTTTAGCAAAATATTAATGAGGTTCGTGAATTGCATGGCAAAGCAAGCTTCATTCGTAATGAAGGCGTAGTTTGTGTTTGACACGCTTGATAATTTTTTATTTAAATGGCAGAACAAGAGTTTTTGTTCTGCCATTTAAATAAAAAATTAAATTTTGTCTTGAAACATATTTCTATCAATGCTGGAATAGATCAATTTATATGCCTCCAAATATTAGCGAACTCCACCGTTAAAAAATGATATTATTATAGTGCTTATTGTTAGGGACTTCTACTTACGAGTTCAATAGAAAATAATAGTTATTCCGAGCCTGAAGTAAAAGGTAATAACCATTCTAATACCGTTTGACACTAACAGAGTGTTATTATTTAAAACAACCGCTACTTTATTTTGTTCATTAATATTTATGAGAATCGGACACAAGGAGGCTATTTAAATAAGGTTTGTGTTTCGATTTTGATGAGAATGTATTTTTCTAATTGCTTCCCATTCCTGCCGTAAACGATAAATATAAATCTGACAACGGAAGCTTCACACAAGATGAATTTATTTAGAAATTAAATTATGTTATCTATTTATCATTCGCAGCTATAAAAAACAGAATATGTATACAAAAAGTTTATTAATATTAATTATCTACAAACGAATGCTACACAGTACCTGCTGATTTGTAAAAATCAATGAGTTATAAAACACAATAAAATTAAACATTTTATTTTATTTGCCACTGTTCAACTTTGCTTACTTTGAACCCTGTCCAGTTTTCTGGAATGAAATGACGAGACAAAGTCATTAAAATCAGTTCTTACAAAATATTACAAATTCTTATGTACATAAAATTAGTGATGCAACGATTACGATTAAAATTAATCGTAATCGCCAATTATGAGCATTTCACGATTAATTATAATTATTGTCAATTATTAAAAGGATTATTTACGATTATTAAGACGTGTGTAGTTAGAGCAACGTGTTTGATTATTTGCCATTTTCTTTTTTCATAACAAAAATACAACAAATATTATACAGGTGTTAGTGTACACCTGCACATTGGGGTTTAACATGGGATTTCAAATAAGTGCAGAAATTGGATCTCCTATAACTTTTAGAGAAAAAACTACAAGAATAAAAAGTTGTTTAAAATTAAATTTTACATTAAAAAAGTTTGAATCTTTGTAACAGCAGATCGGAAGCAGGAGATATTTTAGAAATAAAACGTTACAATTTCGTTAAAGAATCAGATGGCCATGGAAATAAAACCCAATTACTATCAAGATTTTTATAATGTTTACTGATAACATTAATCTATTTAAAAATGCTATATGAAAATATCTTGGGTTGGAGACCCCAAAGATTAAATTTCGTTTATAAAACCGGGCATAAAACTAGTTTATGAACCAATGACTACAACAATTATTATAAGCACTGCAACTATAATAATATATCACATTGTGTTGTATTTCCATAGCCGTCTCATTCTTGACGAAATTATAACATTTTCTTTCTGAAATATCTCGTGCTGCCGATCTGCTGTTATATCGAAGTTAAATTTTTGAAATGTAAAATTTAATTTTAACCAACTTTTTATTCTTATAGTTTTGTCCCAATTTCTATGCTTATTTAAAATCCGATGTCCACCTGTAATGTCCTGGTTTCCAGAACACACTCTGTATGTATAAAAGAGTTCAAATGATTTTTGTTTTGAAGTAATTTACTGTTACACTGTGTTACCTAGTTAATGCGTTAACTTCGAATTTGTACTTTTTTGTTTGTTTATAATACCTAGTATATGCGCCAACTACGGGGGGGTTCCGGGGCTACAGCCCCCCCCCCCCGAGCTGATCCCCGGGGAGGCTCACCCCCTTGAGGATCGAAGTTAGTTTTGTATTAATTAATTAAATAAAATAATTTGTAAAAAAAATATTGCGTATACATAAATTGACTAATACTTGTTGGTATGCAGTATGGTTAGAATCGTTGCAAACTGATTCAAACCCTACTTCAAATGAAAATATTTGCGATAATATCAAATAGTTATACAAAGTTAAAAACAATATCTGATAAACATGTTAAATAAGTATTTAAATTTTAACAGGCTTTTTGTGTAATTTTTTTAAACAGAGAAAAAACGATAGAAGAAATATTGCTATAAATGAGAAATGTGTTTGTATCTAAAATCTCCTAATCTTCGACAAGTATGTAATTATGATAGAAGACTCTTCACAACAGTTTAATCGAATATTATAAATAATATATCATTAAATGATTTAACACATGATGAACGTAAGGAAAACTACTTTTAATCTTTTAAATAGTTAATAAGAAAAACAAAAGTGTCGTGAATTGATTACAAAAATCAAAATATTGTCTGTCTAATGTACGCAGATGATTTTAATTGTTTCGATAAATTCATCAAAGTGAAGATTGTGAACAAGACTTAAACTCAATCTATGAATGGTCAATTAAAAATCGATTGCATTTCAACGTCCAAAAATGTTACCAGAAAGCAAAATGTTATTAAATATTACTACAGAATGAATAATATTATTTTAAATCGTATTGATATAATCAAAGATCTAAGGCATATTATTTGATCCAAAGTTAAATATGATTATTCACATTGTAGAATTAATCAATAACTGCTTTAAAACCCTTGGTTTTATATTCCGCTTCACAGTTGGTTTGAATAATGTCTCTTGATTTATAGTTTTATTTAAAGCCTTAATAGTCAGTAAACTGGAATATTGCTATACAATTTGGAATCCCAGTCAACTTTATCTTATTAATGATATTGAAAGAATCAAAATCATGATGACAATTATTATAACATATCGGTTAATGATAATTTAACTTCCCTAGAATGTCGCCGCAAAATGCATATGTTGATGTTTTTATATAAAATTATAAATTCTGTAATCCTTGATGAGTATCTTCTCTCTAAACTTAATTCCTACGTGAATAATTATTGCAACACTCGTTCTTACAACACTTCAATCAAAATAAAACAAACTATCTATATGTGTAACTATCCTATAAGCAACATGTATCAATTATACAGGGTTAGTCTGGGAAGACGCCCCCCCCCTAACTTTTTAATTATAAGTAATAGCAAAAAATAGCTCATATAAAAGTTTTATTATTTTAAATATGCTATTTGATGGCAGATATAGATATTTTTTATAAAGTCAAGATACAACTATCAACTTTTATTTTTTAAATAGTAACCTATAATTAGTTTACTAAAATATAAACCGCCACTGTTATGTCTTTTCAACTATGTACTAGTTTTTATTAATGCATTTGAAAAAATTCGAGAAAAATAAGATAATTGAGATATATGAGAAACAATTTTTATTCAAATATTCTAGGTGGCTATGTGAAAATAAAAAATAAATAGATACATAAATAAGTAATAAGTAATAATAAATAAGTACTAAACAAATGTATACATTGCTACATTTTGTTTATTTTCACATAGCCACCTATAATATTTAAATAAAATTTATTTCCGCATAAATCTTGATTATCTTATTTTTCTCGATTTTTTCAAATACATAAATAAAAACTAATACAGCGTTGAAAAGAGAAAAAAATGGCTGTTTATATTTTAGTAAAATAATTATAGGTTGCTATTTAAAAAAATAAAGTTGATAGTCGTATCTTGTAAATCTGACTTTATAAAAAATATGTACATCTGCCATAAAATAGTACATATAAAATAATAAAACTTTTATATGATCTATTTTTTTCTATTATAATAAACAAGGGGGGGTGTCTTCTCAGAGTCACCCTGTATAATACTTATTGTACCCATCTGGGCTTTTCTCTCGACATAATAAAATTTAGAACTATTATTTATTCTATATTGCAATGAAGTTTAATTTTCTGTTTTCTTAATTTTCTTTTATATACTCGTATGTATATTTTTCTGTTATATAGATATGTTAATATTGTATTGTAATTGGGATATTGTCCAGCTGAATAATAAAGCTTGTTATTATTAGAACAATGAATTGATACAATGTTTTGCGTAGTGTAAATAATTAACCCTAAAAATATTACTCTTTAAAAATAATTGCTCAAAAATCCAGCGCCCCGCCCGCTGGAATTTTTAAAAGTCGGCGCGTATGATATCTAGCACAATTATATTATTTAATTTATTTACATAAACAAGTTTTTTTTTATTATTGTCTGTGCAAATAATGAAAAATATTATTCTATAAATTATTGATTTATATTGTAATACTTTTAATTTAACCTATTGTTACTAAATAATCGTAATCGGCGATTATTAAAATTGTTAATCAAAGTAAAATCGTTGCATCGCTACATAAAATACATTTGTATTTTTTACATTCAATTTTCAACATCGTACAAAAATTTATAAAATAAAACCCGACAAACAAATTCACAAATGCTGTTTGAATGGGATTCCGAAAAATTGTTAACGCTTCAGTACACGCACCAAATCTGAGGAAGTCAGGGACCAACGATAATTAAATTTTCTATTATTTCTGTAATCACAAGTGTGAATTAAAAAGAATGTATTAATAATTTATAAAAACTGAAACATAATTTACAGTTAATTTATAGTCCTTTAATAATTACTGGGGCTTATTTTGTCGATTAAGGCTATATACTGCGTTTGGTCCATCAGACCGGTGCCTGTGCTTGTGTCAAAATTTAGTGCGATTTCTGAAGGGTTATCATCAGTTTCTAATGTTTTACAAAAACATAAAATAATGTCTACAGAAGATCGGAAATGTCACTTCCAGTGTGTAGGTAACCGAAAAAATCAAAATAGCGCTCTAAACTGAAGTTGAGTTAAATATTATTTTCTTACTAAAATATCGTTGTAGTTCATGTGATTTTAACACTGATAACTGTCATCATATTCAGAATTTAATGGTATTTCCTCTATGTTAATAATCATCATTTATCGAGAGTTTGATAAATATTGATCCGAAGAAGGCTAGAAAATTTATCTAACGGCATTTGCTCGTGAACAAACACCACCCAAGTTGCTCATGATTTTCAGACTGTACATAAACATTACCTCATAATTCTCGGTGTAACACTTTTGGCATGAATGACTTGCTCTCTGGGAATGGCTCAGTGCCATAAATTGCGGACTGCGGTTTTAATAAGCGAGGTTTGATCATCCACAGTGAAGAAAAAAAATTGAGATGTTTAAGAAATTAAAAAATTAAGTGGTCTTTTGTTTTATTTCCAAATAACTTTCGTTTTTTTCACAAGATTACTTTAAATAGGGTAATTCTGCTTTTAATGACACTATAATACTTTAATTATAAATTAGAAAAATGACTCAATTAAGCACTCACAATAGTTGTGCTTTTTTTAGTCTTTCATTTCATTTAAATAAAAATATATCATCACGGCTTATTACCCATTTCGATGTGTACCAATCAGTTTTTATGTAACTCGCACGGGGACAATTCGGGGCTGTAAGCGAGATGTAACATCTCAGATGTTCAATGATAGTCCAATTTAATTGTATCAATATTTCGAAACTCTAACCCCTCTAACTCTAATTTCAGATGATCAAAGATTTCATGGACAAAATGCAGGTAATTGAAGTGACACCCACGTCCCTGTTTGCATACTCTAACTCTTATAACGAAGAGAAAGATGTGGTTCATAAAAAATATAAAAAAATATATCAGCACGGCATATTACCCATTGCTGGGTTTGCCAATCTGCTTTGTACACAGATATCGGTAATGATGAAATATTTGTACCGTGCGGGCGTTTACCAGGCGTCACCTCACGGGCACTCAATGCTGGCGTGGAGAGTGCACCACAGGGGTCAATTTAGTGCCATTAAAATGCGATGTAATTTTTGGCGTCGGTCGGGATCGTAGGATTTTGGTCTTAAGCTCTTGATATCAGAAAACCCCACAAAAATAAGTCACATGGCATTAAATCACAAGATATTGCGGTTCCAGTCTCTTTTTGTAATGTGTAATCTGTAATCTTTACTATACTCACTATCAAATTAATATGGACTGATGCTCAAATTTTTCCCTTCTCCGCGCCCTGTCCCTTGCCCTGCGGTGTTGCCGTTGCCGTTGCCGTTGCCGCTACCTCATAATTTAGCATTTGGGGTTTTCAAGTTTTTTTTTTCATTTTTACCTCTCGCTAAGAGAGGTATTGGATTCATGCTAAAAATCGCATATCCAGATTTTATTGAATAAGCACGTTTTAAGGTCCCTACAATCCGATTTTAACATTTTTACGATGATGTCTGTGTGTGTGTGTGTGTGTATGTGGGATGTTGGAAGGACGATTACTCAAAAACTATAAGACTTTATATTTGTTTAACTACGTATTTCCCAATCGGACATTCATGGGAAGATCTGAAAAGGTTTTGGTAACAATTGGACAACCGGAAGTAGAAGATTCTTGAAAAAAAATCTTCTAAATATTAATTTAGAATTTTTTTCTTGCTAATATTAAAAAAAATTAAATTCTCTATCTGATACATTTAAATATTTTATTATATATTCTATAGATTTAGAAATAAAAGAAATATAATATATAAAATAATCTGTTGTAATAATTTTTACAGCCGAAAGAATGCCATGGGAAATGGTTGAAAATTTAAATTGTTTGTAACTGACAGATAAATGTCAGTGTCAGAAATCCGGAGACATTACTGAAGACTTTTTCTGGGAAGCACATACATTATATTATTTCTTAATGTATTAATAGTTAAATATTTAATATTATAGGTATATTACACATACCCTTCAGATATACTGTTACTTCCGACAATGAATTGGAAACATCTCAAAAAATTAGAAGAGTAGGACAAAATTTCTTCATAGAATGAATTTAAATTTAAAAAATCTAAATATATGGAATAGATATAAGTAGAATTTTTGGTGTAGAGTGTAGGTATACAAGAAATGTTAAATACATTAAGGCGCGAGCAGTCATGTGACTTTGTTGGCGTTGACAAGCAGATATGGGGGCCCATGTCAGAATGATAGCTAGTAATTATGTATATAGATGTCAAATATCATAATTTCTCATTCTAAATTTAGTGATTTTCCAATTCCATGTGGTTTATTTTCCTAGATAAGTAAATTCCACAGTCCTGGTGACAAATTAACTAAGTACGTGAATTTAGAAAAATCTTGAATTTTTTAATGAAAAATTCTGACATTTGACATCTATGTACATAATTACTAATTTCATTCTGAAACGGGCCCGCACATCTGCTTGTCAAGGCCAACAATGTAACATGACTGTTCGTGCCCTATACTTATGTCGTAACCAAAAAAAGGAAGTGGCGAGAGGTATTGTGCTGGCCACAACAGATTTTTTAATATGTTAAACCACATATAAAAATATTAGACTCGTATTTTGTATTTTCGCCGAAAAGTTTCCAATATGCCAGAAAAAAATGATTAAAGTTAAATGAGACCCTCGAAAATCGATGACGCGTGGGACGACATTTACACCAAAACCAAACAAATATGACGGTGGCGAGACACACCTCCGGCTTGCGTGTTCGAATAGCCATTAGCTAATAACATTTTCCAGTGTCCAACACGTCACAAATATGGGTGATACTGAATTTTAAGCGCTCAATTTAAATGCATTAATGTTTTATTTTGATATTGGTGTAATAAAAATCAGAAAATTAATCGATTATATTCAGATATCCAATAACAACAAAAGCCGTAGACATAGAAACCCCTATTGGTAACAGTATAGGTATGTCCAGTCGATACTTATTTGACGGCAACTATAATCGGAGCAATGATAGATTACACATATGTCAATGTTATTTTTTTCTCGTACTTTTTATAACTTCGGACAAACCGGCAGAGTACAAATCGTCCTCTCGTCTGGAGCGTCAAGCACGTCACGTAACCGTGTCTCTAGCTCTTGCAAAATACCATAACTCGGTAACGGCTGCGGTTGGAGGTTGGCGGACTGTGTATTGGACATTTACTAGTTCCGTTAACCTATCAATGAAACCCCGAAGACACATACTGTATTCTAACGGATTTCGTAACAGCGAAAACCATAATATGTACCACAAAATACTCGCATATTATTAGCATTAAATACCCCACACACTCGTAATCAAAACTAGTTGATGATCATATGAAACAGTTAAAATCATAAATCATTGTTCCAATAATATTATAATAAAAAAAAAATTGCCTGCCACCCTCTTGCTCTTGAAAACCTTTGTACCATTCATAAACCATTGGTTTCGATATAGCTTCCTC
Source organism: Harpalus rufipes (assembly GCA_951394225.1). Taxonomy (NCBI): domain Eukaryota; kingdom Metazoa; phylum Arthropoda; class Insecta; order Coleoptera; family Carabidae; genus Harpalus; species Harpalus rufipes. The sequence goes on from OX596279.1 coordinate 34,130,457, forward strand.
GCCAAAAATCTACACCAATATTTACACCACTTCCCTGCACTAGATTATTATTAAACTAACTTTCTTGATAAATAATTTGAATTCGAATTGGAATATACATTGATAATAAGCAATTTAATAAAACAATAAAAAGAACTACGTATATTATAGTCCAAGTTTTGTTTGCTACATATTGCTGGCTATGGCCGGATCGAGGTATTAACACCGGCCCGGAAAAATAGTGGCAGACCGGTCCGAATCAAAATTAATCCCAATTTGAAAAAGAATCATTTTAAATTATTGTTTTAGTTATTTATGTTACAAGGGATGTAGATACCATTTACCATTCGACGATTTTGCGCCCGAACGATAGCGAGGGCTGGCAAATAAATTCGTTAATGGTCAAATGTACCTACATCCAGCCAGTGTCCATATATTGATACCAATATGAGGCATGTATGAAGGATGAAGAAAGGCGCCATATTATATAACATTTAATATATTCAACAAGTTATACAGAAATAATAGATATTATAAATTAACAATGCGCTTTTTTTAAATAAATCAATTACCTCATTTAAATCTATGTTTTTGGATAACTCTCAATCAATATTATAATATTGCCAAATCAGACAGCCTCCTCCCAGTCATTGCAGACCTTAAATATGACTTTATCTGTTTCACTCAACTAAAGTTTCGTTCAGCATTTATGTTGCTTATCGGAAGGGTCAAAAATATTTTGTATAAAATACTCAATTTTTTGAAAGCATCAGTCATACTATTGATTATATAATATATTATAGATTACAATTAGAATATGGTTTATTGTAAGTGTTTGTTTTTTTGAAGTGAAAACTTCTTTGTACAGAGTTCGGAACTGCTTGTATTCATCGGCAGTCCTTTTTTATTTCGTCTAAATCGTCTTTGTAAGTTAAAGCCAAATCCATAACGCCTGTTAACTCTCTTCTTTAAAATAAATTTCTGGTTGAAGACATGACAAGGTTGAAGACACCTGCTATCTGCAAATCTATCAATAAATTGAGTTTGTAGATGGTCTAATATTACGTGATAAAGTTCTGTTTTAAAACTCAGTCTTCGGTCTTCAATTGTATCATCTATTTCTCGTTTTTTAAAAATTATGACACTTTTTTTAAAACATAGCGACTAGATTAGACGAGAAAAAGGTGCCGAAGATTTGAGGCTGAGGCACTGGGTTTTGAAACCCACTAAACCCCTTTAATATACGCCATTGTCTACATCTCGTGTTGCATATGAGATTTTTTCCACTCCCGATGATTTCTTTTTTACCTGTTCATTTTTATTGCCAGATATTTCAAGGAATACCGTTGAAATAAATTGAAAAAAAAGAATCTTAGTATTCCATGGAAAATTTAAGTAGAAAATCACTGTTATTTGTCACATTTGACAAGTCAATGGTAACTTTTAAATGGAAATATTTATAAAATGAAGACAATTTGGTAGAAATTAAATTTAAAATTATAAATTATAAGAATGAGCAAATATTTAACGCAAGTTTGGTTGGTATTTCACAAAGAGTCCAGCTGTGTAGGGAAGTAAAAACAATACATAATCCCGTCGCTAATAGAAATCGATGCCTTGACAGCAAAATATTAGCTTTTGCTATTATTGAAACCACTGGTAGTATTTACTCTTAATCAGGGGTGATTAAGCTATGACGAAAATAACAAAGTCAGGTGTTTTTTAGTCATACTAATGTATGGTAGTCATGGTAATTAGTTAGTTAGGGTGACTAAAATTTGGAGTAAATACTACCAGTCGGTATGTTTAAATAAACTTTTTAGTCCCCAATAAATATGAAATATCAAATCCCTTGTCGATACAAATATTGACCCACCATATAAATCTGATACATATATTACAAATCCATATTCTGTATATCCATACTACATACTACCAAAACTTTAAAAGTATTCGTACTATTATATTTGAAATATGTTCCTTGTTAAATCAAAGGATCACAGATTTTTTCTATAGAAATTTCTGTGCTACTAATTATTACATCATAATCAGTTCTTTTAGATTCCAAAAATCTACAGTTTTTAATTTATCGTACACGTAATTACAAAAAAATCAAAAAAAAATGTTACAATACGTTGGTCAATATCAAATAATAAAGCTAAAGTTTGTAATAAAAATTGTGCGGAAGTTTGATTCAAATAACAGCAGTTACCTTGAACGTACAATGCAAAAAAATTACTTATAGTATTATTCTTCAATTCTAGACTACATTAGAACTTAGTGGTTCAAATCCGCTAACATGTCTCAGCTGATTATCATTAAGAAATGAAAAAGATAAGCCTTGACCGAAGAAAAAAAGTTAATTATCATAACCACCATTAAACTCTTATTTATTGTCTTGGATTGTGGTACACAGCAGTTATACGGAATAATATTTATTTAGAGTCGAATTACTAATAAAATGATTTAATTGTCTACTTTTATTCTCGCGCCGAGCTTCGCGTTAAAATTTGATCCCAAACTGCGACTGCAGCGTCATCTACATGTAAACCTCCCATTGGAGATTGGCGTGAAGATATATATTGTAAAATTTGTACAATCGGGAAGATTCAGAGACGGAATGGTAATATCTATTGTTAAATTCTCACTGAAGTATTTCTGGCGGGGTGCTGTAGTAACGTAGTTTAGCACTTTTCAAAACGATAGAAATCGGTTAGAAAACGTAAACACTAAAATATAATATAACGAGTGACAACCACAAAACAATAAGGTGACAAGATAATAACAAAACTATGAACTGTCAGACGGCCATAGGATGGGTGATCATGGGCAGAATTAAAATAAACGGGAATAATTGATTTCTGGTTCTGTGATTGGCCGAGAAGAGTGAATACTTATGATATCGGAAGTGGGAAAAAATATTTATTTTTCTTTGAGTATTTATTTAAAAATTACAGTAAAAATAACAATAATTATTCCGGCCGGCCCGATTTTAAGGTTCGGCCTACCGGGCATTTGCCCCGTTGCCCGGTGGCCGTATCCGGGCATAGATGTCATTCAACATTTCATTTCCATACAAATGCATGTGGATTCTGCTTGACGTGGCATCATAAATTCAAATAAATATTATTTGGTTTACTTTCGTTGTTTCATTATTTTCTGCGTTCGTTGACTAGATAATAGTTTTTGATTTTCAAAAGGGCGATAGCAAAAGATTTGAAAGTAGTAAAAATTTGGAATATACATTAAAGGCATTAAAGAGAATATTTTAAAAACTAATATCTTTTTTTAAAACTTAACATGTAGGTCCACTTTTAATATAAATTACCCATGTTCTAATTTGTTACTGCGGTGGAGGACTCTATTATAGGAAACTGTACTATAAAATGATATTTTTCTTTAAAGAAGACATTTTCATACAAATTAAAGAAATAAACATGCTTATTTTATGAGTATTTTATGTATAACCTGTCTGTATCTTTTGTATAAATTTACATATTTATTTTCTTAACATCTTCATTATCACTGTACAATCTTATAGATCTAGGATCTTGTTTATCTTGTTCGAGTATAAAATTTGGGTGTGCCTTGACCAAACCTCCTTCAACTATAAACACTATAATAGTATTTAGCCTTTCCCTCTGCACAATTTTTACAAACACCAATCCATGTCTTCCACGCCTTCCTCAACAGAAACTAATTACAACTTCGCTCATTTCCCACAAAAATCATCGTACCTTGATCCCAAAATCTTTCTAGATGATTGACCATCCGTTTCTTCATTCTCTGCAGCTGCATTGAGAAGACACAGGCCGATAGCAACACAGAGTACTATCCAGTACTCCATCCAGCTCTCCATAATCACCATCTATGTTACCGCTGCTCCTACAAGCCACTGTGATCTGGAACAAACCAAGACAAATGAGTGTTTGCGAACATAACATTAGATGAAAAACAGACACGCAACGGGCAGATCCTTCTAGATGGGGAAGTGTAATTATTGAGAGTTGTACGCCGGATGACAGTAACGGGATTTATTGGTCACTCTTTTGTTTTGGAATGTTTACATCTGTTGATATTCAAAAACAAATAACGGAAGAGATGATTGGTTTTATTTGTGGCAAGCAAAGAAATGTTTGTCTTTTGTATGGTAATTTTTATGGATTTGTTTTTATAACAAAATGAAACTTTGTTGACAATGAGAATATTGCGATGACTTGTTTCCCACAAACAAATACAGGATGTTTTACAATTTCGGGTATCAACTTTAAGGGCATATTGTACTGACCAAAATGAGTAAAAAAGCTTAATCAACAATCAACATGGGTCCAATCTTCAATAGTTTCCGAGATATAAGGCAGTGAAAAATACGTTTTTGTGGGGTTTACCTCTGTTAATCTTGAAAAACTATAAGAGGAACGGCAGTTTTTACACCCGTAAGAAATATTTTCAAACGAAAGTAGCATTTATGTTAAAGCAATAGAACAATTATTTTACTATACAGAGTAAGCAGGGAATCCGTTCAATGCATTTCTTCATTTCAACAGAGCAGCACAAATAATGGCACATTAGTATTCAATGTAAAAGCAAGTAGTGACAGGTATGTGTTGTCTTGTCATAATTACGATATTTAGTTTTACTGCTGGATCCGACAGGGCAACAAAGTCAATTTTTCTAACTGTACCTAAAAAAATAATACCTGATTTTCTAAAACTACAGTAATACCTGGAATTCCTACAGTAACATAATACCTTTTTGTTCGCACTATAATACCAAATGTATTTGGTAAGATACGCCTTGAAAATATAATTACAAGTAATCTAATTTTTTATTTCTATTGGGTGTACATTTTTATTAGTACCGGCTTCGTCAAAAAAATGTATGGATTTCGGATAATTGCTGCTCCTATACAGGGTGGTGACCGACACAGCCGAACATAGGATTTTAACATGTAAAATCAGACTTTCGTAATTTCCAGCTTCCCTAATTATTTTAGGAAAAAAAGTTTCAAATAAAAGTTGTAGAGCATAAAATTCTGCATCTGAATCAATAAACAATTTTGTATGCCTTGTAACGGCAGAAATTAGGTATGAAAATGTCGAAAATCACCTCAACAATAGCAATAGCCATGGAATTGAGACAAAATAAATAACAAATATCTAACAGTTTTCTGTCATGTTAGAGTAATTTATTTTATTAGATATTATTTCTAATTTCTGTTCCAGTTAACTAATTTAAATTGATATTTGTTCACTTGAACAGAAAATATAAATAATAATAAAAAAATTAACCTAGCTTGACAGATAAATCTTTAACATTTGTTATTTATTTTGTCTCAATTCCATGGCTACTGCTATTTTTGAGGTGATTTTCGACATTTTCAAACCTAATTTCTGCCGTTACAAGGCGTACAAAATTAATTTTGTTTATTGATTCAGATGCAGAATTTTATGCTCAACAACTTTTATTTGAAACTTTTTTTTTACTTAAAATAATTAGGGAAGCAGAAAATTAGGAAAGTCTGATTATATATGTTAAAGTCCTATGTTTGGCTGTGCTGGTCACCACTCTGTATGTGTGGGTATCAGGGATGGGGTAACTTTAACGAATTATTACGTTATTTCATAAAAATTCTTTACATAACGTTATAAATAACTTAATAAAAAATATGTTGTGGCCAGCACAATACCCCTTGCCATTTTCATTTTATGTTGCATAGGACGCGTGCAGTCATGTGACTTTGTTAGCCTTAGCAAGCAGATATTGGGGGCCGTGTCAGAATGATATCTAGTAATAATGTACATAGGTGTCAAGTATCATAATTTTTCATTCAAAACATCATGATTTTTTAAATCCATGTGGATTATTTTCCTCGGCAAGTATATTCCATACTATTGATGACAAATAAACATCAGAATAGTTTGAAATTTTGAATGAAATAGTATGACATATGACAATTGTGACATCTATGTAAATAACTACTAACCGTCATTCTGACACGGATCCTCGTATCTGCTTGCTAAGGCCAACAGTCACATGACTGCTCGCGCCCTATAAGTAACGTTCTATGAGGAATTTTGTCCTACTCTAGTAATATGTTCAAAATTCTTCAATTTCATTGACGGTATTAGCGGTATTTCTTAAGGATGTATGTATGTAATATTAACATACCTATAATTTTAAATACATATTTAATTAATAATACAATATGATATATTAAATGTACTCGTATCTCCCAGAAAAATCTTCCAGTAATGTTAGTAAAACTGCTGAATTTTGACACTGACATTTTGCATTTATCTGTCAATTACAAACATTTAAATATCTCAATTGGTTTCCAGGGAGTTTTTTTGGCAGCGAGATTTATTACAACAGATTATTTTATATTATTATATACTATATCTAAAAACGTATAGAAGATATAATATATTTTTTAAATGTGTCAGATTGAGAATATAATTATTTTTATGACTTTGTAGTAACACATTTTCAAAAATAAAAATTAGAATTTTTTTTTAGAAACTACCACTTCCGGTTCTCCTATTGTTACCAGAACCAATTCAACTCTTCCCATTACTGTCAGATTGAGGAATCCGTAGTTACACAGGTATTTAGTCTTATAGAATTTGAAAAATCGTACCTCCAATGTCCTCTCTCTCTCTCACACACACACGCACACATATATATATATATATATACATCACCGTAAAATGTTGTAATCGGATTCTAGGCACCTTAAAACGTGCTTATTCACTAGGGACCTTAAAACGTGCTTATTCACTAAAATTTGGATATGAGGTTTTTAGCATGAATCCAATACCTCTCGTAGCGAGAGGTAAAAACAAAATAACGTTATGTAACGTTATAATAACGTTATTTTTGTTTCGTTATTATAACGTTACAATCAATAACGGTATTTTTCTCAAGTTTGTAAAAAAACTTTTTATTCTGGAAATGAAATAAAGTGTTCAACATTTGTACTTGACCATTAGTAACATCTATTTATTATAAAACATGAAATAAATTATCAGGAAATTATACTTTCAAACGGCAAAAATGTTGTAAAATTTGTTAATTGGATAACGTTATAGTGAAACGTTATTTGTTATGTTACGATTACATAACGTTATTTTGTAATTATAACGTTATTAAAAAAATAATAATAAATGAAACGTTATCGGGTATCGTTGCGTTGGCATCCCTGGTGGGGATAGAAAAGTGTGGTGGGGGTTTGTAGGCCCGCTACGCTAACTCATAAGGTTTCCGTATTTCATCATGCTTTGGTCAGGCGAAGGTCTGTACGAAGAGAAGTATTCAAAAGATACTGTAGGATATTTGACGTTACGTAGTGTGAATCCCCACCCATATAGGAGCAGCAGCTGTCCGAAATCCATGCATTTTTCTACCGGACCCTGTACTTTAAAACATGCAATATTAACGTGAAATAAATATAAAATGTATGGTTTTATTATTGTACAGATATAGGAAATTAATGTTTGTAATCAATTTTAATTATTATTAATTATTATTAAACGGTAAGAAAATTAAGGATGCAAATAATTTCAAATGTATTGAATCCAGAGTAATTACAATAATTTATTTCAAATTTATAAAATCATAATTTTCCCATATATAATAATATATAATTTGTTTCTATAATTACAATATTAACATATATGATTAATAAATAAATATCTATAATTATCTCATTACCTGTGACATTTTAAATTGAATTTCTAGATCTGCAGGTGACTAAACTGTAATAAACCTTATTCTAAATCAATCAAGTTAAGTAAATGAATTAACAGCAAAAATACTAACATCTATTACTGTCTACAGAAAATTATCACTCAATTAAATGTTTCTAGAATGTGTTACAGTAATATTTATTGCAATGAAATACATTTTCCCATAATTTCATAATTATAACAGTAATTACTTTGATCTCTTAAAATGTAATACATCTTCATTGTAGGATTCCGTCAGGTAATAGACAAAAACATGAACTAAGTAATTTATCAATTAATAATACTAATATTAGTACGACTTATTAAGTTTTTCATATCAACGGATGTTATTTATAAATAAAAATATAAATACAAACAAATGTCATTTCTGATTCAATATTTGTGTCAATATTAGTTAGTCATACAAAATATATTTGTGTATACATTAGAAAATATATATAGGAATTATAATTTAATTAATAATTCTGATGCAGTAAGCACATGATAACTTTATTATTTGTACTGAAAATTGCTAAAAAATAAAACATTTTTTTTAATAAATATTTTCAATATATTTTTCTAAAAATTGTTTCAATTACTCAAGCAGTCTGGCAAATAGTATATAGGGTAGTCCATCGGTCTGTATTTTTTTAATAACTCGATTATTTTAAATATGATGGAAAAAAAATTCAAACGAAGTTTATTTTACATTAAAATGTCTATAAATCTACAGTATAGGTTTTTCTAAAGGTGTTCCTTTTTAACGCAATGATATGTAATGTAACTTTGTATTATCAAATAGAACACCTATATATTTATTCAAATATTAAGAGTACATGAAATTTGGTATCCAATGGTATAAAAACAATCATATGTTATAATATTAAAAAATACAATGGCGAATAATTTAAATATTACATTTTTATTGAATACAAACAGGCTTTGCTTATATTATTTTAACAATAGTTTCATATTAAAAAAAAATTCATCTATTTCAATCCGATATTTCATTATTACACCTGTTATTTAATATTACCAGATGTTTAATTAAAAAAATCTGATGTGGACACCACACGACTTCCTTGTACGATTATTAAACTATACATATTTTTTTAATAAATAAATTACAAAATATTAATTTTAACTTCAAAACAGTAAGATATATAGCGACCATAAAGGTAGTTTTTAAAGAGAGTTTTGATTACAACAAAGAAATATTTGATTACAATAATGAATATGACTAATTTCACAATAAAAATATAATATTTGTTATTGTACGAATCATAAAATTGCACGTATTTAACGTAATTTGACATGAACATTTTATTTTTTGACCTAATCCATAGCAAGCTTTATTACAAAAAAATAATTTTTAAATTTACATATCTCGCTTATACAAAGGGCTAATTTAATAATACTTGATGTACTAGACGCAGAAATTAATTCTCTAAAACATTTATTTGAAGCATTTATTTCTAAAATCAAAATAAAATCATTTTATTCAAGAAAAACTGTTAACAACTTCAAGTAATGTACCACTTCCGGTTAGCCTATTTTAACCAAAATCTATTATGTTATTTCGATTGACATAAAAGTCTTTTATACCAAATTTGAAAAGTTTTGGATTATATTTTAAAACAGTTTTTCATTAAAATCTATTATAGGCTTCAAGTAAAGTGCCACTTCTGAAAATTGTGTAATAACCAGAAAGGGAGGTGCACAACTAGATGTTATAAGAGTCCTAAATACAAAATTTCAACTTTCTACGGCTTACCGTTTTTGAGTTATGCGAGATACGTACGTACGTACGTACGTACAGACGTCACGACGAAATTAGTCAAAATGGATTCAGGGATCATCAAAATGGATATTTCCGCTGAAATCTGAAAACCGAAATTTTTCGCGATTACAATACTTCCTTTACTTACGTACAAGGAAGTAAAAATAGTATTGCAAAACCTTCTGTGTTTAATAAAAATGTAATATTTAAATCATTCGTCATTTTATTTTTTAATAATATAACAAATAATTGTTTTTATACCATTGGATAGTAAATTTTATGTACTTATTTTATTAAAAAAATACAGACAATATGTAATTTTCTTCGTAGATACAATCGATTGGCGAAGTCACCACGTTCGTACCTCCATCACTTTTTCAAGTGACATACACTCAATTTTGGTAAAAAGTTTAAAATTTTCATAATAGTATATAAATTTTAGGGTATTTGAATAACTGGTACATTTTTTAGAAATAAAAAACGAAATTATACCTCAAAAAAAATCATGTATGCCTTGAAACAAAAGCTAATCACAAGCGAATTTTCTCGTAAAACAATAGATAGTCTGATTCTCACGACAGTGGAGCATGTACTGTCCAACGAATGTGGGGTTTTGTAGTAATTTATTGGCACAGGGCCACATGGGAATATAAGAACATGAATTTATGCCCGGGTCGCAGCCACAGTGTCTCGGTAGGTACCGTTAACACAGTAACATACAACTCGGAGGGAAGTAGGACTATTTTGACATTTTCCACATGTATGTGCTTATTATTATATGGCACTTGCTATGAACGTGAGCGTTTGCAGTTATAGGCAGAGGCGGAGAGATTTAAATTTGGAAAGGGGAGCAAAAATCACGTTAAATCTGTGGTTTAATTCGACCAGTGTCAGTTTCTGACCAAAACAAGATTGGTTATTGATTGTGTAATCGGATAAATAAACATTATAACAATTAGTATGAACAACTGATTGAAAAAATTACGAAATGTACCCCCTATTTTAGTAGAGAATTTTATCTCTTCGGCGCTTATATTTATCAGTTCTCTCTCACATTCGTCATTCTTTCTTTAATGACTAATTTTGGGTATTACATGCTACAAGAGATTTGAATATATACAGTTATCGTTACTGTAGTTGCTTTTAAAACGAGGACCATCAATTAGTATTCCTTTAATTTTAACACCGGTGTCATTGCGTTATCTTAAGCTGAGATTTATTCATACAAAATCCTTTCCTCTTTTCACATTTATCTTCTGACGTGAGTTTGATTTATTTACTTTTATAAAGGATTAAAGATGCTGAGTGACATTAACACGGCTCAGAGCGCGAAGTAATTCATTATAATCATTTTAATTGGGGACTGGTTCAACGTTTTATTTTGCAGACAATGGTTTTTTCTTTTTTGCATTCTCGCAACGATTAATTTAACAATTATTATTCTAATTATTTTTCGCACTCGCACAATGGAAAGATAAAAAAAATGTATTCTTCAGATTCAAATCAAACTAAATTTTTAGTCAAATATTATTTTTTGGAAACATGTAACTTGCTGACAATTTATTAATAAAAATAACGGCTGCTAGTATCAACAACTGATTCAGGTTGATTAGTGAGCAGTTGACTAGCAGTGTTTTATCTCTGTCAATCGATAATGGATTATTTTAGAGAAAAATACTTCAAATAATAGTTATAGTAAAGTATTTTTCTCTAAAATATTCCATTAATGACTGACAAAGATAAAATACTGCTAATCAACTGCTCGCTAATCACCCTTAATCAGTTGTTCTTGCCACCAGCCAAATTTTTTAAAAATATGATTTGTACATTTTTATACAAACATTTACTATGTTTAAGATTGTCACCCTAATTATGGAATAGGTATACAGGATCCAAAAATTCATACACCGTATTTATTTTATTTTCCGTAATTTAACTTTTATCGCTCGAGAGCCTATAAAATTGCCAAGCAACAGATATTCAAACAAATCAAAATTGTGCATTATGGATAAATCTGAGACAACATAATAAATTAATTTTTTGAACACTCGCAAAATGTTTCGAATTCTTTCTCGTATACGTTTTTTGACTTTTATGGAAACAACTTGCCCTGTGCCGTCTAAGATCCGTCCGATATTTCTTTTGAATAATCGATAGCCAGTCATTTTTATTTCACACTACATTCATTTTTTTTTATAAACAAACAATATAGCAACACCAACAATCTACATAGAAACCACAGCATACTTAAAATTTACACCAGCACAGTAATAACAAATATATAGATAGGTACATAAAATTTGAGAACCAAAATATAATAAAACGTTGTCTACATACCATGGCGGGCATAATCAAATTTGTAGCGCTCGGGAAATTAAAAAATTTCCGCTACGCGTCGAGGTTTAATAACTAATAGCTAAAGAACTATTTCTGAACTAAACATCGCACCTCAAATTTATGAGATAATATAATATATAATATTTTTTATATAACAAATACATATTCTCAAATTCTTAAATTTTGTTTATCAGTCTTAAATAATTTTTTCTACGTTAAAAAAAGTGCGTCTTACGGTCCGAAAAATACGATATTTGTGTTTACTATAAGTTGACATTTACTTAAAAATATATTAAAATTACACAATTTACTTACCAAATTCAGTGTCAGACTTCCTTATTCCAATTAACAGGTCTGTCGTTATCCTCCCTTGGACCGGTGGTAGGTGAATCTCCGTTCTGTCGGAGTCAATGGCACAACTGAGGCTCGGAGCTCTCGGCAGGTGCGACTGGCCTTGACCGCTGGACCGCGGCAGCAGCGGCTGCTGATGCACGTCCCCTCCAAGCAACCAGCGGCCACTTTTTCACCAACGCAATAGCAAGAGCTGTTTATTACGAATACGAATCCATGGTAATCATTATTACAGGAAATGCTTCGCGGGGGATATAGATTCAGAGCGCTTTTTCCAAAGAAATATTCGTATTATTTACAATAGTAATTTGGTTTTTTGCTTGGAGGGTTGGCACACCTAGAAATAGGTAATAAGCCGTCATAATATATTTATAATTATTAGAAGTGCTTTGGTTGGCGGCGCCGGTAACCGGCGTCGATTGCCTTAATAAATCTAAAAGGTAGCCGGTGCTGGTTACTTTAATATAAGTTTTGAATGGACTTAGGAGCAGGGATGTGCCTGTAATATATACCATGTAATTTAAATCATAGTCTACGTGTAGACTATGATGTAGATTACGTCACCAAAAATTGTATATATTATCTACGCCCATATAAACTACATTTCTTTTTTGCTTAAAGGAAGAGAAAAATATTACTATTTATATGCTTCCGAGTATAATTTAATTTAGTAAAATTCTTGTTTTCTTTTCTGCCTCACATTTTTGTTTATTTATCAATGACTCTGACAGTCAAAATAAGTATAAAATAATCTTCATTTCGTTAAACCTCCATTGCGCATGGGCAATTACAAAGTTTACATTCTTTACGTATTGCTTACTTTGATATCATACATTACATTGTTTACGCATTATGTAAGTAAACTACCATATCCCTGCTGAAGAATAAGATAGGGCTACAATATGTTTTTTATACTGAAAAAGGGCTTTTAGATTGGCTTAAACAAAAACAAAGAAAGTTTGCAATAGCGAAAAATATGTAACAAAACGTTTGAGTAATAGAGTATAGGTTATATATATATATATATATATATATATATATATATATATATATATATATATATATATATATATACTTTACAATTTAGGGGAAATATAAATAATTGAGATATATATATATATATATATATATATATATATATATATATATATATATATAAAGTCCCAGTACAAACACGTGAAAAATCCTCGGTTAAAATGAACTCGATTATAACAAACTTTCGCCTATAATGAACCTAAATTCGTTATTTTGTCCATTATAAGCGGAGCGATTCGATACTTAAAATAAAGTCAAACTAATCTAGATAAAGATTATATAGCCAAACCGTAGATCCAAACAAAACTAACCGACTTTTTTCAAAATATGTATGTATGTATTTTGCTTTTATTTTCGAGTAGGTACATAGTTTTACGTTGTACAGTTACCTTTTTTTAATAAAAACATGACAATGAAATAATATAAATATGCATTTGTTTAATTAGTAATTATTCTGATGAGATGAACACTCGACTATGGTAGACTATTTTCCTTGGTCCCCCGAATTCCATTATAAGCAGATTCTACTATATATATATATATATATATATATATATATATATATATATATATATATATATATATATATAAATGATTAGCATTTTTTTATTTACTTGGCGCCGGCTGCAGATGTGGTAACCGGCGCCGGCAGCTAAAGCACTACCTTTATTTATTTATTGATTTGGATAAATATTAGTGATGTTACAAAGTTCCGATTTTAATACTGAATCCAGCCATAAAGTTGAATTTCCTGAAAAATTCGGTTGAATCTTTAAAAATGCTAGTCTTTCAATAATATTACAATATCGACCTATACCGGGTGTTTTAGGCATTCCGACACAGATTTTCATGTGAAATCAGTTAATTGTGAATAGTATCTCCCCGGTTAAAGTATTAATTTGAAATTATCTATACTTATTGGAGGATACTAATTCTATGGATTACAGTCCAAATTAGTCAATTTAAATGTGAAATAAAGGAAAAAATTAAGAAAATCTGTAGAATTTCCAAGGATGGTTGGTCATATTCCGGAAAAAATGTTACCGAGCAACAGTATAGTTAGCAGGAAATTTTATATTTTAATTTTTACTTCTCAAAATATTTTTTACTATTATGTTTTTAATCTTTTATAGACTTTTAATAAAATATAAACATTATTTGAAGCATAAATTATATTTTGTAAAATCTGAAACACGTGGATTACAACGTAGTAAAATTATTTTGAAAAAAAAAAATTAAAAATTAAATTTTTCTGTTGACTGGTTTCGAACCTAAGTCTCTTCGAGTCGAGCTCCAAGTTTCGTTATTACCAAGCGCCATACAATACCATTACGCTGTTACTAAGTAACCATTTTTTCCGGGATATGAATGACAATCTTAATATTTTATATCGGGGAGATACTATTCACAATTAACTGAATTCCCTTGTTAATCTCCTATGTGTCGATCAGCCTAAGATACCCGGTATGTTGTAGGTTTAAGGTACAACATTGTTAAAACTGTTAAATAGGTAAATATAATATACTTGGAATCAGAAAATTATTTACAACTGACCTATACAATATATCGTAATTTGCACAGACATGACCCGAAATTATCGAAAATAACCGACGATTCGGCGGCCGGAATTCCAGCGATCCGGCAAATTTTAATCCAAAAATCCTGAAATATTTGATTAACCATGAAATTAGTAAATAACTTCTAGTATGTAACATAAGTTGCATATGTTGTAGGCGCAATTGTTGACCACAACCATGATTGTGCCAATATTTATTAGCTACAGAAATATATTAAAATATATTGTGAATAACAATACTTTCATTTTATTATTTATTTCTGAAAATAATAAAATAGGTGTCGAATTCCAAACTATTTCGTTTTTTTAGTAGGCTATGTTCATGGAAGTTGCGCGCGCATAAAAACAAACGCGTTAAAAAACCAAGGCATCTTCGATTATCGTTTGTAAATTAAATAAAATATATATTTACCAGGTAAATAACACATTAAAAATAATTATTTAAATCATTTGACACGTCTAGTACAACAATTTAAATATAAAAGTCCTTAATAATCATCCATCATCGATTTTGTTGTTCGTGCACGTGTTTGCTAACATAACCTCAAACGTCATCTATGTCATATTATTAAAACTACATTGATTACAGCGTAAGAGCAAAGACACAATAACAAATAAAAATGGCAAAGAAAAGGAAAGGACGCAGTGTCAGAAAAAATAAACAAGTTCAACATGAACCAGATGAAGTGGTTCAAGCTCCACATTCCTTCGTAATTCACAGAGGACTTCCAGGAGGACACATTTCTGATCTTACTAAAGATTTCAGAAAAGTTATGGAACCATTCACCGCCACAGATTTAAAAGAAAGGAAACGAAATACAATCAAAGATTTCGTTTCTGTATCAGGGTTTTTACATGTTTCTCACATGTGTATTTTTACTAGAACAGATTTAGGAATGTATATGAAAATTGCTAAGTTGCCGAGAGGGCCCACGTTAACATTTAAACTTCATAATTTTACTCTTGCGAGAGATGTGATCTCTTCACTGAAAAAACAATATGTATATGAGGAAGTATTTAAACATTCTCCCTTAATTGTTTTAAACAGTTTTAGTGGTGAAGGGATGCATATGAAATTGATGGCATCTACGTTTCAAAATATGTTCCCGACCATTAATTTAACAAATGTGAGCAAATATTTATTTATAATTTTTAATATTGTTGATCGCTTTCACGCGAATGTCCAGGGGTTGAATCGAACAACAATAACGTGACGGTCTTCCTCTATCTTGCCGCGTACAAATCAATGTTTTTATCGTTAACAAAGGATTTTGAACGACAAAAATTCACGACCAAAACGAATTTAATTGTAGCAATGTTTTACGTTTTTGTTATAATATTAAAAATTGTAATTGAAAATATAAAAATGATTTTTTATTTATATACAGGTGTTTTTAAATTTTGGTAAAAACTTAAGGGCATGTAGTATTGACCAAAATGAGTAAAAAATCTTAATCAACATAGGTTTGATCTTTAACTGTTTCCGAGAAAAACGCTATTTTATATTAGAATCGAATAAAAATTGATAAAAATAGTGATTGAATAAAATTTTGTTTATGTCAGTAAATAGACTATAAAAAAATATGTAATATTGTTTTCAATTTCTAATAGTTAAGAAGTTATTTGAAAATTATATATTGGTGAAGGTCGCCACAACATTTTAACTTAGTACAATGTTTTAATTATTTTGAAAATAAAAACACATGAAAGGACCTCACTCTTAGGTAAAGAAAACGTCTCATTTAATCGAAGTCGTAACTCATAGTTTTCGAGATTATTGAAGATTGAATCCATCTTAATTAAGCTTTTTTTTACTCATTTTGGTCAATACTATATGCCTTTAACGTTTGTACCTGAAGTTGTGAAACATTCTGTATTTTGAAATCTATAAATTATAATGACGTCATTTCGGCTAATTTAGACAAAGATAGACTGCAGTCTTGTTAGGGGTTTCCAAATCTACGCCTAAATACTTATTGAATTTTAATGTTCATCATGAATAATTTATCTGATATTTATTACCCCAATCAAAATTAAACAAATAAATTTAATCGAGCGCATAAAATTCAGTGTAAGCCATGTTTGTGACGTGAGGGATACTGGCAAATGCTATTGGCTAATTGCTGTTTGTATGTTGTCGGTGCAGATGACGTCACACGCACCGTCAATTTCTCGGTCCTCATTTTTTGACATTTTAATAATTATTTTCTGGTGTATTAGATTTTTTTCGGTGAAAATACAAAATACGGGTCCAATATTTTTATGTATAGATTAACATATTAAAAAAAAAAGAATAAAAGAAAATTGGAAACCCCTTACTTTTATTTATAAATAATAATATTAATAATCTATAGGAATACATAATGTTTTTAGGTTAATCTGAGCGATATAAGACGTTGCGTGTTAATGAATTACGATGCCACCACAAAATTGATTGACTTTAGGCACTACGCAATCAAAGTTATACCAGTTGGTATTTCAAAAGGAGTCAAAAAAATATTACAAGGAAAAGTGCCTAATCTTTCTCGAATGAGCGATATTTCAGACTTTTTATCCAAGTAAATACTATGCCCATTAGTATGAACAACGAATTAATAAATCTGATTAGCGACCAGTTGACTATCATTGTTCTTTTTGTCTTTCAATTGTTTCTGTATTATTTTAGAGGAAGATACTTCAAATAAAAGTTATAGGAAAATTAATTGTACGCATCTTTTATTATTTTATTTTGAAGTATTTTTTTATCTAAAATAATGTATAGACGATTGACACAGAAAGAATGCTCGCTGATCACCTTTAAACAATTAATTGTTCATATTAATGATCAAAATTTCTATCAATTTTTAATATTCATTATTTTAGACCATCAGCTCTGTCCGACAGCGAATTCGAAGATGACCCGAACCATCGCGTTACCCTCCCCCAAAACTTGACATCCCGCGGCAATAAAGAAAACATGCAATCAGCCATAAGGCTCAGTGAGTTAGGCCCCAGAATGACCCTCCAACTTATGAAAGTGGAAGACGGTTTACTCGACGGAGAAGTACTTTTCCATGAGCTTGTCCACAAAACCGAAGAAGAAATAGAAGCCATTAAAAAGAAACGAGAAATAAAGAGAAAATTAAAAGAAAATAGAAAAAAAGTACAAGAGTTAAACACAAAGAAAAAGGAAGAGAAGAAAGATGAACTAAAAAAGAAATCCTTAGAAGGGATGCAAAAAGCTAAAAACAAAACGGAAAGCGATCGCCTGATGAAGCAAGCAGCAGAAGAATCAAACAAAGACACACAACTAGAAGAAGATGATGACGCAGAATACTACAGGCAGGAAGTGGGCCAAGAACCGGAAAGAGAAATGTTTTCTGCAAACACCAACAAGCGAACATTTCCTCAAAAACCATTCAAAAATAAAAGGCAGAAAACTGATGATAACGGAGAAAATAAATTTGATAAAAAGAAACATTTTAAAGGTAGAAAAGCAGAAAAATCTTCGGGGAAAAAATGGCCAGGCGGGCGTGGGGGAAATCCAAAATATGGAATCAAAGCAAGAGATGACGATAAACCTGATATTAAAGGGAAAAAGGGCAAAAAAGTTCTAGGAGGTAAAGTTCACAAAACGAAAAATAGACGACGTTAATTGTGTTGTATAATTATTAATAAATAATTTAAAAAATAATTCGTTCATTATTTTATATTACGATGTTATCTGATTTTATATTGAATATGCATTATTGTTGCATAAATGTTATGAAATATGTTTGATAATTAAATGATCGAGTACTATTATTTATAGATAGTAAAATTGTAGCTAAACAATAATTTACTACAAATGTTTATAATTATCATGTTACAAAATATTTTTATACATAGTAATACTGATTAAATTAATTATCTATATACATTTATTACGTATTTTTTAATCCCAACTACGTACAGTGGCTCTTTCGATATTTCAGAATCAAATGATAGTCATCAAATTTAAAAAAAATGTTTAGTTTACTTTCTGTAATTGTGTTGCAAATAAATTATATAGGGTGAACTCGTCGAAGTGCGTTGATGTCCTGTCCTGTCTTTTATTTTTGTACTTATCAATATGGTGAATAAATAGTACACTCACTTCAACATGTTTCAACTACCAATACATAGATGACATCGCTCAGTGCCATCTAGAGTGAATATTCACATCAGATTTAATACGACGATAAATAAACACATGGTGTAAGTTTGCCGACTTTTGCTTGATGCTCAATCATCTGCATATATTTATGTATTTCTGTAAGTTTAATTATACATTCTTAAATAGTTTTGATTGACGAATCCAACCACCTACTTATTTTTGTATATTAACTCTGATTAGAAAAAAAGGAAACCCTACGTACTTGCCCTACAAAAATGCGGAAGTGGGAAAGTGCGTACATGACAATTCCAGCTCAATCGAATTAAGAAAAATTAGAAATTCGTCTTATAACATTCAGTCGTGTGTTTATTTTCTTATCCTTATGTAACTTTTTAGTTTTTGTGTCGTCAAATTTTGTTTATTTTGTAAAATTTGAGAGAATAAAGAACCATAGATTTTTTTTTTAATTTTCAGCACATACCTTACAAATCGTATTGCATGTTTTAATAAAAAGTTACCGACGTGTTAAACATTTACCCTCCATCAGAGAGGAAGTGCGTTCTAGGTGGTTCTAGTCAACGACAATTTAAAAATTACACACAAAAAAAATGGCGAATCCGATGAAGAATACAAATGTTTAATACAACCAGCAAGGTTCAACAAATAATACATAAAACGTACAATTAATAATTTTAGAGTTTGAAAAATAATATAAGTCGCTAAGTCAAACTTTAAAAAAAGTAGTACACACTTCGGCGAGTTCACCTTACAAAAATTGAGACAAAATTATTCGTACACCTGCATTATAAAATTATATAACACATAATACTCAATTTTTATATTTAGTGATATAATGATTGGCTTTGAGTGCCCGTGAGGTGACGCCTAGTAAGCGCCCGCACGGTACAATTATTTCATCATTACCGATATCTGTGTACAAAGCAGAATGGCACACAGCAATGGGTAATATGCTGTGATGATATATTTATTTATTTTATTTTTATGATTGGCTTTAATTACAACTTTCAGTAAGCTAGGCATTGATTTTATTAAATTAGATCATATGGAAAGTGGATTCTTTTCCTATTTTTCAGTCAGACTCGTCTGGAGTTAGTTGTTTTTTCCCATTCTTTAGTCAGATGTCAGATCCGTCTGAAGTTGCTAAATAGTGGAAAATGTTATTTTGAAGGATCGCCTATCTAGTTCTGTCCATAAATTTTCAATAAGGTTTAAATCAGGAGACGGGAGAAGTTTTTTGTATTTAGCTCGGTATTTGATTTTCTCCAAACTATAGGCCTACCAACACCAATTAATCCAAATAAATTAAATTTACTGTTTTCTGAAAAAAAATCAGGGCATATTTTTTCGCGAGTCTAGCTTGATACAAATAATTTGTATAGCACGATAAAACACGGTGTAAACATTATTGTTTGGGGTTGTATACCTGCTGATGGGTTGGGGAATTTATGTTTTTTAAAGGAACTATGAATAAATATAATTATTTATCAATTTTAAAAGAAAATTTATAATAATGGCTGTTCTTACAACATACCGAAACAACTTAAAACACCTCCTCAGTCTCCTGCTTTCAACTCTATTAAGAATTTATGGTCGAACTAGATAGGTGATCCCGTAAAATAACATTTTTCTACTCCTGCTCTGAAAATACAATTTTCTGGTTTGTTTTTCATGTTGAAAGTAACTCTTTGCAGCACGCTTCGGTATCGTAGCAACGAATTTTACTTACAAATGTTGTATAGAATGTTTGTTGTTGTCATAGATACGCATCACAAATACAAAAATTGAAAATAAATGTCAAATTATTTTTAAAAAATAATTCTTTATTTCCTTATTTTTTATCTTGCAGGAGTAGAAAAAATAGTGTGTATAACACGTGTTGAAAGTCCTTTGTCGAACACAAACGATTGCAGCCTGAGCGAAGCGAACTTTCGTTTTGGTTCGACAAAGTCTTCAGCACTTGATATACAAATAACTATTTCCACTATTTTGCAACTCTGAACGAATTTGACTGAAGAATGTGCAAAAATTCCACTTTCCATATCAAATTTAATAAAATCAATGCCTAGGCTACTGAAAGCTGCAATTAGAGCCAATAGTTTCATCACTAAATATAAAAATTTAGTATTGTGTGTTAAATAATTGCATAACTGTAGGAATACGAATAATTTTGTGTATAAATTTTTGTATATAATTTGTTTTCAGCATAATTACACAAAGTAAACTAACATTTTTAATGTGAAACATCTAATGGTGCGCCTATACGGGGGTAAGAACGACTCCTGTGGCACGTCGCACGTGCCATTCGGACAGCCTCGTGACTCGTCGGCGCTCCACGCTCGCCACTTTACTTGTGTGTATCGGCGTCGTTTCCTATATATTACTTCAATAAAAATAAATTTCGATGCTTCCCATCTTCCAGGTGTTCCGCGACGGCTAACTTTTTTTAAAAATTTGAAGATTATCATTTGATTCTGAAATAACGAAAGAATACTATAACTTAATATTCTTCTGGATCATATTGAAGTATTAGAAAATTATTCACTGGATGTTAAGAAATAGAAAAATAAACATTGATGAACAATTAAACATTTTTATAGGACGTTTTTGCAGAAACGCCCAAAATTTAAAATGTAATAACTTGTTACTAAGAAAATTTTTGGCAACAAAACAGTATTACCCATGTCCATGTGGGGTCGAAACGGTCCAGATTGAAATTATTAAAGTGGCTGAGGAAAATTGTTTCATTTCATTACCATATTGTTTGGCATCCTTGAAAGTATATGTCGCTGTATGTAACTCATATTTACAATATTTAGACTGGTTGTTTTTGCCATAAGCTCCTCAATTATTTGAATCATTTATTTATTATTGACTACGTTTATCTCGCACTAGTTTATCTACTTAAATACTAACCCGCTTCAGTTAAGCGGGTTAAACGTGCGAGATAAACACGTTAGTTTAGCGCTAAGTGAAGTATCTTAAATAATGGGTTGAGTAAACTAACCTACTTGAAATTTTGCGAGATAAACGGTTAAGGCTATGGATTAACCTCAACATTTTTTTAAAAACATGAAAATAATTATTAAAAATATATATTACTACACTCAAAACTTCTAAAAACTGTTTGTTTCGAGGTTTGCTTCAAGATCGTGAGCGTTTTGTTATTTTTATTATAGTAAGTCATCCGCAAAATTTTCTATCTGTCCTTGTTTAATAGCAGTGGATAAACGCTAATTATCCTGTAGTCACTTTAAAACATTCGATATAAACGAACTGGAGTTAAGAGTTAGTTTTAAGTCACTAGATTTTTAAGCGGGTTATGTCACTGCGAGATAAACGTAGTCATTGTATGAGTTAAATTCCTTAAAAGTACATAGTAAATTTTGATTATCTAAATTAATTAAAACATATTGTTACGTATTTTTTATAGTGTGTTTTATGTGTAATCATTGTTTACACCTATAGTACAACTCTCTGACGTTTGAGTACATTGTAAATACATAGAATATACAAATATTTTTTTGTGTTTAATTGAGGTGACGAAATCCTTGAGACTGTAATGTTTATCCACTTGAAATAATCTCTGATGTCTGTCAACGATTCTCAAAGATTACTACGCACTAAATATTATTATTTACAAAAATATATTTTATTTTTAACCTCCGTCAGTTATATTTACTTCAGTTCTATATACATTTCTTTGGAAAGTAACGAAGACCCTTGATCGGGATTCGTAAACAAATAAATAACCAGACAATCCGGTCAAGCAAACGGACCCAGACAATCAGACAATCACGTTCAATTCAAATGAATCCGAATGGACTTAGACCCCAATGAATCAAGTTTCCCTTATAGTTATGAAACACAGGGTTCAGGGACGTAACGACAATAGTTTCAATCTGTTTCTGTTCCTTTAAAATATTTTAATTATTTATGGGGTCTCGTGACCGTATGCCTGAGTATCTATCTGGTCGCGTATCTGGGGTCCGACCGACGCCAAAATTATTTCGAATTTTAAAAGCAATGAGTACCCGTGTGGTGACACCTGATAGAAGCCCATTCAATATGAATGTCATTATCATTATCGATATCTGTGTATAAAGCAGATTGGCACACCCAGTAATGGGTAATGTACCGTGATGATATATTTAGTTTAGGTTTTTCCAAACTTTTTGCGTGCGATCTGAAATAGATTGAAATCATTATCGCACGGAAACTATTTTATATCGCTGTATGTCACTTTCTGAAATTTTTATCTGTTTTATAAAAATAAACTTTTTTTAATAAAATTTTTGGGCGGGCTAACACATCATTTACCCACCTAGATGTCCTGTGCTCATAGTTACGTCCCTGGATATTGTGTCTAGACCGTGTGCGTGCATTCAAGCACAGCATCAAAAGAAAATGCACTTTGTATACAAACAGGGGCTTCGCTAGAAAGATATCAGCCTCCTGCGTCATAGAGCACAGGCCGACCTGCGTCTAGCGGGCTCTACACGCCTGCCCGGGGTCACGTTTATCATCTCTGATATTAGCGTCCACTCGTCGTCAATCTCTCAGTTTGATTCTACCATGCCAGCGTGCACTAGTGAAAGTTTAAGCAACCTCTGGCATCCTGGGATGCCGAGGGATGTTGTACGAGCGACAGACTCCAACAGTTCGCAAGCCAGCACCCCTAGTAGTTCTTCACCACCAGTTACTTCTCCAGTGGCGCATGTAAGGAGAGCGAGATCTGCAACTTTTGCAACGAAACTTCTCCCTCGACAAGATTCATTTACAATTAAATCCGAATGGAGAGAGAGTCATGGAAATGTAAAAATCAAAGAAGAACATTCAGTTTTGGCGCAATTAATCGGCTGGTATCCGTATTTTTTGTTGCAAGTTCTTCGCGCAATTTTGACATTTTTATTGCCCGTTGCTTGTGTCCAAACAATACTAGCTTTACCAGCTTTATATATAACTGCTTGGATATGGTGTTTGGGCAAAATATTCCACATTCCTTTGACAGTCTGCAGATGGGTTTTAACAATATTGTACTCTCCTTCAGTGGAACTTTTGAGGAAAAAGCGCACTGTACTTATAAGTGGAGGAAGCACGATTCAAGCTTTACACCTAGCGCGGAATTTTTATTCAGCTGGAGCACGAGTTGTTGTTTGTGAAGTCGAAGGGATGTTTTCATTATGTAGATTCTCTACAGCTGTAAATAAATTCTACACATTACCAAAACCAAATATGGATAATCTGCAGAGTTATGTACAAGCTTTATGCAATATTGTGGAGAAAGAAAATGCAGCTTATTACGTCCCTGTGAATTCAGCTTCTTCGTCTTTTTATGACGCTACGGCCAAAGCCATGCTGGAACTTTTGGGATGTACAGTTTTTTGCCCTGGAGTCCGTGAAGCCTTAATTTTGGATGATAATTTGGAGTTTTTGAGACGGTGCGTCGATATGGGACTACCTACACCAGCTTATTATTCAATTACTTCAAAATCAAAATTGGAACAATTATACCAAGAAGATGTTTTCAAATCTGGTAAATTTGTTATTACCAGTAGTGGACCAAATGGTGCCAGAGATCGTCTGAAGATTCCTTTACCATCTTCGATAAATGACATGAAGTTTCCTTGCGATATAAGTGAAGCAAAACCTTGGGTTGTGATTCATAATGTACCTGGAGAACATTTCGTCACTTGTACAACTGTTAAACAATCAGAAGTCGTCGCGAATGTAACTTGTCATTTAGACGAAAACAAAGGTTTGGTTCCTGTTGAACAAAAACACATAGAAATTTGGTTGAAGAATTTTTTTGCTAAACTGCATCTTCTACGCCCAATAAACGGGCATTTAACATTCAGATTTATTGTTCCTCAAGGTAATGCGAGCGTTGTTCTACCCTTCGGCTGTAGGATTGGCGTTTCTCTTCCATATATTTGCCACACGAGTGTACATCCAAAAATTTTATGGAAACCTTGTAAGCATTTCAACCGGCAAAACTCTGGACCACTTGTCACAGAAAAAGGTCGATATTGGATGCACAGAGCTTTAATAAACACCATTCAAAGACCAAGTGTTGAATCGCTAACTCGATTAATTGGGACCGTTTTAGATAAACGAGAAGTATTGTTCGTTTATTGGGACCCCCTACCTTATTGTGCGTACTATCACATGCAGTTGCCTTTCACAAACATTTTGGGCTTCATGAAAAAGAAAAGATATCAGGCTTTCACAACACCTGTACATTACAAGTGAAAAAAGTGAAGTGTTATGATAGTACAAAATAAACTGTTTTATCTCGATTATTATGTGAGATAAGTGAATGAGTAATATTGCTGCAAAATGAAGCAGTTTTGGCTGATTTTGTAAATACTTAATTTATGTGGAAACTGCGTTTCCGTTCTCTATGATATTAGACTGATATATATTTATTTTATTAGACAAAAAATGTCTTATAGTTTGTAGATATATTTGTTATTGTGATGATTTTATTTATTGGGTTTTTTAATATAAAAATTTAATTGTATTTTAAATGTTTCTATGTTCCTATCCTTAATTATTATCGATATGTTAAATCGTTTGATCTTTCATATTCAAAGTTCATATTTCTAAATTTGACCATTGATCCATACTAAACTAGATAACAAAATTTCGTATTTTTGATTTTTACGTAAATTCAGAAACACGTATAAAAATGATAGGCTTGTTTACGATGAGAAATGTAGAAAAGAATATACATAGATATTTCATAATTATCTAGGTGTAAAGTCCTATTTTTGGCGCCACATAAATGTACCTTGTACTTCTATGCTTGTACTTATTTATTAAATGATAACTTTTCCTCAAACCATGAAAATTTTGGATTATGTAACTGGTTATATCCAGACATAATGATTAATTTTTTTCTTAGAATGATCTATTTCAAATCCTATTAATCATCTTCGTTAAATCCCTAATCGTTTTACTATTAAAAAAAGAAACTGTCAAATTATTTTGTCACCGATACATATTTAATAAAAGTAAATAATGGAACAATTATCTATAAATTAAATATTTTATTTTATTGAAATTAAACTTAAAAGATCTTTTTAATCGGTTATTTTGAAAGGGGGTCATTTTCAATTTTGCATAACAAATTAACTTTGCAAATTTTTGTGGGGCTGATTGAAAAGTGGAGTGCACAAAACAAAAGTAAATAATTATTGAAATACACATATTTATTGTATTTTAAATGTTGCGGCTAGCAAAAGGAAGATCAAAAAGAACTCTGTAGAGCAACATGCAATGTTTGGAGATCCATGGATACATCTTTGAAAATTTATAATAAATAATGGCCGTTTCTGTCAAAACTGTAATGGCCAGTTGCATAGATTATAGTTAATGTCGTAACTACAGGTTAAAAAAAAGTGCTTATAAAATTTTTAACGGTATTATTTAACAATTCATTTGACATTTGTTTCGATACGATATTGTCAATTTAACTATAAGCGGTGCAACTGTCCATAAGTCATAAGGATGTACAAATATATTTAATCGTATTCTAATTTCGCCCGTTGCTTTTCCTTGTTATCTTCCTAGCGTCTTGAATCGTCGTTTTTTTTTCTTCTCCAGGATCTTCAGTATTACCATATCCCAGTTGTCTGTAGGTCTTCCTCCATCTCATTTCTCTACCACGTTCGTCATCCATATTTGTCTCACTCTTACCGTGCTATCTTCGTTCACCAAGCTAACTGTCTCTCCTCGATGAAGTCCAATACAGACTTACATTGTAGTTGTTCTGTAACCATTTCTCTACTTAAATATTTCACTTCAAGTGCTTAAATTTTACTTTTCTTTAAATAAATAAATAAATATATCATCACGGCATTTTACCTATTGATGGGTGTGCCAATCTGCTTTGCACACAGATATTGGTAATGATGAATTATTTGTACCGTACGGGCGCTTACCAGGCGTCACCTCACGGGCACTCAATACTGGCGTGCAGAGTGCACCATAGGGGTCAATTTAGTGCCATTAAAATCCGAGGTAATTTTTGGCGTCGGTCGGGATCAAACCCGGGTCCCCAGATTCGCGACCAGACACTCAGGCACACGACCACGAGACCCCATTGTCCTACATATAACACCAAATATTCACAACTGGATGTTAAAATGGACCTGTATATAATGAACAAAATGGAATGTGAGTCACCACAATCGAATTTCAATACATAAGTCATAAAATATAAAAACTAACCACTCTAGCTTCTCATTATAATAATAAGAACAAAATATTAATTTGTATTTTTTTTAGCAAATTTATGGATAACTTACGTCATCATGGTAGGATCGTGAGAGAAGACAGATAGACTGGAAGGGAAAGAGATAGTTATAGATCAGCGTCGCGATTATGTTGTGGTAGGTTATGGCATAGCTACAGCTGGATATAACTATCTCTTTCCCTCCCAGTCTAACTGTCTTCTTCTACGATCCTACCAAGATGACGTCACATATCCCTTCTCCAAATTTTTAATAAATATTTTCTTGTAAACTACGAATAATTAATCGATTTAAAAAATACGGGTATTTTATTTTTTGTCTAGTATCATAAATGTAAAAATCAAAATTTGTTCACATACTCCATTTTATATTAATCAACAAAATAAATGTGTTTTTGTCACATTTTTTACAGATTTACAAACTATTTTATTTTAAAAACAGAATATTAGGATGAAAACTAATATTAATGAAGAATGACTCCAATTCAAAAACAAATTACAAATTTATTGTAAACCTCGAGTAAATTAGGCATTTTGTATTCAGCAGGTTCGCATTAATTTTCATTTATGTTGGTATTTTAGTTAGGTTTTCTTTTTCAACACGCATCACGCATGTTGCTTCTGTGTTTTATTTGACAGGATGTCCCCAGCAACCCATTTACTTGTGTCGACAGTTTGTATAGATTTCTATATGTAAGCGGCGAAGCGAACAGAACACAGGAATTTGAATGGATATCCTGGTCTGAGATATCGCCGCTCGTTGCGTGATACGCCATCGTTTCAGGAGTAGGACTTCCCTTCCACAAATGGAGGCATCTCACTGACTTTCGCTTTTGAATTGGGTTAATATTATTATAACTTATTCCTAAATTTTGCAATAAACTAAACAATAATACTAACTGTCAAATTTTGTAGGATTGTAGGGAATCGATAAATGAATGAATCTTGACATACCTTATCATAAAACAGAAAAATAAATGTTTGTATTATGAATGTAATTTATGGCTTTATGCAGAAATCACACGAATTGCACGTGCTTTTAATTATATTTATCTTCATGATTTCATTTGTTTACTACATTTGAATATTTTGTTCCGAACAAAATATTTGTTTCGAAATTGATAACTTCATTTATGTTTTTTAGGCTACCTTTATCTGAATTTCATAACTAACAGTTTTTTCTTGAGATTAAAAATAAGGACAGTTTTTATATAGATTTTGTTCTTTTTTGCAACAACTGTCGTATTTTTGAAAATACGACAGTGCACTTTGACTAGGCCTGTTCTGATTACAGAGATGTTGGACTTTGGTTTATATTATTTACGAAAAATTGTCATTATCTTACATAATATTTTCACAATGGAAGACAATTCAACGTGGAGACACAATCGAGACATACAAAGTACTCTAAAAATATTACGAGAGTCGCGCTAGAATTATTAAGAATTATCTTGTTGTCGAATTTGAGAGCAAACTAATGTGAATATTTGTAAAAAGATAGCGTCCACTTGTTGAAATTTGGAAGTTGATAGTCTGATATTGGACCAAGGGAATTTAATAAAACGAAACATTTTCTCAATTCCCCGACGTTTCGATTAAAATTTTAATCATTTTCAAAGAGCGTTGGGTTGAGATTGTGTTATATGTAATGATGGTACATATATTGTTGTAAAGTAACATTGTAAAATTATTAAAATTGAAATGAGTTGCTCACAAAACTGCTGACAGTCTGAGGAACAAATAAATACTGGCGAGTCTTTGTTATTAAATTCCCTTGGTCCAATATCTAATGTGAATATGTTTTTTATGAATTTTTGTAAGATGTTTTAAAACTGAATGTAAAAGAACGAAGTTGTAAGAGTACACCGTAGATAGAGAATTAAATTAACAATTTGAGCTTATTTGATTTGGCTTGCGTGCTATTTAAATTGTTACCTATTAACTTCTATGTCAACATTTATTATAGTTAACATAGAAATAGGAATGTGACTGACTAAGTATATAAATACATAATGTGACTTTTACAAACGTAAAACAATTATTAGTAACATTAGTATGATGTCAAAAAGAAAACATATTTTTTTTCTTTATGTCTGTTATAAACATTCTTTTCAAACAATGATTAAAGTGTCTCCAACGTCTTGTTGTAATTGATGTTTTACATATGTTAACAAGATAATATATTCAATTTATTCTTTATTGTGTCTGGAAACGTGAGACGCATACTTATATAATGCGTTAATTTTTATAATTAAAAAAAAAATGTTATGGCCAGCACAATACCACTAGCCATATCCACTTTATGTTACATAAGTAACGAATGTAACATTTCTTGTATACACAAATTGTATCCATTCTTTCGTTCTATAAGGAATTTGGATGCTCTTCTAAATAATCTAATACGTTCCAGATTCTACAAATCCATTGACGATATTAGCGGTATTTGTTAAGGATATATACCGGGTGTCCCAAGCAAACCTTGCATTGGCGTTTAACATGGGAAAACAATTTTTTGCAAATAAAAAGTGTCCGGCAGCAAAAGAAGGCATGCCATTAAATATGATAATAGTACATTACCTCTTGTACGTCATTTAATACTAACTACTTTATTATCATTGTATAAATCAAAGAAAATTATAAGTAAATATCAATAAATATTGGATTTGTCATCCTTCGCAAAACATTGTAAATGCCTGGCGGAAAGTTGTACCTTCGACAACTAATAAAATCCTTGGTACTAAAGATGGTATTTGCCAAAAGTATTTTAAAAATGAAGTTATTTTACAAGAGTGGAAATATAGAGATGAACGTAAGGTATTTTAAATAATTAAATATATCATTATGGCTTATAACCCATTTCTGGGTGTACCAATCTGCTTCTATTCGCAGATTCGGATTCTATGGACCTTAAAACGTGCTTATTCATTAAAATCTGAATATGCGATTTTTAGCATGAATCTAATACCTTTCTTAAATATGCTAACGATCTTTTTACAATTAAGCAAAAATCTAAAATATTTTGCCTCAAACATGAATAGGATTATTAATAAAAGAAAAAAATGTAGCTATCGTAATTGTTTGGTGCAAACAACTTTTTGTTGAATAACTTTAAAACATTATTTGGCTTTTATTATTGTATCAATATTTTATAACCACTGTATCAACAAAAAAATAAGTTCAAAACTTATCAATGTATATTAATGTTAAAATAATGTTATACACGACAAGACGATTTTTAAATAGCCAGTAAATAGTTATTTATATTCGTTTGAGATTGTTAATAATAAACAATATACTTACTCGTATCATGGGAAGAATGGGCGCTGATATTGTTGACGGATCTGGAGGTTCGGAGATCGCTCACAATCAACCGACCCGGAGCCAAACTCTGCCTCCGGGTCAGACAAAGGTTAGGGATCAACCTGACACTGACATTATCAACGTTGAGTCGCCAGGAGCCATTCGCAAGGACATTGCTTATCGCACGAATAATATACATACGAGGATAAGGTACTTCATTTCGTAACCATAACAAACGCTTGCTTTACTAGTAATAACAACTTTAATTGTATTAGGCATTGTCTCCCCAAGCCCTGCATATTCTTTTGTTAGAGTATAATTGTCACATTATGTCTTGCAATTTAGGTTTTACTGTGCAGGATGGTACAAATTCGGGTTCCTTGTATGAAAAAAATTCTTATTATATACGCTACAAAAAATTGATGTAGATCTTTATGGGCCAACTTTTTGAGACAATTTTACTAGGCACCACAGCAATTTTTGATCATTTTTTTGTTTTTGAGCTATAGGCTAAAACTTGATTTTAGCTTATTTTGAAAATACCTTATACCTCACTTATTATGAGAGAAAGAAAAAATGTTTAGATAATTTTTATATAGTTTTTCACGTAGAATATTGTGATGTGGATATCTTCAAAACTTATAGATGTAACACAAACATAATACTTTTTAAATGGGAACATATATTCAAAATAGTTTCGTCTTTTTCATTATTTCATAAGCTTTTCAGCGATGTATAACAAGGCTACATTCTGTTTAAAACTTGAACAAAAAATAAATTAGTAATTTTTTCGAGTGAAAAAAATGAAAATTATTAACAAACAAACGAAAAAATCAATTTTAGATCATCATTTGTTTATTATGATTCTATATCTCTTAATTAAATTCTCAAAAATATTTTTAATCAATTATTTTCGTATTCGTTAATTTATGTCTTATCGGCGTCACAGTTGGCTGTGACACAATTCGAAAAATGTGAATTAATATATTTTCTGAAGTATATAAATAGGGTGATTGAACATTTTATTTTTATTATTTTATGTGAAAGATTATACAAATTAATTCATAGTAAATTGAAAAGAATACATATTTTTGTTCACATTTTTTTAAATATTGAATTAAAAAGAATCGCGCTAAAAACTCTAGACAAAAAACCCCCCATTATTATGGACGTTAGAAAGCACCTATTCCTATTGGCTGCCTGAACACAAGCAACCTTTCATTTTCACCGCGTACCAACTCGTGTTTCTCTATCTTCGTCGCTTGTAAACAAAATTTGATATGTGCTTTTGTGTTTGACATTAGAAGCTGTTTCCTAGGATGCGCTGCCGCGAGTGTCTTTTGGCGTCACACTCTGTTTTTAATCACGTGATATATTATAAAATATGCACAATTTTTAACAATTAATAATTCATTATTTATAGTAATTATTATATTTTTTTCCAATAAAGAATGTTTAAATAAGCAAAATTACGAGGACATAATGTTATTTTATAAATACAAAAATCGTGCAAACAGCCTATTAGAAAAATGAGTATAAATAAAGAAAATAACATTAGAAATAAACAATTGAGAAATATACGTTAAACATAATTTTTTAAATGGGTACCTAGGTTGAAAATAGTCTCATCTTTTTGCTTATTTTATGAGTTTTTGAATGATACATAACAATTCTACATTCTTTTGATTGACATTTGTTCCTTAATAGTTTTCAATTTTTTCACCCAACTAAATTAATAATTCATCATCTATTATTCATGTTTGAAACAAAAGAATGTAGACTTGTTATACATCGTTGAAAAGCTTATAAAATAAGGAAAATGATGAGATTATTTTCAACATATGTTCCCATTTAAAAAATATTATGTTTGTGTTCTATCTCGAGAATTATTAAGTTTCGAAAAAATATTCTACGATATACCATATTCTACGTAAAAAACATACAAAAATTATTTAAACATTTTTCCGTTATCTCTCATAAAAAGCGAAATACCAGATATTTTCAAAATAAGCGTTAATCAAATTATAGCCTGTAGCTCAAAAACAAAAGACAATAGAAAATTCATGTGTATCAGTTTTTCATATAAAGAACTCGAATTTGTTCTACCTGCACACACTAGATTTTTACGAAATTGTTATTTAACTTGCCAAAAGTAAAGAGTCTCGGTAGAAAATAAATTTGGACTAGTAGATGACCGTTTAAATGCCGGTGAAACTATTAAGACCCATCATTTTGCAAGATATGCAGGTGTCCAGGATAACTTCAACATGTGGATCTCGACAAAGTCGGTTAAATTAGGCAAAAAATTGCCCCATTAGGAGACCATTTTAATAGTGTTTCCTTATTTACGAAAATATGCATAGGTCACTAGATATAGGCGAAATTGTAAATTTAATTTTCGAGTAATGATATCAAAGTTTTAATTTTTATGTGGACGCCATATATTAAAAAGTTACTCACTGAAAAGAGAATTTTTTTTAGTTTTCCAACAGTGCACGACAATATGTGTACTCGTATGCTCATTTATTTCAAACTGCAAAAATGCAACAATTATCAAATTTAAAGATTAAAAACAATTATTTTTGCAATAAAATAATTGAAAAACACAATTAAAAAATACTAATTTGGTTATCTTTATTGATAATTTCCTTATTTAGTTCTCAAAATTTTATAAACTGTTAATATTTTTATATGAAATCATTATATACTGACTTCGTAACTCTTATAGTTCTCGTTCTCGAGATCCCCATGTTGGAGAAGTTATCCTGGACATCTGTATTTAAAGTACCTAGCCGAAAGAATTTTGTACAAATTTCTCATCATTAGGTTTTATGATTTATTAAAATTGTAAGCCGGCCGAACAGTTATGAACCTGGGCTCGCGTATATCATTACAGCTTATTATATATTTCTGGGTTTGTCAATCTACTTCTGTTCGCAGATATATGTTTATAATTTATAACTAATACAAAAATAAGCGTTTACTATTTATTAATAGATAATAGTATATTTAATAAATAAACAACAATATATCGGACAATATAAGTTCTCTCAAATGAGTAACTTTTCATTGTTAGTTGTGACTAAAGAATTCACAGAATATCAAACATTATAAGAATATAATAGGCATATTCTTAAACCAATAATTATATTTCAATCAAACTTAGACATCTTTTGTTAGGTTTATTTGTATTATCCAGGAATGGATTAGTTATAGTAGGTATAAACTTTGTATCTTAAAATTAAATATACTTTTAGTGTTCGAATACCGAAAGTTCTTAACATTCTGCAGTCTGCACTATTAATGTTGATTATAAGTGTCCCTAATTCTATAATTTAAATTGTCTAATGCACTAAAAGACGTCTTGACAGGTACTAACACGTCCACACTGGTTACTATTGCAATAAATATTTTGTTGACATGACATTGATTCAATGGATGTCGATTCCTTTTAGGTATCTCTAATTTTACAGTTATTCTTTTTAATTTTTTTTTTGCAATCTTATTTTGTTCAAAAATTGCTTCAAGCCACATAAATATAATTATAATCTTGAATGAAAATTTTAGGAATATTGGATTGGTCAAAAATAATATCAATATTTCTGCGATAAAAAGTCTTAAACTCTTTTCTGTCTTATTTTAGATTTAGAAGTCAACAAAGTAATTTATCTAATTTCGCAAACATATGTCAAAGTTTGTTTAATTCCTATATTTACACACATCCAAGTATATATTTCTAAAAATATTTACAAATAATAGTTTTTACATCGAATCCTTGATTATAAATTATAACTGCGTTCTGTATTTACTATATTAAATTGTAAACAAAATTTTTCAACAAAAGTAAATATTTTTGATCGCATTTCAGATAGGGTTTACAAATTCCAAGTTCCATTCTGGAGTAACTGAACAATATATGAAGTAATCAATATATTTCTGCTTGAAAATATTAACAATGCATTGTAAAATAACCAATACGTACCCTTGAATTAAGGGTTAGAATGTATATTGCAAGTTTCTTTATCAGAGTTGGCGGTATTTGGCACCTTTGTCAATCGAAGGGATTATTAATGATGATCCATATTTTCCTGAAAAGCATTTTCAGGGGAAAATTTTCTTCAGTTGAGCTTCAGCCTGCAAAGTCAAAACAACTTGCAAAAGTAAGTATACATAGTAAAACTTAATGAACTTTCTATAATTTTTATTATTGTTCTTATGAATGTAATAAAATAACAGACTTTACACTGTGAAATTATATTTCTAGAGCTAGGTTTAAAGTGCATGTTTATTCATTAAAATAATTAATAATAAAAGTATTGTATACTTTATGACATTTAATGATTTCTGATAACTTGTAATTAATTTTTAAGATGTTTCCTTAATATGTATGAACGATAAATCAATTAGTTTGAGTTTTGTCTACGTGTCAAGAGCGTTATTTTTTTTTTTTTAGTTTTATGGACATTACGTCAATAGTACATCATAAACTATATAGTTGTCATATCAATTTTACTTATTACCAAAAATATTCCTTTGATATAAATTTTACGTAATGTCTAAAGTTCTAATAGCACGCGTTCATAATAGTAACAAATTAAATATGTGGTGCTATCACTGAAACAAGCTAGATTTTTGCATCGATTTTTAACTTTTGCTCATACTTGGATTATCGAAGAAAAGTGTGAATTGAATTGACTTAATTTTTTTAAAAAAAGTTTACGTAGTCTTGCTATAAATACTGTCCCTAATACAAAGGAGGCTTATTCTGCATAAGCAAAAGAAATGTGACAAAAAAAAATGAATGTTATGTAATTGTTACTATTTGCCGTCAAATCAATATGGACTGATGCTCAACTGTATCCTTTCTCCGCACCCTGTCCTGTGCCCTGCGGTGTTGCCGTTTCTTCATAACTTAGCATTTTCAACATAGCTACTGAAATTTCCAGTCCATACTTATTTGACAGCAATCTTTAAAAATATAAAATTCTTCGAAATGGCCGCCTTATTTTTTCACACACTTCAAACGTTCCGGCCCCTCATCTTTTGCATCACGCACCACGTCCAGGGGTATGGAAGCTGCTTTCTTCACCACTTTAGAAGAAAAAATTAACCGCCAAAATGAGAGTTTATCTCGGGAAGTTGCAGAGAAAATCTTGAAGGTAGAAACGGGCCACCACCCAACGTCAGTGATGATTTGATGGGGGTGTTATCGCAACACTGGTTAGAGCTGAGTTTATCGGAATTTTTTTGACGCTAAAGATTGGACCTCTGGAAGTCCGGACCTCAGTCCTTGGACTACCGCTTGAGGAATGTTTTAGAGGAGAAGGCCTGCTCCACATCTCAAAGGTTGATTGGGTGAATACTGCAGCTTACATATCTCTGGAAGTGTGTGAAAAAATCTGATGTGGCCAACACAATACCTTTAATTTAATTTTTATTCATGTAAATACTTAAAATTAAATTAAATTTAAATACCGGGTTCGATCCCGATCGACGCCAAATATTTCGAATTTTAAATGGCACAAAAATGACCCCTGTTCTGCATTCTCCACGCCAACAATAAGTTCTCGTGAGGTGACAGCTGATAAACGCCTGCACGATATAAATATGTCATTATCGTTACCGAAATCTGTGTACAAAGCAAATTGGCAGACCCCGTAATGGGTAATATGCCGTGATGATATATTTATTTTATTTATTAATACACTTACCTATATTCATTGCTGGCGTGGAGAGTGCACCAAAGGGGTCAATTTTGTGTCATTTAAAATTCTAAAATATTTGGCGTCAGTCGGGATCGAACCCGGTTCCCCATATTCGCGTGTATGCTATCATTATTACCGACATATGTGTACAAAGCAGAGTGGCTCACTCAGTAATGGGTAATATGCCGTGATGATATATTATATATTTTTATTATCTTACCTATTTTCGTACATATTTACTTATGCTGGAAATTGTATTAATTTCCTTTCCATATAATTATTGTTCCATTTACTATTTTCTTTTTAAAACGTTACTATTATTATTTAAAATGATTAGTTTGTTGACAGTGACATATATCTGTCAGTTACATACTTTGAGATCTGAACTGTGTAACAATGGAGTTGTGTTTAAAGCGTAGGCTCCGGGATTAAAATTATAGATAATTTTATAAATTTGTCCATAAAAAATATACAAAAACTATTAACGTACACCTGTAAAGATTTTAAAAAACTTTAATTTTTGTTATAGCAAACCTCGAAAAAATAACATTTAAAGGTATTTTTCAAAGAAAAACTGTTTTGAGCTTCCAGTAAAGTGCCATTTCCGGTTATCTGATTTACACTAAAATCTAATGGCATCTTTCCATATAAGAGTACGTTAGAAATACAATGTTTCAAAGTTTTCTGAACGATATTTGAGTTAGAGCATAAAGAGGATCCACACACACATACACACATGTTAAAATTGGATTTTAGGGACTTTTAAAACGTGGTCATTTACCAAAATCTCGATATGCGATTTTTAGCACGATCCCTATACCTCCCTTACCAAGGGTAGCGAGAGGTAAAAAAAGGCGGTCATTTTGAATATATTTTTTTAAAAGATTATTAGTATGTAACAATCAAGTAACATTCGTTTTTTTACCAGATTTCTTTTGTTTATGTACAACAAGCTTCCCTTGTACTAGGGACAATACTACGTATGTTGAAAATAAAACTGAACATATCGATGCCAATTGTTTTGAGAGTTCCCGCACAAAACTGAGTGAAAATACAACTTTGACAATATCACAAGACAGGAAATGGTCACAGGTCACACCAGAATATGGGTAAGACAAGTCATGAAATGGGCGGAAAATTGTCTAAAAAGGATCAGGACAAGTCAGAAAATGGACAGAATAAAATTGATATAAACATTGTTTTGAAATTCAGAGTCAATGTATAAGATTTGTATTTAATTAATATGTGTATCGTTAGAGTAACGAGACAATTTAATTTACTATCATTTTCTTCCTGAAAGTGTGAGCAAAACAAATGCACAATAAATTAAAACATAAGCACCCCTATATTTCAAAACTTTCTTTGACATAGTCTTCCCCATTCAATTGTGTTAATTTCATTACAAAAATGATTCGGGTAAAGTTTTGACAATTTGTGGAGAATTTGCGTGCTATTGTCTCTGTTCCCTGATTGGAGGATGAGCGGCGCAGTCGCAGACGATTGGGCGCTGCTCCCTCCTCGGAGCCGTCGCCCCATCTGCCTGCCCGAGGGTGAGAGCGACGCCGACGCTGGTCGTCGTCTCTGTGAGTTGCTAGACACGACCGGCGTCGCAACGGAGGTTCGGCAAATACAGGGCGACATGTCACGTGTAAGTGTTGATGTTGACGTTGTCAAGCACTGAGCACTTCACTTGTTATCATATTGATTGCAATTTTTATTTTTTTACTTTTTTAGTACCTAGGGTTATGTTTATTTTTAATTGATTTGTTATAGAGCACTAGTAATTTGTCTAACTGCGCACACAATATACATATATAGTCGAATTCGCAAATGCTGACCATTTTAACTATTTATTTAATTCAATTATTTCTAATTCATATAAAGGTTAAAGATTTTAATTTTATGCAATTTCCTGCGGCCTTGTTCATTTTACGGCAAAACTGTAAAGTGTAAAGTTGTACAGAATTACAAAACTGTTTAAATTTCTTTTTAATATTGTGAAGAAACTAAAAACATAATAAAAAAATATAAAAATAGTTTTGTATGCAACTTTTAATTGTGAACAACTTTGCTCTCTACAGTTCGTTTTGTTTTGTGAAGAAGTGTCCAATATTTGCGAATTATACTATATGTGCAACATTTTATAATCAGTGGTTTCTGTGTTTACATATCCTTTTTTTTATTATGTTGCAAAATACTTTCATAGCAGTTATATCCTGTTTTTGTGTATTTCTCATTATCTACTTTTATATCTTGTGATAGTTTAAAGGGCATGTAAAAAAGCTAAATGTAAATTTATGAACCTATCACAATAATTATTATTATAAAGTTGCAATGAGTCGCTTTAGTAACTATAAAAATAAATGATTATGTACAAGTATTTCTTGTTATTTATCACCTCTAAAAATAGAGGGAATTTTTTTGATCTCCTCTTAAAGGACAAAAAAATCATGAAAAGTGCATTAGCACAAAAGTGAACCTTGTGGTGCTTTCTCTACCGCAGTTTAAGGGAAACGAATAAATCTTAAGGATCTTAGTCAAAACTATTAATATTTATGAATGAAAGCATACACTACACCATATGTCCCCTTATTTGTAATGACTAATATAGCTACTGCCCAGTTGAAGGTATAATTTTGTACAACTGTCCAAATAAATAGACCTTTATTTCAGTAAGTTCTCCTGGTCAAAAGTGACCTTGAATTGCTGTGGTTATCAACCCGTATACATCTATTTTGTGAACTTGCAGTATAGGGGTTAAATATGTGTATGTATGCAACTTCGATTTTTCGTAATCGTAATCCAGTTCAGTTTACATTGAAACTACAGTTTAAAAACAAAACACTTGCTAAACAATGTCTGATAACCCATAGTGACCGATTATTTTGGAGATATTTTTTGTCAGTTGTTTTTAACAACTTGACTTTTGACGTCCAGACCAGAATTTTGTTTTCGCTTATCTGATGTTAAGTACAAGTTCGCTTAAAAATACTTTAATATTAATTTAAAAAGTGGAATTTATCTTAACTTTTTCAAATTTCATTAAAATTTTCTAATAAATCCATGTATAGTTAGAAAAATTGACCCTGTCGGGTCCAGCAATAAAATTATAAATATCGTAATTATGACAAGGCGGCACATAACATATCACTGCTTGCTTTTACATTGAATGCCGACGTGCCATTATTTGTGCCGCTCTGTTGAAATGAAGACATGAATTGAATGAATTACCTGCCTACTCCATATAGTAAAATAAACTTACTATTCCTACATAAATGCTATTTTTATTTGAAATAATTTCTTATGGGAATGAAAACTATATCCAAAAATTATTTTCAGTAAAACGAAAGTTGTTGCAGTCGTTTGTATTCAACAACTTCAACTTTTAACACGATATGTTATACACACCATTTCTTCTACTCCTGCAATATAAAAAAAAGAAAAATAAGAAAATAATTATTTTTTTTAATAATTTGACATTTAATCGGGCTTATTCTTTAACAAAGTGGTTAACTTTT
Source organism: Harpalus rufipes (assembly GCA_951394225.1). NCBI lineage: Eukaryota > Metazoa > Arthropoda > Insecta > Coleoptera > Carabidae > Harpalus > Harpalus rufipes. The sequence continues at coordinate 34,170,154 of OX596279.1, forward strand.
AACAACTAATTGAAAAAAATATCCAGTAAATAGTGATTTGATAGCAAAAATATATTTTTTTGTTATATATCAACATACTTGATTGGTTAAATTTTTTAACCAGTTGTTACAAATTAACCACTGAGTTACAGAATTGGCCCCATTATCAATTTTTGTATTTGTGATGCGTATTTATGACAATAACAAATATTGTGTACAACCTTCATAATTAAATTTCATTGCTAGGATACCGAAGCGTGCTGCGGAGAGTCGCTTTCAGCAAGAAACCAGAAAATTGTATTTTCAGAGCAGGTGTAGAAAAAAATAGTACTTAATAGTAATAATGTATTCATTTTCTACAACCGTAAACTATTGAACAAACCACTGATGTTATGATTCATAACAAGTCTTAGATATCTTAAAATCCTTGCTCTCCGATATCTGCGGCAGTTATGATACTCATAACAATCCTAGGTATGTTAATAGCTATGATTATACAGAGTAGGCAGGTAAACCATTCAATACATGTCTTCATTTCAACAAAGCGGCACAAATAATGGCACGTTGGCATTCAATGTATGTATTAGCAAGTAGTGACAACTATGTGCCGCCTTGTTATAATTACGTTATTATATTTTTATTGCTGGACTCGACAGAGTCAATTTGTCTGACAGTCAAATGCTTTCTTATCACCCTTATACTAACAACTAACAGTCAATATTTTTAATTCTTCAAACCCTTTTCTTTGGTTGCTTAGTAATTATAGCTATTATAAGTACAACAAATTAATCTATAAAATACCGAGAAAAAAAAATTAAATGAATTACAGAACATTGTCAATTCGATTACATTACTTATCAGAATTTTTATTACAGTCAGGAACTTTGATTTTTGTACATCCTCGGTCCAAGATCTTCTCTTAATTAAACTAATTATTACTGGCGCCCGATTAAAATATCCGAAGATTCACGTGCTCTTCTAGTGCACCCTATCAGTTAATTTTATAATTAGTTGCATAAGCGCCATAATTAACAATCCGCGTATCTGAAATTGAATTAATTGGCATTATTTTTTACTGCAATTGCACATTTTTGATTGATTAATCTCATTAACTTAAATTATCTTTCTACATTAATTTTTTTCAGAGTTTGAAAAAATATATAGGTTAAAAGGAAATTTGATATTGGTGTAAATAAACATATTATTTTGCAGTTTATCACAGTTTAAAAATGCACTGGAAATTGGTTTGAGCTATTTCATCATCGCACAAGATGAATCATAAATTCATTAGGAAATACAAATTTCAAATGAATCATTAAAATTGGATGAAATTTGACTGTCACCCAAAAAAATTAAATGATCTTTGCCCGACACTTTTATCAAATGAATACGTGCAATAAAAAACGTACTTCTGTAGGAACTTTAATTCAAATAACACTAAATTGATATATTATTAGGTTAATGCATAAGTCCGTACCGTTTTTGGTTTCTAGGAGAAGACAAGTATGCCTTAGAAAACAATTTGTTGGACATTACTTATGTCAACATTGCTTTTGTGTTATATTATTATTTAATTTTATAATCTTTGAAGTTTACGGAGAGAACGCCATTGGTGAAATAATTGCACGAAAATTATTTTTCGGTTCATGGAGGGCCATTTTGACTTCACTTTCACACCACCGGATTTCTTCAGACGTGAAATTAAAAAACTGCCAAGATCGTTGGGAGGCAATCGTAAACAATGGAGGAGAATATGTTATTAAAAAACTTATACATCAATCTGATACATACAGAGCCGGAACATGCATTAAATGATCGAGGTGTATCGTATTACTTTTAAACTTTCCAATATATTTTTTTAATCTGCATAATGAAAATATGTCATGAAGATGAAATAGAACATTAAATGTGAACAAAACTTTCTGTGAATTAAAAAAATGTAACTAAGTTAAATAGGTGATTTCATTACCTTAACGAAACTGTCGCACGATTGAAAATAGAAAAAAGTAGACAAGCAATCATGCAAAACGTTTTAAAACTTTGTTCAACTGAAACTAGGATAGCATCATTTGGTAAATTGCTCAGCCTGATTTTACTACTTCAACAATAAACGTCAATTAGGACGGTTCCATTTTATAAAATATATTTTAAAACTCTTTGCTTGTACAATTAAACTGTGTCGGTTCATACTTTAATTAAAATTAGAGAAAAGTGATGTACCACTGAAACATTTAAATTAGAAAGTATGTAAGTGCCATTTGAATGTTTTAAAGTCAACAAAACATTTTTTAAATTTTATTATAAATATCTTCAAAGTAGTTTCGTTTAATAATAATACACTTCGACACTTGACCATTATTTTCTTCCACTTAAAAGCTCCAAAAACCAAACCAATCTCCATATTCTTTAGATCTTCTGTATGCTTTCAAAATAATCATCAACTACACCATCAAACTCTTCTTTAAAAGAAAACCTACCTCGTAAATATTAGTATGGCGAGTATTCTATTTTTTTTTCTATAAACTGAAAAAAAATCTCCGATTTAATTACATATTTTCACTCACTACAATACTTTAAAAAATTGATTAACTAATTTTTAACTAACTTTTACAACTTAATTTCAAATAACAGATAAACAACTTTTTAAAATGATAGTTCAAATTTTGATTTCCACGGCGTATCCAACTAGATAATCTAGAAGAGCGATCCTCGTATTTCTCAAATACTTAAAAATATTCCAAGAAGTATACTTTATGTTATGATTTTCAAATAAATATTTAGTTTATATATTGAATAAAAAAGTTAGTAGTATAAGTTATTCAATTTTCTTTTAAAAGAAAATAAAAAAGCATAATTCATTTTATTGTTTCCTTGGCAGTCACAGGTGAGAAAATAAGAAAAACATTAACTGTTGTGTGAAGTTTCCATTTACAAACTTTAAACTTCTCTCGTTTAGTTTCATTTTGTTGAGTGAAATTACTTGTCAGTCAGTAGTACACTCTCAAACTGTGAATGCCCCAATCATCAACATGGACTTTTCCTCAAGTTGTAAGAAAGTTTTGGTGGCAGTCAATGACACGGGGGCTTCGGCTTCACGTTCGTAGCTGGTGGGGCCCACAGCCTGGTACAATCAATAGGGGTTAGTATGTGATGCCCCATGCCCCCTTTCCCAGAGTTGGGAGAGCTCCGACAATCCGATTCCGATCTTGGCAATATAACGATATCGTGATATTATTAGTAAATAAGGGAAATGCTTGCTGTTTGGTGCTTCATTGATAACTACAGATCACGCAGTCAGCATGGTATTACTACTCGTATTATGTAGTAATGTACCGATTGATGGTTTCAATTGGTGGAGTATATACGAGCACAGGCTAATAATAGTTCGGCCGGTTTATATTTTCAACAAATAAATTATAAAAGCTACGTAAATGGTAACAAATTTCTTTTGACTAGTTGAAAATACAAATTTCAAACTTACAAAACCAATTGATTAATGAAAGCATTAATGTTACTGTAGAATTAGAATAAATGTAGAAAATAGAGTACAGTAAAAAAATGTTTTATTTAGTAATTGGAAACCGGTTTCGAATAATTTGACGAGGGCTAATTACCGAGAATTTTCCGAAACCGGTTCTCAATTACTAAATAAATATTTTTTTTACTGTACTCTATTTTCTACATTTATTACAAAAACAATATGTTATTCAAGTATTCCGCTATTTAATATTATTGGTAATAATAGCTTTAATTCTATTAGATATTTGGGCTAGAAGATGCCCCATCATTTGGCCTACAGTTTTTGAAAGTTTTAAGTTTATATGTATTTAACGTAATCGAAAGAATTTTGCAGAAATTTCTCACCATTTGTGTAGGTTGTATAATTTATTAAAAATGTAAGTTGGTCGAACTATTTTATAAGCCTGGGCTCGTAGTTGGAAGATTATTTCCGAAATTATATTAATGATTGGCTGGATTATAATTATTACTTGAAATTTGAAAAGTATAATATATACTCGTATGTACAGGGGTCTCGTGGCCGTGTGCCTGAGTGTGTGGTCGCGAATCTGGGGACCCGGGTTCGATCCCGACCGACGCCAAAAATTACTTCAAATTTTAATGGCACTAAATTGACCCCTGTGGTACACTCTCCACGCCAGCAATGAGTACCCGTGAGGTGACGCCTGGTAAGCACCCGCATGGTACAAATATTTCATCATTGCCGATATCTACGTACAACGCAGATTGGCACACCCAGCAATGGGTAATATGCCGTGATGATATATTTATTTTTTTATTTATTTACAGGCTCTCATTTTAGATGATTTTTTTAAATGTATCTGGCGTAATTTTAACGATAGAGCAAACCGTTTGCACATTCCATTGTCAACTTTTCAAGAAAAGTTTAATAGTAGTCACAGGAATTTTCAATCTTCTTTTGTTTTTGAGATATAGGCAAAAACTCGTTTTTCGCTCATTTCGAAAATATCTCATATCTTATTTATTATGACAGTTACAGAAAAATCGTTTGGACAAATTTTGTACCGTTTTTTGCGTAGAATAAATTGGCGTAATTAGAATTTTTAAAAAATCAATAATTCTCGAAATATAACTCAAACTTATGATTTTTAAATGGGAACCTATGTTGAAAATAGTCTCATCTTTTTTGCTTATTTTATGAGTTTTTCAATGATATATATGAAACAAATGAAAAAAAATATTACAGATCATCATTTCTTTATTTTGATTCCATATCTATTATGTTCTCAAAATTATTCTTAACCGATTAATTTCGGATTAATTAAATTATTATTTATCCACGTTATAGTTGGCTTTGACATAATTCGAGAAAAAATGGTTTAATATGCTTTTGAAGTAAATAAATTGAAAAAATGAGTAAACCTGAAGCAAATAATATTAGAAATAAACAAATGATGATATTTTATAGATTTTTTCATTTGTTTCTTAATAGTTTCAATTTTTTCACACCAATAAATTTATAATTCATTTTTTATTAATGTTTAAAAAAAATTGGATTTGTTATATATCATTGAAAAGTTTATGAAATAAGCAAAACGATAAGACTATTTTCAATATACATAGGTTTCCTTTTAAAAAATCATAAGTTTGTGTTAGATCTCGAGAATTATTGTTTTCAAAAAAATAATTACGCCATTTTATTCTACCTAATAAAAAGATATGAGATACTTTCTAAATGAGTGATAAACGCGTTTTTACCTGTGTCTCAGAACTAAGAAACAACAGAAATCGAAAGTTCTTGTGGTGACTATGAAACTTTTCTCGAAAAGTTGACCATGGAATGTGCAAACGGCTTTGCTCTATCGTTAATATTACCCGAGATACCTTAGAAAATGAGACACCTGTACGCATAGCGTAAAATGATTGAAAAGGAGGGTTCTAAATGCAAGTCATGGACATACATTTCAAAATCATTTTTAAATAAATTATACATGTATTACTAATGAATCTGCCCAATTGTACAGGGTGAGAATCCCTATTTCTCCAACATACATAAATACCCTAAAAATAAGTCGGGCACTCTCTGATATTAAAATCAATTTTGCTTTTACCTTTTCTTCTTTTTCTTTGCGTTTATTCCCACAATTCCACAAGATTCCGCATATTTTCATTGTTCGCTCAGCTAGTGGTCCAAGCCCAAGGTGTCAACTATAGTCAGAAAAATTGACTGTCGGGTTTAGCAATAAAATTATAAATATCGTAATTATAACAAGGCGGCACAAAACTGTCACTGTTTGCTTTTACTTTGTATGCCAACGTTCCACTTGTGCCGCTCTGTTGAAATGAAGTGAATGGATTACTATTTTTGTTTGAAATAATTTCTTATTGGAATGAAAACTGCAGTTGTAGCTGTCAAGCAAAACGATGCATTCAATATAAATAAAACCTGACATACACTCCACAGGCCCTGATACCAACTTGATAAAAAATTAGCATAATGGAAAAAGAAAATTACTTATTTCTACATTTTTACACAGATATCGAAAATGTAATAATGATGATAACTTATACGTACCATACGGGCATTTACAAGGTGTAACCTCACGAGTATTCATTGTTGCCGTGGATATTGCGCCACACGGGTCACATATAATAAAATAAATATAAATCATAATAATTAAAACTGAACTCTGATATGTACTAATAATAGCATCAAAGAATGAACTGAATTATTCATTGAAAAATAATTCTCAAAACTTCTTTAGTTCTGTAATTATTAATTATCTAAAGAAATACTGCTTTTCTCAGAAAATATTTAAAATTTTAATCATTCGTTTTTAAATAATCTTCTGGATAAACATTTTTATGTTTTCTGAGTACAAATAATGTATATACATAGTGTTCGTGTGTCTATAAAAAAAAAAACTTCAAATTGATATTAAAGTCAAGGAAACCATCAAAATAAAGAACAGCATTTGGTTGAATGTTGATAAAACAATGAAATTAGGTTGTCTGCCATACCAAACACCATCCCAATTACTATGGCAACCGCAAACTCGTGTGCAAACGGCAAATATGTGATATGGAAACATTTTGCGTGTTTCCCACAAAATTAGGATTTATATTTCATGTCCTAGTTTTCGGAAATTGAAATAAAATTGTGGTTTTTAATATGACCTCCACTACGTATCTCATTTTCTTTATATGCATAATTTTATATAATAAACAAGATCTTCTCCGTGCCTGGTAGAACCACCTGCGTGAGATTTATGATTTTTTTTGCATTTTTCTTTTAATCTTATTAGGGAGTTTTCAATATGTTTACGTAATGATGAAAGTTATGTTTGATAAGTTTAATGGTTTATAGCGAAAATATTTATGTGTTTTTGATAGATACCAAGTAAAAGCCCCCGAATATCGGGATTGGCGGAACATCGACGCCCGGCTAGAGTTTCAAGACCAAGGACAACGGAGCCTGTAAGTCGTCAACTCGTTACATAACTGTGCAATGCTTATATTGATACATAGGCGTAAATTTGCTTACACTTGTACCATGTCGTAGCCGTATTTAAAAAATGTCGTAGCCGTATTTAAAAAAAAAACGACTAGAGATTTTATAAAAAGACAAATTATACAATCTGGTAGGACATTTATACGAGCCCAAACAAATTATGAAACCCACCCAAATGGTAAAAAAATTCTGCAAATTTCTTTCGAATAGTTTAAAATATAGATTTTATACATCAAATACTGAATATATTATTCAAGTATTCTTCCATTTAATATTGGATTACATCGCCTTTATTGGTAATACCAGCTTTAATTTTATTAGACACTGTATCCACAAGGACTGAAAATTCTTCTGTTAGAGTATTATTATTATTATTCCATGTTTTGCAAGGTATGTTTTACTCTACGCACTGGATTTTTACGAGGTTGTTTTTCATTGTGCCAAAAGTGAAAAGGGTCTCGATAGAAACTAAATCTGGACTAGAAGATTTGTTGAGATTTTATAATTTGTTGAAAATGTAAAAATTAAAGGGATCCGGTAGAAGATAACCCTTTAAATGATGGTCGAATTATTATCGTTTGGCCCACAGTTTTTAAAATCTATATTTACAGTAGTCCAAAGCATTTTGTAGAAATTTCTCAACATTGGTGTGAGTTGTATAATTTTGTTTCAGTGATGGCGCTTGAGAGAATCATTTTTACAAGCATTAAATAAAAAAATTAAATTCGTGAAACCAAACTTTGGTAAAATTCATTTTTTTTCGTTGTACAAATGTACACTACCTCAATATTAAAAACTATAAAGACAAAATCAAAAAATTGGTTAATTATCCACTATTACAATTGTTTTATTGGACAACTGACAGTTGAAAGTTGAAAATTTGTTTGCTATTGTAAACTCGGTTTGTGCTTAACCAATAAGAAGGCAGAAATATATAAAACATTGTTGTTTGAAACGAAATTAGTTTTCCCGCTTAAATACTATTACATAACATCCGCTTTTCTCTTTGTTGTTGACTATTTCTCACTTTGTTGTATGTTTTTGTTTGTATTTACATGCTAGGAGCAGGACAAGTAGTAGCAAACGAAATGATGTCAATGCCAAGTTTTTTGTTACTTTCTCCAAATTTAAGCACCGTTTTAGAATGTATAATATTATGTACTTCACTGCAAAGAATACTTGATAATTTTTGTGTGCCATATTTTATTGTGTGATATGTATGCAAGCTGGTATTGGTATATGAGAGTAATAATACTTAATCAACAATTGTAAACATTTATTTATAAATATAAAATTTAAGGCGCCTTCGAGAATGGATCCATCTTCAAGAAGTCGCGCTGATGGCCTCAGCAGTGGATTAACAGTCAGCAGTGAAGAAAGTGATCCAGATTCGCTCCTACGACAAAACTATGCCCTTCGTCACCGGCTTGAAGAAGAATCAGCCACTTATAAACGACGGATCGACGCATATCGTCAAGCTCAACAAAATCAAGCAACCTTAGTTAGTCGTCTACAAGCAAAAGTTCTTCAATACAAGCAAAGATGCGCCGAATTAGAATCACAAATGCTGGAAAGTGTAGGTGCAGTTGGAAGTCCTGTAAAACACCGCCCACGCGTAGATGTACCGCCAGATTCCGCTTACGCCCAAGCACAGAAACATTTACAAGAAATGAGAGAAGAAAGAATACAGGATTTAGACACAGCATTGCGTAGATTAGATGAAGAACGGAAAAAATGCGAAAAACTAATGCAACTGAATTCTATATTGAAAGAGCAACTTGAAGAATCTCATCAAACAAATGAAGCACTCACCACTGATTTACAAAAATTGACAAACGATTGGGAACAAATGAGAGAAGAAATGATCATAAAAGAAGACGAATGGAAAGATGAAGAACAGGCATTTAACGATTATTATAGCAACGAACACAGCAGATTACTTGGATTATGGCGAAACGTCGTTTCTGTTAAACGAATGTTTGCTGACATGCAATCGACCAATGAAAGAGATCTTCTAAAACTCCGCTCAGAACTTACCAGCATTGGAAGAGATGTCACCAACGCTTGTACTCGAATTGGTGATAACGTATCTCGTACTGACACTTTCGGAGTAAATATTACCTCAAATCCACCTCCCACAAAAATTAATTTGATTATTTTTAGTTCAAACAACTAGCCCAAACCGAAAAAGAAGCATCAGAACTCCGACAACAAATCCACAGCATCACCGCGAAATACGACGCTCTTCAAATGGAAGTAAATATGAAAGAAGATCGCATACAACAATTACTTCAAGAAGTTCAGAATTTGGAAGAAAGATGCGGTGATGCAGAACAAGGAATGGGGCAGTTAGTCAGAATGCAAGAAGAAGTTGATGTTTTACATTCAGCTCTTCGAGATATTGCGCATGCTGTCATACAAGATGCAGAACATTTAGATGTTGAAACGATTCAAAGAGCGTCGCATATACATTTAACTCCGTCGCAATCAGTTCCGCAAAAGTTTGTGCAAGAGGCTTTTTTGCAAATTCAGCCGGAGTTGGAAATTCGTTAACTAAAGTCCATCCATCCGATTGAATTTACAAAAACGCGTATTATACAGCCAATTTTTCTTTTTTATAAACTGTTAAATTATTATAGATCTCCAAAACGAGGTGGGGCTCCAAGTTTAGTGTCACCAGCATTCGCTGAAAGTACGATATCAGCCGTACATGCCGCTTTACACAAATATCAATCATTAATACACGAACTACAAGTATTTACAAATATTTTAATACATAAAAACAAGTTTTACTGATTCTTTCTTTAGGTGAAATTACAAAGTAATCGAGAACAACTCGTTCTTGTTCGGAGACAATGCGAAAACGCAGACGAAGCCAACGCAGCTCTGGAATCAAGAATAGCAGAACTTATTCCACAATTAGACGCATGCAAAACACACTCTGCGCAGTTAATCCAAGAAAAAGAACTCTTACAAAAATCTTTAGACTCTATGCGATCTGAAAAGAACGCTCTAGAAAGAAACCGAGTTGAATTAAACTCAATGATTGAATCTCTAAATAGTGACAATGAAAAATTACAAAAAGCAAATTCAAAACTTCAAAAATTAGCTGATTCTCTTACAGATGAAAAGATATTTTTACAAACTGAAGTCGATAGGTTGAACCAAGACGCAAATATTAGAGAAATTAATTTGAGAACTGAGGAAGAACGATGTAGCAGATTACATGAGGAATTATTAACAGCACGGGAAGAATTGAATAAAATGTATTTGTCGCAAGATATGTTAGAGCAACAGAAAATGGAGTCAGATGGTTTGATAGCGGCTTTAGAACGCACAAAAGGTACAGTTCTAACATTTTTACATTTCAAAGTTATTCAACAATCATACGAGGAATGTTCTTTTAATCTCGAACCTAACAGAGTAAACACAGTATTTGATTCTGAAAAATTATATTAAAATCAATATATTTTTGAGTGCGAAGGAATCAAAAAAACTTCTTGTTACGGATTTTTGGAAGACCCACACAGCCGACTGCAGTTCAACTTTCGTCGCCTGTCATAACTTCATAAAGCAAGTGAGAGGATCTGCAAGCAAAGCGTACATGAACTATTGTTAAATTATAGGAATTTTAGCGGGCATACGTATACGAGATAGCGTCAAAATGTTCCTAAAATTGATCAATAATTTTTATTGAAAATAGGTACAGCATTTTTACATTAATTTCTTTTAAAGTTACACCCCTTCTGCATTTTCGCACTTGTTCCACTTTCCGTACAACTGTTCAAAACACTCCTGGAAACCATTTTCTGAAAGTGCCTTTAACTGCCTCGTCGAATTTTCCATCACGTCTGCTGGATTAGCAAAACGTTGTTTCTTCAGTTTCATTTTTAGCTGTAGGAACAAGTAAAAATCAGCTAGTGCAAGGTTAGGAGAATGAGAGGGTTGACATTGTTCTCAGCAAAGTAATTTTTCACCATCCAGGAACAATGTACCGTAGCGTTGTCATAAAGCAAAACTCAGTCGTTTCCTGCCCAACTTTCAGAACATTTCGTCTCATATGCGGTAAGGATCTCCACTAAAATTCCTTGTTTACACTTACAGTTTGGTCTTGAGGAATGAATTCGTGGTGAATCACACCCTGGTAATCAAAAACCATGTAATCACTTTCCCCTTGCTTTAGTCCAAGTAAAAAATTTGCGTGTGCCCCTCGTACACAATCGATTTTTGCATTGCCTTATTTTCGTATACTTTCTTTAGCATCAGAAGACCCTTCTGATGGTGATTTTTCATGCAGAATGCAGAATTTGATGTTTGCACGCTGCTTTGAAGACAATATTTTAAAATTCTACGAACGAAAAAAACGCGTTGTAAGAAACAACCTGCAATTTTCGCATACAGTAACTAAAAGGGGTGCTGGGCGGCTCGACGGTATCCTTAGTAGTGGCTACCATTGCAAGAAAAATCAATTTCCCTCCAGCGATCACCTGCTTGCCTCTAGGTAACGATTCCGGGTACTTTTTGACGCTAACTTGTAGATTCCGTAAACCCAAATTTTCATTATTTTTTTGATCTGCATTTTTTGTTGAACTGACAAAAAAAGGAAGTGAAAATGTCACAATACTAGTTAGGCTCAATATATTAAGAGAACAGTCTTCAGTACATGTTAAAAGCACACAAGCCTGAGGTCCAGAGTTTGTTCAAAATATTAGTTCCATATTTGGCTTCACATTTCTAAAACTTTGGTCATGTTAAAATATATATATTTTTTGTCCAGGAGACGTAAAAATGGAATTAGAACGTACATTATCTGAGCAAATGAATGCTCAAGATTCATTAGTTAAACTAGAAACACAAATAGCAAATTTAGAACAAGAAAAGAAAAAACTACAAACTGACTTGAAGAAAGTAAGATCAAAATTTAACCAAATCTTTACCATTTCATAATAAATATCTTTTTAGACTGATGACGAAAAGCAAGTATTACAAAGTCAATGCACAGACCAACAAAACGATATTGCTTCGTTAAGAAAAGAGTTACTCCACGCCGAACAAAATCGGCTGGACTTGGAATCCGACAAACAAACTCTAAATGAAAAAGCCAAATTCTTAGAAATTGAAAAAGAAAAATTAGAAGTTGAACTTAATCAAGTCTCCAGAGAAAGAAGTGACTTAAGTAATCAACTGTCCCAATTAGCTCGAAAGAAAGAAGTCTTAAATGAAGAACTTATGAGACTTCGACAAAGACTAGAACAAGCAAATGAAAACAACGCAAGAATTAACAGAAATCTTGAAGATCTCGTCAAGGAAACTGAAGAAAAACAAGTAATTTTACCAACAATTCTTGTAATATTTGTTACATCATTTATGTTATAGGTTCTTTTGGAAACAAACAATAAAGAACTCCAACGTTTACAAGAACAACTTGCTTCGATGCATAGTGAAAAAGAAGCTTTAGAAGCAGTATTATTCGATACTCAAACCAATCTAGAAGCTTCTGACATCAAGAGAAACCAATTAGAAAAAGAACAACAAGAGTTACTAGTAAAGCAAGAAGCATTGAAAGGTCAAGTCGCCCGCTTGACTAAAGACTTAGAAACATCTGAAAAACGGACTCAAGATATAAAAACAAGTCTCACCCAACAATCTGGAAGCCTGGAAGCAGAATTCCAGCAAACTGTAACAAATTTGAAGAAACACAATGAAGAAACATCCAGAAAATTAATGGAAGAAAAAGAATTAGTGCGTACAACTTTAGAAAAGCAAATGCAACAAACATTACAACAATTAACAAACGACAAAGACTCTGAAATTCAACAACTTCACGACCGAATTGAAAGCCTTCAACAACATATCGAAAATGTTTGCGAACAACATGAAGAATTATTACTCCGAGCAGAAAATGATAAACAACAAGCTCTTCTAATAGGTACAAATATTTTTCTCCATTCTTGGCACAAATATAATGTATATTTTTCAGCTCATCACGATCAACAAGCGCTGCAAGAACGCTACGCAAGTCTCCGCCACGATCTCGAAACAGAAAGAGACACTCTCGAACGTCTTCGTCGAGAAACTACCACCAGAATCGACCAAGATCGTATATTAATCAACCAACTCAAAGAAGAACTCTCCAGAGCTAGAACTAGACTCGATGAACTCAGATCGCGTTCTGAAGACGAAAGAAACGCTCTGGAACTCAGAATCGCCGAAACTCAAAAAGAAAGAGACCATGCTCAACTAGAAGTGCAAGAAACGAAAGTGCAACTTCATTTATACGAAGATAGAATTGATGATTTGAATAATCAACTACAAGACACGCAAAGAAAACTGAAAGAAGTTGAAAATCTTTCTGAAGGTTTAAGGAAAGATTTGACAGATACTAGGAGACAGTTGGCAGATTCTAACTTTGAAAAAGATAAATATATGAATTCTAATAAAGAATTGAGAGATCACGTTAAAAGGACAGAAAGTGAAAAAAGGGAAGTCGGTAGAGAAGTTGAAGATGCTTTCCAAAAAATTGCCAGTAAGTATAATATAAATTTTCAGCGTAGTGCTGGGATGTGAATGGCCCCAAATGTGATTCTTGTGGTGCTCCAAAAAGGGAAATAGATACCAAAAGTTATAGAAAAATTAATTGAAGAGCTCTTGACAAATACAAACCCTAAACCAAATATTGTAAATATGAGTTACTTTGTGTACTTTCAAGGATACCAAACAGTTTGGTAACTGTTTTCGCAAAAAGTAATGTAACGTTTATTTATTTGGGTGAAGTGTAAAAATCAGAGAAATATTAATAAAAAAAAGTTTATTAATGATAAATAAATAAGAAAACTATAATAAAAATAACGAACACTATGAATAAACAAATATAAACACTAATTAAAGATTAAGAATATTATTAAACACAACACTAAGATTATTTATTTAAACAATATACAGGTGGTCATTTTTAAGTGGCCACCATTACGATCTCGAGAACTATTAAGAGATACGAAGTTGGATAAATTAGCAAAGAATCTCTCTTTTACATGGGTATCTCAATGATAAACTGAAAAAAAAATCAACCCAGTGGTTCTCAAAATATGGATACTAATTTTTATTTTAAATAACAACATATACTTTTATTTGCTCATTCAATAGAGTTCTTTATTCTGAATCCAACTATATACAATTTTCATACCCTTACTTCACAAAAATTTCGAAAAAAAATAAAGTTTTGATTTAGTTCACCCAAAATATGATAATAAGAGTGCCATGACTGAAAAAAGTGAATATGTTTTAAAAAGAACTTTATTTTGAATTTAATGATATATTTTTTACAAAAACTGCTCATAATTATTTCTATTTTTGTAGTTGGGAATATTCCTGTTACGTACGGTATTGTTCCTTGTACATGTTAACTGGAGCACGAGAATTCTTATTACACATGTAAATTTCGGACATATCTACCTTTTCGTCGGACAATTTCTTATTTAACAAAAGTAGCAATAAACAAAATATTCATTTTTCCAGTCATGGCATTCTAAGTAATATCATATTTTGGGGGAATTAATTCAAAACTTGATTATTTTTTTTATTTTCGAAAAATTGTATATCGTTGAATTCAGAATATAGAGCTATATTGAATGAGCAAATAATAAGTATATGTTTCTATTTAAAATAAAAAAAGCTGGTATCTATATTTTGAGAACCACAGGTTGAATTTTTTTTTTTCAGTTTATCATTGAAATACCCATGTAAAATACAGATTGTTTGTTAATTTAACTTCGTATCTCTTATAGTTCTCGAGATCGCAATGGTAGCTACTTATAAATGAACATTTGTATAGTGCTCTCCATTATTCTAGAATATCTTCAGTAAAGTTCGAGTAACTTCGAGAGCGAGCAGGTATAATACTGCTGCGTCGCACGGTTTTGTTTACTCAGCTGCACGCGCGCAAATTAGCCCGCCGACCGCTCTAGACACGCATCGCTCAGTGGCATCGGCAGCGCGCACGCCACCCTATCTTAATCAAAAGTTATTACAGTGTGAGCGTTTCTACAAAGACATCCTATAAAAATGTCTAATTATTATGAAATTGTTCATCCATGTTTATTTTTCTATTTCTTAACATCCAGTAAATAATTTTCTAATATTGAAACATGATCCTGAGGTAAATTAAGTTACAGAAATTCATAAAAGTAAGGAAGATAGAAAGTTGTTTCTTTGATTATCTCAAATTTAAGAAAAATGGACTGATTCTTTTTGTTAAGAGCTCCTCAATTATACGCATCTTGTATTTGAAGCATTTTTCTTCAAAATAATCCATAAACGATTGACAGAAATAAAACAGTGCTAATCAATTCCTCGCTATTATTAGAAACTTCAGACAAACTGGTAAAAATATTTATTAAAATAAACAAGAAATTACAAATAACATTTTAAGTTTCATCATTTTGCGTTTGAGACTCTATCGCCGATTTAATCGCATCTTGTATTTCCTTCATTTCTTCTTTACTTTTTTGTAACAATTCTTCTTTTTCTTTAATTATGTCTTCTTCATTCATTGTCGCACAATCAACACTGATAACTTCTTTGCTGACTGTGTAATCTTTTAACCGGGATAACACGCCTGTTACTTTATCAATTTGCCCTTTTATATTTTCCATTGTCTGTTTATTTCTATCCAAACGAGTTTGTATTTCTCTAAAACTGTTCTCCATATTTCTTCTTCTCCTTTCATTTTCTTCCACGACTTTATTAAAATTGTCCCTCATCGTAGCAAGGTTCGCATCATGCTGTTGTATTTCTCTCGAAAAATCCATAATTTAGTTTTACTTTTGATCACAAATGACAAATTTATCTGTTTGAGTTTGAAATGTCATCACAGTTTTTGTTTCCGACAGACTTTGATTTTGATAAATTTATTTAGATATGGAAGAAGTTAAAT
The DNA here is from genome assembly GCA_951394225.1 of Harpalus rufipes. NCBI lineage: Eukaryota > Metazoa > Arthropoda > Insecta > Coleoptera > Carabidae > Harpalus > Harpalus rufipes. Next base: position 34,186,056 of record OX596279.1, read on the forward strand.
TAACGTTAGAAAATGAACGTAGTAGACTTCAAACTCAACTACGAGATTTAGAAAGAGATCAAATGCAAGGGGACAATCAGTTACAATCTTTACAACAAGAATTACAAAGTATGCAGGCTCAAAATATTCGCCACCAATCTGAAGAAAAAGAACTTATGGCTCGATTGAGCAACGAAAGCGATGAACGTGAACGTTTACAACAACAATTACACCAACAGCAAAAGAAAATGGCTGAACTTGAAGGAAGCCTCAATATGACTCGTCAAGATTTGGGCAGACTCCGAAGCCACAGCGCTGAAGAAGAAGAAAGATGGCACGCCAGAGAACAAGAACTTATAGTTCGTTTAGAAGACAGCAGAAATAAAGAAAAGAAACTTGAAGACCAAAAGCACAATTTAGAAGTTTGCTTAACCGACGCTACCCAACAAATACAAGAGCTTAAAGCTCGACTTGGCGGCGCTGAAGGTCGCGTAAGAGGACTTGATGCTCAACTTAGTCAACTTGAAAGCTCCAAACGAGATATTGAACAAAAATTAAGCTCCGTAGTTTCAACTTTGAGACGAATAGCCGGAATCCAACTAGATGGTTCAGTTAATCTTCCTTATAGGCTCCTGAGTCCTTCAAGGCGATATAGTCCCGTCCGGGCAGAAGCTGAAGGTCGAGGTAGTATCATAACAGACGTAGACCCAGAAGTTGTGAGAAAAGGAGTGCGAAATTTGATGCAGCAAGTCGCTCAAATTGAGCGGGAAAGAGATGATTACAAAACTCAGATGCATAGTATGAAAAAACAGCTACATGAAGTTAGTGAAACACAATCGAAAGGAGATATAAAGTTGAATTCGGTGCTTCAAAATATAAGAATTTTGCAAGATGAAAAAACTGCACTTGAAGCAAAGCTTGCACAAAAACATGCCGCTTTGCAAGCTCAGGTTTGTAGTAAATCACTGGATACAATATACAGGGTGTTCGAAAAATATGAAAGTTATTATGTTGTCCGCTATTCTGAGGCCTTTCCTTAACGGTTAACAATCATCCTTCGTCACACAGTCCTGTCTAAACACTTCTTTCGCTTTGTCCACAATCATCATCGCATTCATACATAAAGAGCTCAACGGACATTCTACTAACCGTACACCTTCAAACAGCAAATATTCCTCACTCCTTACATATTAAAGTAATCGATTTTCGGTAGCGTAATATCACATTCGGATCACAATAATAGTGTAAAGTTTATTTATTTGGGTGAAATGTAAAAATCTGAGGAGTATTATTAATTAAAAATAAAAGTTTATTAAACGTTAAAATAATTAAGATAAAGATAATAAAAGTAACTAACACTATGATTAAACAATTATAAACACTAATTTAAGACTAAGAATATTATTAAAATACTTAAACACTAATATTATGTATTTAAACAATATTTATATCACCAACTGTTCATTGCACGACTCGTGTCTATATCAGAATGTCTCGGCTGGCTTCTCTGGCAATATTTATATATCGGCGTCCTTTCCCTGGAATATTTCACTTGATAACATCGAATACAAAAGATCAGGTGACTCTAAGCAACTAAACAGGTCTCGGCGGGTTTAATACGCCGATGTTTGCGAAAATAGTGCCATCGCCCAGCGCGGCTGCGTTCTGGTAATATTCTACCAGTGGCGGCGATTGCGTACTCTTAAAGTCAGTGGCGCACGTTAAAATAGTTATGAAACAATTATCCTTCGCCACACATTCCTGTCTAACCACACTTCTTTCGCCTCGTCCACGTTCATCATCGCATTCATTTATGATACGAGGGAGTATCCAAAAATAATGAGAATTATTTTCTAGCGAGTGGTAGGACTCTAATTTCGATTTCGCCTGCAAGATATCGTTACTAGGCACTCTTTTTCTGTTGCCCAAGCGTAAGCCTAGGGTAAACATCTGAGGATCAGTATGATTTTTTTTTGTAAGCGCTGTTTTACGTATTCGGTGAGTTTGAAATGGCTGACATTAAAAAACAACGTGTTCACATCCAGTTCTGTTTCCTGTTAAGGAAATCAACAGCAATGTTGGGGAGAGCTTACAAAAAATTCGGATCATTTTTGACTGTTCTTTCATTTCCTAGCACACACTTAAATGGTTGGCTGTCGTTCGAACGAATTTCGCTACGCCGTGTTTCATCTTCAAATTTTCAGTCGAAATTCATTGGCATAAACTCAAGGTCAAGGATATTCCAGTGAGTTCCTCCAATTCATCAATTATTCTACGACAATCAGACATGATTTCAGACGATTTGGAAGTCGAGAGACATCCCGATTGAAAGTTATTTTCATTTGATATTCGACCATTTTTAAAACGAGAAAGCTTTATCACCGTTAGCCTTCCGAAGCATTGTGATAGTTTCCGCTGCTGATTTCTTTAATGGGAAACAAAATTTTAATGTCCGCCATTGCAAAATCGCCGAACACGTCAAACAACGCTTATAAAAAAATCACATTGAACGCTCAGATGTTTCCTCAAGCATGACGCTTGGGAAACAGATCTAAAAAGGTGTCTAGTAAAGATACCTAGCGTGTGAAGTCGAAATTAGAACGCTACTATCCGCCAGAAAATAATTTTCGTTATTTTTGGCCCCCTCGTACATTCTCCAAATATTGCCCCTATATTTTCGAACTCCCTGGTATATTAGAACGAGTACTCTTATAAACATAATACGTTTATGGATAATTTTTATTTATTTTAGACTGAAGCTCTACAACAAAAAACTGTTGAAGCAGAGAGCATTAGAGAAAAAGTAGTTTCAATGGAACTGAGCCTACACAATACTTCTGACGAAAAACACCAATACGAAGTAATAAACCAATTTTGTATTTCATTATATTAAAAATAATTTTTTAATTCTTCGCAGGATAAGATAGAAAAGATGAAGAATAATCTAGTTCGCGTAGAAGCCGAAAAACGAAGTTTGGAAGAAGGTCTTAACAGATCTGACAATCGAGCTACAAAATTAGAACTTCAACGCGTGTCTATGGAAGGAGACATCCAACGTCTTCAAATGATGTTACAAGAAAAAGATGTCGGCATTCAAAAGTTACAAGAAAAGTGTGATTCTCAAGGAAGAACCATCGCTAGTCTAGAAGAACGTTGCGTTTCTTTAAAATCAACAATAGATCAACTAAACTCAACACTAGAACGCGCGTCTTTAACCGAAACAGAACTCCGTTCAGAACTCCAAAGCTTGCAACGCAACTTACTAGATGTTACTGCTACATCTCACTCAGGAACAGAAAAATTAAAACAACTTCAAAAACTTTTAGCAAATACAGAAAACGAAAAAAGAGTCTGTAATGAACGCCTTGATACAACCCACCAAGCTGTTGCTGAGCTGCGTCGTCAAAATCAACAACTACAAGATCAAGTTGCGCGTCTTAACAATGAACTAGCCAACAACGAAGTCCTCCGGTCTGGCTTGGAGTCTCAACTAAGACTTGCTCAATGGCCTCAAGATAGCTCAGGAAGTTCTCACCGCGAAGAAGACATGTTGAGACAACAATTACACACAGCTCAACGCGAAAGAAGCGAACTCAGAGGAAAAGTTGATTCCCTTAGTGGCAAAATCCGTCAACTAGAAAACGAAAAACACCATTTAGAACGCCAAGTGGCCAAAGGAAATGTTCGAAGCAAAAGCTATGAACGCCCAGAAAAATCTGATTCATCTTCTTATGACATTGAGTCTGTTAGTAAACGCGATGGAGTTAGTAAACGCGATGGACATTTGGAACAAGAAAACAGAGAATTGAGGGTTAAAATTAGAAGATTAGAAAGTGATTTGGCAGAAAAGGACGCAGAGTTATTGAGATTGAAGTCTCAAAGGACTACTGAAGTTCATTTTGATAAGTCTTCGGAACTGGAACAAGTTAGAGCAGCCCAACTTCAAGCTGAAAGACTTTTAGACGCTAGAGAACAAAGTCATAGGCAACAAGTTCTACGATTGGAAAATCAGGTCAGTGATTTTTTTTTTCAGTAGTCGGCAACTTAATTTTTCTTGTGCAAATAAATAATTTCTGTTTCTTGTACAATTTATTTAGTAGCAAAAATACAGGTGAGTTTAAGTGAATCGGAGGTCGCTACAAAATGTCGGTCCCTTTTAGGTTGTGGATTAACCACTCACAGCACCAAATGTAGGTAAAATTCGCTCAAAAAACAGGCTGGACCAGTTTCCCAAAAATTAGAGTACGATTTTTAATAAAGGTAGACTTTTTGATAGTCATTTTGTTACAGAAAGTGAATAATAGTAGACCAAATCTCTTTACACACCGTTGCTAATAGTAAGAGTCTACAAAGTAGGTACTTTGCAGATCAATGTATTATTTTCACTTTCATAGACGTGATGAAATTGGTAAAAAAATCCAAACACATATTTGTTATTAAACAATGTACATAAGTTTTAGAAATACATGTACATACACTCCACAAAATATGATCACCGATTGTCCTGTCTTTCTTATTTCTAGTTTCTAGACCATCTGGCAAGTGGCAGCTACGCCCGATTGCCTATTTTGAAATCTATTGTCACCACATACATCTTAATCACTTCGGCTGGGAAAAAAATATTACGTATCCGACAGGGTTGGGACCCTAATTCCCTTCAAAATAGACCTTTTGCGTCTACATTTAGCCCACCGATCCTTCCTCTGCTGGAAACACCGCCTTCTTTTGAAATGGTCTGCAGCTCCGCCGTCGCGTTTCACATTATCTCTTCTCTGTTCTCAAAACGTCCTTTCAGTAGCCTCTTTAATTTCGGAAACAATCAGAAGTAGTAAGGAGCCATGTCTGGGGAGTAGGGAGCTTGGCGAACGATTAGAATTACATTTTTCGCAAAGAAAGTCTGGATCAGGTGCTAGTTTTTCGCCGTCCAGAGGTGTGGTCTTTTGCATCGAACTACATCACGAAGACGGCAGAGAACTTCTTGATAGTACTCTTTCGTCACTGTTTGTCCTTCCGTTGCGTATTCGTGATTCATAATTCCACAGCTATCAAAGAAGTCAGTCAGCATCATCTTGATTTTACTTCGCACCTGTCGTGCTTTTTTCGGACTTGGGGACTAGTGATGCTTCCATGACATCGTCTCCAAACACCTGCCGAATTTCACGAATTGTTTCACTTTGAGAGTCACCAAGCTTTTGACAAAACGTGATGCAGCATCTTTGCTCAACACCTTCAGTCACTTCAAGCGAATCGGAAATCCGACGAATACTGGGAACAATACCTCACACAGCAGCTTCCAAGCAGCGAATGACGCACCAGATGGCGAAGCGAAAATTCAGACATGCGCATGAAGGTGGAAAGTGACGCTACCGTCATTATTTTGCGCGGGAAAATTGAAGTTCGATTTCTTTTTAGGCAGACCTCGTATGTTTGCAGTAAAATTGACTCTATCGGATTTAGCAATAAAACTTTAAATATCGTAATTATTACATCTGTCACTGCTTGCTTTTACATTGAATGCCAATGTGCCAGTATTTGTGCATAATTACAATTAGTAAATGTCAAATTATCCCGTTAACATTAGTTCTTTTAAAAGCAACTTTGGCGCTACCCATCGCCTATCCCTACGCATATTTTTGCCCCGGGAAATTTATTAGTGAATTCGTATAAATTTAAAATTCATTAATTCAAAAGGTTACCGACTTTTATTTTGTTGAAATTTATTACATATTAATATCCCTTTAGGTGAGAATGCTTCGAGAACAGCTGAACGAAGAAGTAAAACGTCGCCAACTCTACATCATGAGAAGTACTCGCGCGGGTCAAGAGATGCAACAACTTCGTCACGCGCTAGGTGAGTCTTTACGTACAGTTTCTCAGGATCCATCGCTTGATGCTGGACTTTTGGAACATGAAACCCGTAAACTTGATAGCCAGCTGTCTCATAGTGCTCTTTCGAGTTTACCTCCAGCGTTGGGAAGATCTAGTACTCCCCATTTTAGCTTAAGATCACCAACTCCGCAACCTAAATAAATTGTGTTTCCTAATGCGGGTGGTGATTGTACTAGTACTTAAAACGTTTTCTCATTTTTTATTCGTAGAAAACTTTAACAGTGGGATATTCTACTATGTTTTATTTTATTTTTTGAACTGCAAATGTGAAATATTAAGGTGTTTTTCATAAAATTTGTGTGAGATATTTTGAAAATTTTGAATTTTACTGGAATAACGTAGATTTTTCCGGTGACAGTTAGAAGCGATAACAGTGCTGCCTACTGCTGAACTGTAGAAACATCACCGTTTATGATGTGCCAGTTAATTATGAACATTTTTTTTCATCGTGTTTTTTAAATCTATAATATTAAAATAAATATGTAGTAGAATACCCATTCTTTATTATTTAAGTAAAATCAAATGTTTTGTTGGAAACGTAGCCATGTAGATTCAGTATTTTATAATTACTGAAATAATTGTGATTATGTTCAATAATTGTTTGTTACTAATTTTATTTAGATTAACTAATGAATTTTAACCAAGAAATTTTTAAAAGTTTGTTAACATAAAGCTTTGAAATCACTGCCATAATTTTGCCTTAAGATTTCTCAAAAATTCTAAAGTGTTCGAAATATACAGTGTTCTTTTAAATTATCTACAATTTGGCATAGAATTTTTTTAATTTAGTGTTAAGGTAATTTTAATGTATGACACATTCCGTCCAACATACTGCCTTTCTTTCCATTTTGTCAAATTTTATATTACATTTTATAGCAAACTATAATTATAAGAAAAGTAAAGTGTCACAATATTAAAAAATTAGACAATGCAAAAGTGCACGTAACAAATTCATAAAATGATTATAAAATTAATAATTTCGTTGTAAAATTAAATATTTATTTTTAAATTCAAAATAATACTAGAAATTCGTTACCGCTAAAATTTTCTTGATGAAGTTACCTCTGGTTTTATTTATTTACGCTTGACAATTGACAAACAAATAGATGTTAGTTGAGAGTTGGAAGCCGTGGCAGTCTAAGTGCTTATAAACAGTGAAAAGAAAACAGCTTCCTTATCATTTTTAAATTGATTGTAAGTCATTTTATTATTTTTGAAGTTTTGTAATTGATATTTATGTATTGGCATTACATAAAGCTCATAATATTGGTGTCTGTTAAGCTCGTTTATGTGAAACAAAACAAGCGAAACATATGATTATTAGTTTGAACGCAATGAAAAAGTGCACTTAACAAATAAGTTAAAATGATTATTGAATTCATAATTTCGTTTTAAAATTAAATATTTATGTTTGAATCACAAATAATATTGGAAATACGAGTATTTTGCCGTAAAAATTTTCACGATCAAGTTACCTCTGGAATTGGCGCCTGACAAACAAATGCACGATAATTGTAAGTTGGAAGCCGTAACAGTAGAAGTGCTAGTAAAAAGAAAACAGCTTCCTGATCTTTTTAGAGTGATTATAAGTCATTTTATTATTATTTTCATTTTTTTTCTTGTTAAATAATATGTAACTTATGCATTGGCGTTTCATAAATCTCACAAAATTGGTGTCTGTTAAGTTCGGTTGTGTGAATCAAAACAAGCTAAACATATGATTATTTTGGACGCCAATGAAAAAGTGTAATTAACAAATTAATTGATGAAATGATTATTGAATTCATAATTTCGTTTCAAAATTAAATATTTACATTTAAACAACAAATATCGGTAATTCGTTGCCGCTAAAAATTTCGTAATCAAGTTACCTCTGGTTTTATTTAATTCGCGCCTGACATAAATGCACGTTTCTTGTGAGTTGGAAGCCGTGACAGTCGAAGTGCTTATGAAAAGAATACAGCTTCCTGATCTTTTTTTTTAGTTGATTGAGTCATTTTATTATTTTTGTACACAAATAATATGTAATTAAAGCATTGGCGTTACATAAATCTCACAATATTTGAGACTGCTAAGTTCGGTTATATGAATTTTGTGAATCAAAACAAACGAAAGCACACGCATTTTTGTTAAACATTCTTATGTATTAATTAGTATTGTAGACTATGCTGTTTAAAAACAGATATAATACGTACAAGAAAAATTAAAACTGTACTTTTGAAAATGTTACTGGGAATGGATTGTGTCAATTCTTCATGAAGAATGCTGACGTTCAGTCCTAGTTTTAAACATTTCATTTAGTTTTTATAAGTTTTTTTATTAATTGCACCATGCATTAATTGAAATAAAACAGTGCAATACCTATTTATAAATTTAGTTAAGTTAGAAATGTAAGTTTACACATATCACGCTCATAATAATTAGTAAAATTCAAAATCATCTTCAACAAATAAAAATCAACATTCGTATGAATCACTTTATTGAAATTTTTTATAATAATAGACAACAATAATAACGAAAATGTGTTACTTTTTCCTACTCAATGTCCTCTGTTTTTCTGCCTGATCCACGATTTTCTCATCCACTCTCAATCCTTTTCGTTTCCGGACTTCATTCATCAATTTATTTACCAAATTCAAATTGACAGTTTCTTCATCGTCGTCATCATCATTGATGACCGGTTCATTGTACGGGCTTTGGTCTAGCATTTCAAAATGACTAAAATTCAATAAAGGATTTATTTTTCCTTGTGTATCTGCGCGTAGATGATTACAAAACTCTGGACTTTCTAGGACAGGGACTACGAATTCAACATCTGTTAAGCCTTTTGCGATTAGGTATGTTTCTGTTATTCTGCCGCGATGTTGGTCTAATCGGTTTTGAATTTTGCCCATCATGGCGTTGTCGACGGTCATTCGCGCGCAATACATAGGTTCCATTAATCTGGGAGACATTAGAGTAAATGATTTGTGGATTAGGTCTTTTACTTCTTTTAAAATAACTCCTGTTGATAAATTAGATTTATTTTGGTAGTAATCTGGATTTAATTCAAAGTCTGTAATGCCGAATATGATATTTTTGATCGGTTCGTCACAGATTGGACCAGTCCTAAGCCCCAATTGAAATCCGTTTACAATACAGTTGTGGATATATGTTATTGGATCATTGGGATCTATTTTGTGAAATATAGATTTTCCTTCAAAATTATTACTTAAATTTAATAACATATTGCAATCGTTTTTACTGTCCCCAGTAGTCATAATGCGATCTGCTGCGTTTTTCCAATTAAAATTACTTTCAATAAAAGTTTTTTCTAATTGTGTTTTAAGTTGTTGAATAGCTTGAGATGTAAACGCATTCTTATATTGTTTTTCTGTACCAAATTCATTTGATTCATCGGTAATTTCACTGTCATCTTTTGTAAACTCAATTTTTTTCAATAAAGTATAATTATCCAAAATGAAGTTTTGCAAATTTTCCGGCATTGAATACGCCCTAATTGTTAATTTTATACCCATTGTTGTTAAAGCTTTGCTTTCATACGGTACATCACTATCTGGTTTTGTAATAGGTGGTACAACTGTTTCCCGAAGTTGTACCATCGGGGAAGACATTTTAAATTCAAGTCCAGTAAAATTATGGAGATCTTCCACGCATTTTTCTAAATGGACATGACCTGCAGTCATCAAAACATATTGTCCATTATCTTGTAGGACACATTGTGCACAGGAATCGGTCTGAATTAAAAGTTTAACGCCTTGGAGAAGTGCCTGCATGTCTGATATTTGTTTTGGTTCAATTGCGCATTTATAAAACGGTTCTATGTCACTCTCTTTTGAAGATTCGATGAGTGGGGTGCAATCTAATGTGCTGCTCAAAGTACCGCTTCGGATCATGTAGTTTTTTAGGTTTCCTATACCGACGATATTTCCAGCGACGGACGATTCGACTCGTATTACGTCTTTTCCTAACAACATGAATAATTCTTCTATTTTAATTTTTGTTATATTTTTTTGCTTAGTTGTTTCTTCAGTGTTTAATAAACAGGGATTGTGTGCCGAAGGTAAGAGATATAATTCGTTTCCTAATTTTAGTGTACCGCTAAATATTCGCACGCAAGCTATAAAATCTAAATGATCATCTGCTTCTTTAGTTTCAACAGTTTTCAAATTATGTTCTGTTAAAGATATAACATTGGTCATATCTACAATTTCACTTACTTGATTTTTGGCTTCCATAGCTTGCTTCATTTTTCTTACAGCTTCTCTTTTGGCGTGGATATCAACTGCACTAGGTATTCTACTTTTATCTGTCGTTAAAATATTTCGTTTATCAATTGCATAAACTTTTGTAACATACGCTATTGTTGGAGAATCTTGTTCAGAATTACAAGTTTTAATAAAATTTTCAACAGAGGAACATTCATTATTTGTAGGTGAATCTTCCAGCAAATCTTTTCCCAAAATATGATTTGCTTTATCTGCAGATATTTTTGTAGGAGATGAAATTAGTTCAACAACTGATGATAAAACTGATTCGGCTAATGGTAACCATTCAGACATAACAGCTCGTAGTTGAATTCTTTTATCAGTACTAGACATTTCTCTCGTTTTATTTTTCAGTTTTAACTTTTCAATAATCTTTTCTATTTTGCCATCGTTTTTTGATATTACTGTACAGTCATATAAAGCGAAAACATTTTCTAAAATCATAGTAACGAATAATGGTTTTTTATTGGTTTCTCGTGCACCCGGAGAAAAATCTTTTATTTTTTTGTCAAAATAAAAATCACCCCATAAATGTTCCGTTAAATAATCAACAGACATTTTTAATTGTTGGTTGTAAATTTTAGCGAAATCTATAATGCGAAATGCCCACCCATCGATGGCGCTAGCAAAAATAACGTTCTCTTTGATTGGATCAAATTCATCGTCGTTTTGTTCAAGATCTCCGAGTTCTTCAACTCTTAAAGATAATTCTTTATAACGAATATCTGCTACGCAAGCATTTATAGTTTCTAATAATATTGTTAAATGCATGTGTATTTCTTCCGTGTCCATAGATTTTTCCAAAAATAATCTATCCATTTTATTTAAAACTAAAATCATTTGTGTTTTTTCCCGAATAGCGGTTTCTAATGCTGTAACGGTTTGTGCGCACATGCCTTCAACGACGTCAACAACAATTAAAGTACCATCTGATATTCTTGCGGCCGCAGAAACTTCAGAAGCGAAGTCTATATGACCAGGAGAATCAATAATATTTACTAGATATTCTTCATTTGTGTCCTCTTCTGAATAATACAAAGCAACTGTGCTGCTTTTCATTGTAATTCCTCGTCTTTGTTCGTCGGGTCGACTATCCAGATATCGGAGCAAGCCTGCTTGCCTTTTGCTTAATATTGCGTTACTAGCTAATAATAAGTCGGCTATAGATGTTTTGCCATGGTCTACATGGGCTAATATACTTATATTTCGAATATTGTGGGGGTTTTTCTGCATCTCGCGCAGTTTTTCGTAAGTAACTCGTCCCATTTTTTTATTTTGGGGGTAATTTATAGGTTAGACATAAATATTTCTTTATAATTTGGATTACCTGATTTGAAAAATTGTAATTAGTATTTTAAATAGTAATTTGTGTATATTTAATTATATTGTGTTGTTTAAATAGTATACGTTACCCACCAAAATTTATTAATTGCGGTTCGAAATATTTTCTTTTGAATGAAAATGACAGCTGTCACATTGCGTAATTTTTAGGTTGGGTAAATGTCAAACTTAGAATAAATTTAAATGTTAATTACATTAACAAAAAGTTCAAAATTAATTAATATAGTTAAGTATTATTCAAAATATATTTGATAAATATTATTAAATAGCAATACATTTTTGTGTTGGTCGGACTGTGTGACATCATCTCTTTCCTCTTAGCTGGCTGGGGAACGCTTAGGATAGAAAGAGATAAAAGGTTTGTAACGAAACACGTACTGCGCAAAGTCAGGAATCGCGCCAGTGACGGCGAAGAAACTTGTGCTTTTCCATAGTTCGCGATGCGAACTTCGCAAGTTACGAAATACGTCATTCCTAACTGCAATGATAATCTCTTGGGTTGGAAATAACAGATTTCACTTCCAGCCCACGGGTTGAATATATTTATGTCGCGGTTGCCTAGCAACATTGTCATAGATCCCTATAATAAAGTAAGCTAAACAAATTATACTAGGGCTGTCAAAAATATTAATAAAATTAAAGGTTAACTCATTGATTTATTTTGAAAATTATTGATTTAAAACGAGGATGATTGTGAATAAAATAGTATACATACCTCGGTGGGAATTGCATCACAGCCTCGCGCTGTATCTCACCTCGAGGCTTCGCCTCTCGGTAATATACATAAGCCCTCGGCTGTAATGAAACATCCCACCTCGGATGTAATATACTATTTATTCGACTTTTTCCTTCTTTTATTCTTTTACGGCCGACAAATACAATAAATCAGGGACTAAACACGAAAATTACGTGGTTTTGTTTCCACTCGGAACGAAAACGCGATATTTCGTTTACACTCGTTTCGTTCTGTATTTAAAAAAAATCGTTTGCAAACTTCCTTCTCACAAAATAAAATGTCACTTTTAACACATATCATGAATAACTATTTATTCAACTTCTTCCTTGTTTTATTATTTTGCATTATATTTGTCCCTTTCTTGAAAATCCATGTCGACGTCAATGGTGTACCGCAGCGACTGCGCATTTCGTGTTTCGGTACGAAGTTGTTGTATCCTTTTCTCTCTTATGTACTTGTATAAATCTTTCTCACTTGATCCTAAGCGTTCGTCAGAATTGTGAGGCATATGTTTTCTCATATTCAAAGCATCATCATTTATTAATTAACCTATTTTTGTTAAATCACCAACTAAAGTTAAAGCGACTTTAATAAATTAATAAATAAAAATGTCATGGCAATATACTGAATTAAATTGGGCCGAAATATGCGATTTACTTCGCAAGTGGCGAGAAAATAACGAAAGAAACAGTGAAGATGTTATCGAATTATGGGAAACGATTCTTGAGGACAAATTACACAAATTGGGGAATGAAAGTACTAATAACCAATGCTTTAAAATGAACAATTATTAATATAAAAACATTTTAGAGTACGTAGTTTTGGAACAAGTATGCGTTGCAGCTTTAGATTGCAACCGAATCAAAGTAGCAGATGATTGCATTAAAATGTTAACAGCCGAATTTCCGGGCAGTTTACGGGTTCACAAATATCAAGCTATGAAATTAGAGGCTTTAGAAAGATACGACGAAGCATTACAGGTTTTAGAAAATTTAATAAAAAGGGATGAAACCAACGGAGCTTTGAGAAAACGTAAAGTTTGCATTTTGAAAGCCAAGGGCAAAGTCTCTGAAGCCATCAAGGAATTAGTGGATTATCTAAAAATGTAACTATTTATAATATTTTTATGGTTGGTTTTACACATTTTTATTAGTTTTATGTCTGATCAAGAAGCTTGGCAAGAACTATGTGATTTATATCTTGCTGAACAAGACTATCCCAAGGCAGCTTTTTGTATGGAAGAATTAATTTTGCATAATCCACATAATCATTTGATGCATCAACGTTACGCCGAAATTCGTTATACTCAAGGAGGCTTTGATAATATGGAACTCGCCAGGGCCTACTTTTCTCAAGCCCTGAAATTAAATCCTAATAATATGCGAGCTTTGTATGGACTTTATTTAGTAAGTTTACGAAAATATTGTTTGTTTTTAGTTTAAAAAATATTATTTTAGACTGCCAGTAATATCAGTTTGTCCCAAAAATGTCCAGCGTCTAAAAAAAAGGAGAGTGCCAAACAAATGCAGTGGGCTTTGAATCAAATTCAACGAAAATATAAAACAGTTGAATCTATTGATTCATTGCAAGGAGTACTAGATTCATTACAAATAAATTAATTTTATTTAATAATTGCATGTTTTTATTCCCAATTTTTGATTATAAATTTGTAAAGGTTAAAATAAATGTTTAATCGTAATACGTAAAACATAAGTTGTTAATTTTTATTTTCCAATCTTACATTAAACATGAAAAACAGAAACCAACACATTTTATATATTATATAAAAAGTACATTTTATATTGTCTATGTTGGTACGGCTCCATCGCCAGTAGGCATAGATCTGATGATATCGGAGTCTCCGGGGTCCGTAATGGACATAGTACACACTCGGAAATATTTACCGCACGCGGTACCTAATTCAATATTATTTCCGGTGTAATGATGGACTCCGGTTTTTGCCAACATTGCGTAGTATTCGATTTCGGATTTACGTAGGGGTGGGGTGTTGTTGGCAATGATAATCAGCTTGGCTTTGCCTTGGCGAAGGGTCTACACAAAAAGAAAAATTAATTGATTTTCAAATCAATACATAATTGGGGTGAACTAACTTTGAAAGCATATTATTAGCACAGCCACTATTAGGTGTATATAGTAAAAATGAAACATACCTTTAAGGTTTGGTGATAACCTAAACAGTATTTGCCCGATTTCATAACCAGAGCAAGTCTGCTGTTGATGCTTTCCATCGCCTTTTTCTGCTTCTTTGGGGCCACCATTTTGCCTATAAATTAAACAATATTTAATATAAACCCTGCACGATAACTCGTAACAAATGTTAACAAATATGTCAAATGTACACAACAAACTTTTGTGGAAGAAATAATACTGATTAATATTTATGTGAAAAGTTTGTTAATTTATTGACTAAAACAAATAAAATTAATAACATACCTGTTTGCGCGAACTAATAAATAGAAAATACAAAATTTCCACGTGCTAGACAACTGCACGACAGTTTATGAAAGAAGGATGTTTCTTCTTATTCCCAATGACTGTGACATGAGCTGTGCGCAGTGTTGTTCCATTTCCTATCTGGCAGCGCGCTTAATTCAAACATTCGTTGTATAGTCGTTCCATGATTCCAACAGATTTACGTCATCGACTTGCGATAAATATGAAAAACTAAAATTCCTCAAACGTTTTTTTTTCCTTTTTTATACTCCTGTTGGTTAGATTTATGATTAACACTTTGATTGTATGTTTACATTGGTTCACGTCTTTATACGTTAGCGAAGAAAATGAACTCGCCACATGGTGGCAAAATTATAAACTTGTCTAAAAAGTAATCAAACTATTGTGTTTACGGTTGTCATACTTCCCTTTAAACAATACTACACTTCAAATCATTTTAATTTAAAATCATAAATATTATTTATTTATTTCCTTATCTTACACTGTACAAGTTCTGACAATTACTCGTTGCGCCGGCCATTTTGTAAAATAGGTTCTTCCTCTATCGGTCATTTTCGTTACCAATAGGCGATGTGCACATTTTGAGCGTCAGCCGTTAGAGGTTAACGGCTACTTTGTAACTTTGAGTACCGAATAAATTTTGACATTTCGAGAAGGCGATATAATTTACAACTTTATTTTGAGTTTTTGCTATTGTATAATGAATATTATACATCATAGTACATATATTGAAATGAGTAAATAAATTATTTAAAATGCTATATGTGATGTGACTAATTCAAAAAAGTTAAATTACCAGTGAAGGTATTGTAGCAAAAAATATAATTTGTCTCATGTGCGATCTCTGTAAACCATTTTGTCATATATAGTGTTACATATATTATATTTTATAATATTAGTTAAATACTACAAGATGCACCACATATGGAAATGCGATTAAGAGTTGGAAAACTTGGATGATGTTAGCATATTTTTCTATTATTTTCGCAATAAATGAAGAAGATTCTTCATTAAAATATACCAGACTCTAAATGAAACTACACGAAAAATACGAACCCTGTGAATATCTACATTCTACCTAACAATTAACGTTACATATGTTACCCAATCTATAATAAATATACGAATTATGTCAAAAATGAACTTCTATTTTATACAACTGCACGTATTATACAATTTTTGAGGCAATTTTCTGCTTCTTGTTCAAATATTAACTTTAAATAAATATATCATCACGGCATATTACCCATTGCTGGGTGTGCCAATCTCCTGTGTACATAGATATCGGTAATGATGAAATATTTTAACCGTGCGGGCGCTTACAACGCGTCATCTCACGGGCGCTCACTGCTGGCATGGAGAGTGCACCACAGGGGTCAATTTTGTGGTATTAAAATTCGAATTAATTTTTGGCGTCAGTCGGGATCGAACCCGGGTCCCCAGATTCGCGACCAGACACTCATGAGTGTTTTATATATAAACTTATATATAAAATATTTTAGCTATGCGAACATGAAAAATATGTACCGTCTAGAACTAACAGTTTATCGACCACAGGTGAGGACATGCTACGTCAATCGACCAATTTTAAATTTGCGTTTGCACTAAAATTCTTAGTTGATACTGTTCTCCTAATAAAATATCTTTAAAAAATGGTATAGTACCCCCCCATTGAAATCTGTATCTTTGAAGTAAAAAATAAGATAAAGAAAATTTTGTAATATTTTGTGTTAATTTAGATAATTTGCGTACTAAAATCATGCCAAAGGCGTTATATCGGCAAAATTAGGATTTAATGGCTAATAAAGAAAAACATAATAATAGTCCTTTTTACCGCTACATTGTATAAAAGAGGTAATCGTTATAACGTAGTGGCGTAACTCTTGAGCCCCTATGCAAAATATTTTCTGGGTTCCCCTGATTTACAACGCTCTAAGATAAAAATTAAAAGCAATGAAATCCTAATTTTTACAATATACTGTGATAGTAATTATTATAATCTCTTTTTTTGCATAATTAGTCATTTTCTTTATTGTAATCAAAAATATTTACACTAAATTGTTCATATAAAATAAAACGCCTTAATGTATGATTGTATATGAAATTAGTATTTTTTTATTTATAATTTTGAGCAACGTACATATATTATTTTACGTTGACTCGCATTATTGGCGAAAAAAATTAACTAGTAGCCGCCTGGTGGCAAAATAATGAACTTGTCTAAGACGTAATCAAACTGTTGTTTATAGTTGTCATACATCCCTTTCAAAATTCTGCACTTCAAATCAATTTGCATTTGCAAATATATGAACTTTATTTCCCTGTCTCACACTGAACAAATCCTGACACTTACGACTTACGCCGGCCATTTTGTAAATTTAATGCAGCCACGTTCGGTCATTTTCGTTGCCAATCGGCAACAATCACAACCTCACAGTATAAAACGATCCTGCTACTGATGCTACTGATGACGTAAATCGGTTGTGTCGTGGAACGACTATATTTTACACAAATTTTGTACTTTAATTTTTTCCGTAATTATTTCTTTATATACCAAACTTCCTACATAAATACTATGCTAAAATATTTATAAACATATTGTCAAATAATAAACAATAAATAGATGGATGTATTCACGTAAAAATGATAAAGCAAAATTCACCAAATATAAAATCCACAGATGAAGATGGCAGCTGGCTGTATAGTCAAATACGCAAATAATCTGCAAAGTATATTTCGGTATTCTGACCGTGAATTATACCGTTGAACGATTAAAACAATCAAAGATACATTAATATGGTAGGTCTTACAATTTATGTTATTAATTGGGAAATACTTTATGTAGTAACATAGATATTACGTTTCAAAATAATGACGCAATACATACATAATAAACACTATTATTATGTATTATTAAACATTAATAATTTATTTACATAACAATAGCGTAACAATGAAAATTAATCTATACTGCTTGATAGTTTTAAACAGTTGTTTATTAATTTTTGGTTAGTCCTGTGACCAAGGCAATGCTGGAAACAGTGGTGGACCTAGTGGAGCAGCTGGCGATTCTTCAGACGGAGAAGAACAGGAAGAATCTTCTTCCTCTTTTTCAGACTTGGTATTATATTCATCTTTCTCAAAACTATCATCTCTTATTTCTTATTATTCTGTCAGAATCCAAATAACGTCAATGATGTCTTGGAAAGCTTTCGCCAACAATGGCAAAAAGAATTGCAAATTTCCCCCGCTCATAAAAATTCCAACTCAACAAAGGGTAAAACTGATGAATGGAAGGAAGATAAACAACAAGACGTTGAGAGCAGAGTAAGAATTGTGAAAAAATATGCAATTTGTAGAATAAAAGGGATTTTTATAGGCGAAGGCTCTGTTTTTGAAAGGGGTTGAACATGAGCGTACAGGGAAGCTGTACGAGGCGATTCAATTTTATAAACGTGCTGTGCAACTTGTACCTGACATAGAGTTCAGATTATATGAATCATCGAAATCTAAACCTAGAATGAGACATGAGACTGTCTCGTCTAATGATGGTACGTATTTTTTATTGTACAGGGTGATTTTAACGATATAACAAACTTTTAGCAGTTTATACCTCATTTTCATTATTTATTTTTCAAATTTTAATTGAACAAAACAAAATCTTATGTGACTATATAATCGCCAAAAATGAAGCTACAGTCAAAAAACGGTTTGATCATTTTTAATAAAAGTTATATCAATTTTACAGGGAATAACAGGGTTTAATGCCTTTTAAGGGAATCATATTTTTACCGTAAATAGTTTTTGTACAATAAACTAAAAGCTCTTGATATTTGGTATATTGAAATAAAAGATCTTAGTAGTCTTTGGTAAATTTAAAAGAAAAACATTGTCATCTGGTAACTGTTTTTAAAATGAAAGTATTTTTGACATAAAAGTAGTTTTTAAGAAATTAAATTCAAAATAATAAATACAAAGAATGAGTAAATATTTCACACAAGTTTAAAACGCTAAACATATTTAAAAAATACATTTTTTGACATGTGATGGACATAGAAAGTGTTGCCAAACTAATATAAATAAAATCTAATAATCCCTAACTACGTTGCTCTAAAGTTGGTTATTTGTATGTTGCCAATATAATGTACAATTTAAAAATAACTAAGTGAAAATGATGGTACCAATACTATATTAATTTAAATATAACTGACTGTTGCCAAACTTACCGTCTGTAACTAAATAAAAGACAAATATAGTAAAAATGAATAGGCAGAAGACGCACGTCATTAACCTGAAGAAACCTTAAAAATGAAATATAACTTGTAGAAATGGGTTATTTCGACATTTTTAATTTTTTTTTTTTATTAGTACAGACCAGTAGGACTATCAATATCTAATTTTGAGTAAGAAACTGTGTATAACAAATGAGATATGAATTTTCAAAAATAAAACAACAATTAAAATTTTTTAATCATGGCGCGCTTATGACGTCAAATAGATAGTGATATCTGCAACGAACTTCAGCGCCTAAATCCATATTTCATTACAGCCATTGTTTATTGTTTGTTTACATACGGTTTCAGTAACAGCGTGTATTTCAGTGTTTGTTATGGTAAAAATAGGAGTATTATTTAATAATTATGGGATCTGATTATAAAAAGGCTAATTCTGGTAATTTACCTGTTGTGGAGTCCACCGCGCGCGTTCTAACTACTGGCACCATCTGTGTTTCTAATTACATGCAACTAATTGATTTGACGTCACAGTTTACAGGAACGTTTCTAGAGTTGTAAAAAAAATCCAATTTTCTAACATTATATTATGTATTAAAACTTTTTATTAAACATGTTTTATTATATTTTCCAACTATATGAAGATGTAAACTATAGAAATAGGTACTATAATTGTAGTTTATTTTCGTACCATACGTTGACACTGCTGAGAATGACCATGTTATGTGAAATAATTTTATATTCCGTAAAAGGAATAAAGATTGACGTAGAGATAATTGTTAATTCATTAATATATACGTTTATTAATACTATACTTTGTTTCACGTAAGAAAATAGTAGATGGCACTTGAGAGCCGAGCGTTTTTACATGCATTAAATAAATAATTTAAATTCGTAAAACCAAACTTTGTCAAGTAATTTTTATTTGTAAAAATGTAAAAAACCGAATTTTAAAAATTACAACAAAACATGGTTAAACATTACTTAATTCTGTACATTTTATTTGATAACTGACAACTGACAGGTGTTTTTCGTTGCGTTTTTGTAAACTAGATTTGAATTTTGACCAATCAAAGGGCAGAATTCATATCCCTATCTAAACAAACGCCATTTTCTTATGTGAAATAGTATATATTTTTTTCTTTTTATGAAAATAAATAACGCCCAGTAATTTGTACAAGATATATTTAATTTTAGAAAGTTTTTTCAGGCCTAATCATTTTTCCTGTATCTCTAACTGCGTTCAAGTGAAAACAAGTAAGTAACTATAATCTGTTCCACCTTACCAATTCAGTAGATGGTGCTTATATCAGCGCCAGTTTTACACAATCGAAATTAAAAAATGATGGTATCCAACTGGTGGCATTCGTCATTTTATTAAAAAAACGTGTAAAATAATGCCGTCGAAACTTTGTATATTATAGTCAGGTATGAAATATAAAATATCTATACTTCATTTCAAAATAGCGTTGGTTTAGATAAGGATATAAATTCTGTCCTTTGATTAGTCAATACAAAGCTAGTTAACAAAAACGAAAAATATATCATGTCAGATGTCATTTATCATGTTTTGTTGTAATTTTTATTATTCAGGTCTTGTACATTTTTACATATAAAAATATTTATTATTGAGAAAGTTTGGTTTCACGAATGTAAATTATTTATTTAATGCAAGCTACTATTTTTTTTACGTGAAATGAAGTATACCTGCTTTCAAAATCGGGTAAAGACTTTGAATATATAATGCATATAAGAAAGGCAACGCATATGGCCTAGCAAGATACTATATCTGTCTCTTTTTATTCACAAAATTATTATAGATAGCTAATGACTCCTACCACAAAACTGTGAACTACGATAAATCGTGCTGACAGCATTGCCAAATAATATTTGTTAAAGGTATTCAATAATCAATAATTCAAAAATATTGTTTCATAATAACCAGATAATATATTTTGAATCTTCAATGTACATGTATACTTGTTTTACAGTAGCAAACTTAAAAACCTTTTTAAAATCTTATCTTGTTGTTCTAGCTACGTGGCAACACTGTGCAACATCCACCTATTATGTATTTTTTGAACTAACTCAGAAATAATTCGTATACGGAGGAATAGATGGCATCTTCTCTCGAAATATTTAATCTAAATACATTACGTTGCCGTTCTTGTATTGTATTATATAATATAATACAAGAACGGTAAAGATTATACTTGACACTGCACAAAAAATGACACTGATAACAAAGGTTGCGGTATTAATAGAAAGATAAAAAATTCTGCATCTAATGACACCAAATACATATAAATCACGTAATATAGTCCCAAAATTTAATTATAAAATTTATTCAATTTCTTATTATACTTCATTTCACGTAAGAAAATAGCATTGGTTTAGATAGGGATACAAATTCTGCCTTTTGATTTGTCAGAATGCAAACCTAGTTCACAAAAACGAAAAAAAATCACCTGCCAGTTGTCAATTATCGATTAAAGTCTATAGAATTATGTGATATTTAACCATGTTTTGTTGTCATTTTTAATATTCAGGTTTAGTATTTTTTTAAAGAAAAAAAAATATTCTTGGCAAAGTTTGGTTTCACGAATTTAAATTATTTATTTAATGCATGTAAAAATGGTCGGCCCTCAAGCGTCGTTTACTATTTTCTTACGTGAAATGAACTATAATATCGATTGTCATGGCATTTGAACAAAAGAACAAACAAATGTTTGACATTTTAATTCGTTACAACGTGTAACTTGTGTAAATTTTATTATTTAATATTTTATTAACTTAATTTTTTTCAAGTAGTTTCTAATCAGTTACAAAATTTAAAAAGAAATTAATATAAAAAATCGTAACTAACGAGCTCTAACAGATAAAATCTCAAACATTTGTTTGTCTTTTTGTTAAAATGTCATGGCTCTCGATATTAGTAAGAAATTGAATACATTTTATAATTAATTTATGGGACTAAAATATTACGTAATTTACATGTATTTAGTGTCATTTGATGTAAAAAAAATTATGTTTCTATTGATACCACAACCTTTTTGTCAGTAGTAACGGGGAGCAACAGTTTCCGGAATACGATTTTCCTGTGTTAACGGGCTATGTTCGACTTTGCATAAGACATTTAATTTTATGAGATTTCACGACCTTTAAAGTTGAGCAAACATTTCTCCCGTAAGAAATTCATGGAGATCAGAATTATGTTCTCAGCGTTATGAACTGATTTTATTTTGGCGCATGGTACACTTTTCTGGTCTATTGAACGTCGAAAGAGCTAGAGTTGTAGCCCGTGCAGAAGTCTAAGCTGTAATTCCATATATATATATATATATATATATATATATATATATATATATATATATATATATATATATATATATATTATTGTAAACTATACCATTATATAATTGGATTAACGAAAGATGACTTATTCAAGGTCACTTTTTCGAAGAATACAGAGCATTTCATATAGCAGTAGCTTAGCAACATTTCATGTTAGAAAGAGACATTATTTGACGTGTGTCTATGTAATTTATATTGTGTGATAGATATAGGAAATAATGACGTATGTCGTAGAGTTACAAATATCTAATTATCTACTACACTGCCCTCTGGGTAAATGTTTACCCAGTGACATTGACGTTTAAATCAAATTATTATTCCACGGTTTATGTCAAGTCTATGTTTTTGTTTCTTGCAAAAACATGGGTGAAGAACATAAATCTTTGAGAAAGGCATTATTTAAAAAGAAACATTATTTTCAAATACATTACATTAATTTTTTTCAGTTAAAATGTATCCATAAATATTTCATTTTGCACGCCTTTGCATACGAAATGCAGTGAAGTTATCTGCAAATATTACTGTATCAGACGGCTCATGAATGACCTTAAGTCATCTTTCGTGAACCAAACTATATTCCTTCATCTAATTCCGTTTTAAAATGTTGACTTTTACCTAACCTTATATACGTTACGAAAACGTGATATTGTGCTCGTTTTGGCAAAAGTTATAACTATTAAGTAACTTTTTATTTACTAAAAAAAAAAAATGATCAAATTGTGACGTTTCGAGCTGTCAAGTATATCTTGCACGAAACAAAACTAATTTTAACTAGCTCCGAAGCGCCACCAAGTCCATTCTTAAATGGAATAGAATATAACTATAGAGAAGTTTGTTACATCCGTTGTAATTCACCCTGTAAATTTAAATGTATAAAAAAGTACAAATGATTTGAAGGATACAATGAATCAATCAACTATTCGGACAACATGGATTCCGACGATGACGAAGTATCATCGGATACAGATTTGTATAGTCGATTTCAACGTAAAATTGGAAAAAATCAATGTGTCTGTATCATCAAATATGAGCAGAAAGTAAGAATTTTCATATTGTACTACCATGCCTAACGCCTAAAAAATATTTTTTATTTGATACAGTTTTTCCAATTAATGATTATTTAGAATATATTTAAAAAATAAAGAATTGCCCTGTAATAGTTTTTCATCATTATTTAGTAGCTTTTGACAAAAATTCTCATTTAACAGAAATCGCAATGATGATAGTATAAAATGGATACACTATATAATATAATTATATATTGTAGAACGCTCATATATCATCACTTCCTATGGAAATAATATTATATGTTCTTCGTTGGGTGGTATCATCCGACCTGGATCTGCGTTCTCTGGAGATGTGCTCCAGAGTCTGCAGAGGATTTTATATTTGCTGCCGTGATAGCGAAATATGGCGGCTAGCTTGTGCTAAGTAAATACTAAATGAATTACCATAAATAAGAATTTAATGATTAATATTTTGCCAGAGTGTGGGGAGTTAATTGTGGCACAAAACCAGAGCCATATTTGTCTTGGCGTGAAATGTTTATATCTAGACCAAGACTGCATTTTAATGGATGCTATATAAGCAAGACAACTTATATAAGACATGGGGAAAACAGTTTTCAGGATCAGTTTTACAGACCATGGCATTTGGTTGAGTATTATCGATATTTAAGGCAAGATTTTTTTTATGTATACATACACATTGGACATCCAGTGCAGACAAACGCATTTCGTCAACCTATCTAACATTATATACATATTTTATAAAAAAAAATAACGAGAATTTTCATTTGTATCGAAAAAAGTAATAATTACCTAATTTTAAAAAATCTGATGTGGCTAGCACATTACCTTCCGTCAGTTCTACGTATTTTGTACAAATTCCACATAGAACTGAACCGATCTTTCTTTCTTACTGAACTGATTTGAACTACTCGTAAAACGAACAGTATGTTTTTTTTAAAATAAGTAGAAAATATTTCCAGCAAATAATTTCACAAAGATATGTAAATTTTATTTGACATTGACATCTGTCAATTAATAATTTGAATATTCTGTTTCCATGGTGCAGCTTTTAGCAGCTTAGGTTGCAAGATATTTCTTTACGATTCTTTATCTCTAAATTCATTGAATATAAAAAAAAATTGAATAGAGAATAAAATATTCTTTAATATTTATAATAACGTAAAAGGTCAAAAAAATGATATTGAACAGCGTTTCTTGAAGAAAACTGTTAAAATCGTGAAATTAGGGAACTTCCGGTTAACCAATCGTAACCAAAATCTAATCAACTGTTCATATGAACGTACGAAAGAGGAATATGAAAAAAATATATTTTTTTAAATTGTAGTATTGGAGTTATTGAAGGAGATTTTTATTAGTGTCAGTGATAAGTAGGCCGTAATTCTCACCTTACATGCAGCTACACCACAATGTACTCTATCCTCTACCACATAATATTCTGGAACTAACATTATAAGTTTCTGTTGTATAATCCGGGCCTATAGACCGCGAGCAGACACGTAACTTAGCGATCTTGAAGTGCTTGAAATCAGCTGATTTGTGTGCGAATGTCACTTTGACAAAACAATGTCACTTTGACAACAATATTTTGACAAATTTTGATTTAAAAAAATATTTTTAATTTCATGTGTTTTACTGCCTGAAAATTTTAAAATTATAAGTTTTTTACAATAATTCAAAATCAAAATAACTCAAAATGTTGTACTTGTCAATGTGACATTGTTCTTGTCAAAGTGACAAGCGCACACAAATAAGCTTATTCCAAACACTTCAGTCGCTCGAGTCACGTGTCTGCTCGCATCCTATATTGTTATTCGTTAAGTCCTAATATTTTTAATAGTTATTTGTATATCAAGGCCGCGAAATCACTCTTTAGCGTACCGAGAGAAAAATTGTCGTCGAGGCCGCTTGCGGCCGAGGCAAGACAATCTCGAGGACGCTAAAGGATTTCGCAGACAAGGTGTACACAATATTTTTTGTGCAACCGTAAAAAATATGTAATTACAAATTTTATTAATTTTAAACAGTTTCACAGTAAATTGAATGTTGGCTTTTGAGGTATGGAATTGACATTTGATAAACAAAACACTTGTCATAGTGATTGTTTACTCAATTTCGCGGCCGCTACCATGACAGCGGCCGCGAAATGGATTTCGCGGCCGTTGCCATAACAACAACCGCGAAATTCAATTTCGTGGCCTATATTGCGGCTGTGAAATACCTATTTCGCGGCCGGTTGCACAAAAAAAAATTCTATGATATATGTTATACTCATTTTGTTTCTCAAACGAGTCCGATAAAAATTGGAGTCATGTTGATCTATTTTAGCACTTATAAAAATACACTGGGTGTTTTTCAACTTCGGGTAAAAACTTTAAGGGCATATAGTACTGACCAAAATGAGTAAAAAAAGCTTAATTAAAATCAATATCTTCAACTGTTTCGAGAAAGAGGCCATTTTGTATTGGAATCGAAGAAAAACTGACAAAGATAGTGGTCGAACAAAATTTTGTCTATACCAGTACATAGACTATAAAAATACAATATTATATGAAACATTTTTCTCAATTTCTAATAATTAGAAGTTTATTTAAAATTAAATATTGGTCAAGGTCCCCACGATATTTTACTTAGTACAATTCTTTGATTTTTTTTTTTAACAAAACATCTAAGATAACTTCTCAAAGGTAAACAAAAAGTCTCATTTAATTGAAGTCGTAACTCTTATAGTTTTCGAAATAGCAGAGATAAACCTCGTAAAAAACATCTCGGAGGCTTGGCAACTCAAATTAGCATGAAACTCCTAGCGGGAAAAATAGAACTAGTAATAAACAGATATCAAGTTTATAATATTTTTAAAATCCGGTTGTATTTCTCAAAAAAAATAGAATTTCGCGATAAGAAATAAAGTTTCTCTTCATATTTAACAAATATAATCACAAAACAACATTAGCTGTCATTCGATATCTGTCTTTCGTGCACCACTTTCGTTTGCGACAGCAACGCTACCATCGGTGATTTGAGTCGTCAATTGAAAATTGGACCATGTTTATTAAGCATTTTTTATTCCTTGTAATCAACACTATATGCCCTTTAAAGTTTGTACCCGAAGTTGTGAAACACCCAGTATAGTATCTTATACACCGTAGTATTATAGCGTTATAAAAAAGAAAAGTCTTGTTATTTTTTTTTATGAAACCTCGTACTTCATTATTTTTTATGCTTAACCATCTAATTTAATCATTTCTGAATCATGCTACCAAAATGTAGAATTAATATTATTGTTAACAATAATTTAAACATCGTTTACATTAAAAAAAATGTATTTAGATTCTTCCCAGAAGGAAAAGTATTAATGCTTACAACTCCCGAAGAACCATCTCAATGCGTAGGCCATTTGCGCTACAGAAATTCTCGCCATACTGGCATACTAATGGGGCACTATAGACTAAGAGACAACACTGTCACTGTATTAGTACAAAGACAAGATATCAAAAGTGCTAATAATTACCGCAGGGCTAAAAGGCGGGAAAGCCCGGATAAATCAGAACAGTCATTTCAATTGGTCAGACACTAACCTTATAAAAAAAAAACTTACAAATTAAAGTGTTAATATTCTAGGAGTTGCAAATTCAGAATCACCATAAAAGGAAACACGTTCAACTTCAGTGGCTTGGTTATTCAGTCTTTACCAAAAATCGCAACGGAACTGAAAGCACATCTCGATTTGATCTCGTGGGAAGTAAATTTCCGCCTTTGTGGTTCTCCAGAGTAAAAAGCTACACTCTGGAATCTGACACACCGCTTCAGTAAATATATATTTTTTGAAAAGCATGTATTTTAACACCTTGATGTACAAGCTAGTCACTATAGTGATGTGTTATTTTGTCAATAAATTATTATGATAAAAGGGCTGTAATATAAATTATATTTTTTTATGTTTTGTGAATATGGCATTTTTTCAGCCCTGCACACTTTAAATCTTTATAATGTAGAAGGTGTATTACACAGGTTTTTAAAAACAAATTATAAAATTTAGAATATAGTTGTAAAATTATATTAATTTTATAAAGAATAATTTTATATAATTTTCGAGTTTGTATATAATATATGCTGTTCTGTATATTTTATTACAGTAATAAAGAATATAATATTTGATTCATAATTGGTTATATAGCTGTCAGCCTTCTTTCATTTCTCCCATGTGTTTCCCTTCAATAGTATCCTTCAGTTTTTTTTTTTTTTAATTTTACGAGATTTAAATTGAAAGCAATCTGTAGTCTCGGGAAAAGATAAATTTCGAGTAAGGGGTACTCAAAAATAACGAAAATTATATTCTGGCGATTGGTAGGGCTCTAGTTTCGACTTCTCCTGCTAGGTATATTTACTAGACACCCTTTTGGTTTGTTACCCAAGCGCCACCCCAAGCGCATCGACCTTAGAAGGTCGATGCCCAAGCGTCATCCTTGGGGCAACATTTTTTTTGTACGTGTTATTTGACGGGTTCGGTGATTTTGAAATGGTGTACATTAAAAAGCAACGTGTTAATATCAAGTTCTGTTTCCTGTTAGGGAAATCAGTAGCAATATTCGGAGAGCTTACAAAAAATCCATTGTACTTGTACCATTTGGCAATATAGTATACACTTTTCTTTAAATTTTTGTGATTGTTGTTGCCTTCCCGTACTTCCGTTCCTGAGGGCTTGTTTCTCAGCCGTTTGTAGGCTCTGTATATTGAGTGACTGGCGCCCTTCCCTCCACCCTTATTTTAGCGACGTCGAATCACTCCGTCTTCACTGTAGCTGGCCGGAACCCAAACCTTGCTCGGGAACGCACCCTGGGCCACCGTTTGATTTTTTTTAAAACCCCAAAGGTCAGAGTGGCCTTTTGGTATTTTACCGGTTATACTGTTCTTTCAGTACCTAGCAAATGGTTGACTCTCTGGTCGTCGGAAAGCACTTATGGAACGAATTTCGCTATGCCACATTTCATCTTCAAATTTTCAGTCAAAATTCGTTGGCATAAACTCGAGGATATTTCAATGAGTTCCTCCAATTCATCGATTATTGTACGATAATCCGACTTGATCGTATCACGGATTTTTCAGTGTTTTCAGACGTTCTGGAAGTTGAGAGACGTCCCGGTTAAAGGTCATTTTCAGTCGATATTCGACCACTTTTAAAACGAGAAAACCTCTTGTAAAGCTTCGCTTGTCTCAAAGTTTACTCCCCGTCACCCCGGAAGCCCTCCGTAGCATTGTGACAGTTTCCGTCCTGAGTTACTTAACAGGAAACAAAACTTTAAAGTGGCCCACGGACTGCGTATGTACTGGACTGTTTTATTCTACAAACAAGTTTGTAAAAAAAAAATGAATGACAAAAGAAAGGGTGCAGTATAAGATGCGTACTCCATTCATACATAATAAATCAGTCTTCAAGTTTCAGTTTAATTTCTTTTAACAGGTTTGTATGAGTACTGGTTTCTCTTCAAAAACCATTCTTTCGCCAATTTTGTCCGTTTCTTTTTCTTTTTTGATTATAAAGCTAATGCTGCCGCCACTGCATATAAATACCTATATTGTCTTCATATTCAGTCAAACTGCTAAATAAAACTGAAGTTTGTGTGTAACTCGTGTAACAGTAAAAATGCACTCTGTGATTGCAAAATCGCCGAACACGTCAAACAGCGTTTAAAAAAAAATGACAGTGACCGCTCAAATGTCTTCCTAAGATCCTAAGGATGACGCTTTGGCAACAGATCCAAAAAGGTGTCTAATAAAGATACCTAGCGGGAGAACTCGGAACTAGCGCCCTATTACCCGTCAGAAAATAATTCACGTTATTTTTGGGTACCCCCTCGTAGAAGATGACCCTTTAAATGCCGGTCGAACTGTTATCAACCGTCATTTGGCCCACAGTTTTTGTAGATTTTAAGTTTATATTTAAAGTAGTTAAAAGAATGTTGTAGAAATTTCTCACAATATGCTGTGTAGGTTTTATAATTTGTTGAAAATGTAATCCGGCCGAATTACATATTATGAGCCTGGACTCCGGAAAATAAAATTAGGAATTGAGTGAAACAAACTTCTTGCAAATTTTTATTCTATACTAAAAGTGGAATGTACAATATTTGAAATTCAGAACAAGTTATGGAAGCAACAAACAATATCAAATAAGTTCACAGCCGAAATTCCCAATAAAACAATACACATCCAAAGTTTTACAAATATTATACAAACAGATTGTTATATTGTTTTATTTAACAACATTTTCGGCTTAACAATAACACACTTTAACAGTTCATTTTTCCTGTGCTTGATTGGTGATTACAAAAAATAATTATGCTATGCATTTAAGAACAGAGGGCGTACGTTACCTCCGCAATTTATACATCATTTTAAAGGAGCACCACCAATTATGTTACAATTAACGTACGCCACTACTTACAAATTAATAATTGGAGTCCAAACAATCGATGAATAATAAATCAAACAATTACTCTTACAAAACACGTCTGTAATATGTATTTGTTACCCCTGTTTACAGAACAGTTAGGCTTATGTACAAAACATATATTATATTATTAATACTGAATCGCATGAATTTACAATAGCTGAATTTTTACATATAGAGCTAAATGAGATCACAAGAAGGAAGGGAACTTGCTCAATTAAAAAAAAGAAAATATATTTTTTTTATATTGATTTGAGAATTCTTCGACTAGATAAGTAAATTTGGGAGAAACGGAGATAAACAGTCTTGAAAATTGATGAAAATGTTTTTATTACAACTCAACGTTTCGGCAGTTATAGTTCCCTGAGGAAGGCAGATTAACTGCCGAAACGTTGGAGTTGTAATAAGGAAATTATTTTATTTTTTACATTTTAATTTTTATGACTCCTATTTGGAGTACAGAGAAAAAAATCCTGTTTATTTACCAATTCATTCTAATACATTTGGAGTCTTTAATTCGTGCGACAATATTCAATTATTATAATAATCATGGCGGCAACGAAAATATTGCTTTGAAATTGAGATTGTGTCGTAGTATGTTTAAATGCTTCTTATTTCACGATTTATTTATTTTAATTTATATATTAATATTATGTAAAAGTAATTGCCATTTGAACAGTTAAATTCAAAGAGATCTAAATGCCATTTTTATGTTTATGCACGAATGTATGTAGCTGCATTAATGTCATGTTTTATATCATGTATATAATATATTGGATTAATAAAGTATTATTATTAAACAATAACGATAGCTGCAATTTCATTTTTTATTAATATTCATATCATCCATTTTGTTCAAATACACGCCATACAAAAGGAGTTTTTTTTTATTCAGCTAACTGGATTACTTTTGAAAGTTAGCCGGGAACCCAGTTATTTTAATTTATAATTAACCGGTTTAAGGTTCCGTATAAAAAAATACTTGGGATGTATTGCAGAACTGAAACTAATCGGTTTTCGGTTCTGGAATCGAAATGGATAATGGTTAACCGAAATCGAGGACGTAATTTCTAAAACGGGTTTAGTACTTAAATATTAGGTTTACATTTTAGTTAAACGGTTAGTTTAACGGGTTAAATAAACCAATTAATTAAAATCATTCTGAAAAAACACATTATATTCTTCTAGTTATAGTTCGGTTAATGATTACCAAGTTTCGTATTAAGTAAAATACGGTTTCGGCTAAAAATGCACATTTTTGTACTCATAATACCGAACCGATTAACTGGTTTACCAAATCGATTGCATTACCCGGTTTAATAGGACGGTCCCGAGTATCCAGATAATAAATGAAAAACGCTTATATACAACCCTTTGTTTATAAATGTAGTTTCATTTTTGACTAAGTTAGAAAATATGGACAATGATATCTGCACACAGTAAGTCAACAAATGGCGGAAGTCATGGTTACGTATTTGTCATATGAGATCCAGGCGGTTCATTTTTCAAAATAGACGCTAAATTTGAGAAAAGTCTTTGACAACTTTGAAAAAATTCTCAAAAGATGTTACAAAAGCCTTTATTAAAGCTAAAATGTCAAACGATGCAAATTTTTACAGAGAATACAGATATTTTAGTGTGTGCAATATTTTTGACGTTTCGATCGACAGCACAGCTCCCACTTTACTTACTATGTGCAGAGATAGAAAGAGATAACTGTTAAATTGAATAGATCTATTTCTATCATTTAAAAAAATATATATTTTAGCACTTAGATCCCTATGAATTTAAATTTCAGAATTAAATTAGAATTAGTGCAAGTTCCCTTTTATTGATTTGAAATCAGTAAAACTGACCTGAGATTAAAAAAAAATTTTTTTTGTTAAAAGTAAATTAGAAATAGAAAAACTAAAGATGTTATCAGAAAATGATAATATTTAGAAGTTGATTATAGCACTATGCCGTTCACGTTGATAGAAAATCATAGAGGTTCACAGCACAATAAGAACATCGAAACATCAATTTTTTATAAAAAGTCAGGCCATATTGTACTGCAGCACCGTTTTGTCTTTATGTACAATTATACAATTATTATTTTTTGCTTATTGCTTTGGTGAGGGGTTCTTACTGTTCCAATATATTGACTTCGCACGAAAATTATTTTACACTTTCGTCTTATAGTTAAAATTGGTATTGAAAAAGTAAAAAGCCTGATTTATAATCAATATCAATGGTCCGCAGTTTGCAATGAAAATGTGCAGAGAGATACATCATTTTCACTATTCCAACAACTGTATAAGGAATAAGGAAAATGATGCTGTTTTAACTTTAAAATATACATCTTTATTAAAATTTTCAATAGACAATAGGATATGCACTGTTTTGTTATTTTACTTTTACAAGTTTTATACATGTTTAAAGAAGACGGTATTATGCGTTCTGTTTAAAATAATAGGAAGAACTATTTTACAAATTAATCAACTTTTAAAGACCTAATTATATTTGGAGTAGCTTATATTCATAGCTCTAACGAGGGGTTAAACGCCTTCAAAATTTTGTACAGCAAGCAATATGGACGCATAAATTGTGTCCCAAATTTTACAAGGTTTATTGTACATGGAAACATGCCATTATTACAATTCTGCAGTTGCTAAATGCTACGCCGCACAAATGTAATTCCACCCTAAAGTTATAAGTACTAAAGTTATTCTGATCACCAGCGACGTAGACTTCAGATAGCCTAACTTGTTGGTAGCGTCATATTATGACTGGTTCATACACTGAGAAAACGTTTCATCCGTCCTTACACGTTTAGCACTTATGGGATTAGGCTGTTTGAATTCTATGTCGCTTGTGACATTTGTGGGGCATAACATTTAGGAACTCTAAGATTATAACCTAAAACCAGAGGTTGGCAAACTTTTTTTATTGCGGATCAAATTATTATTTACTGTAATATCTATGGAATACCTCTGGAACATATATTTGTTTCAATTCCTTAGTCATACGAAATATTTTCCAAGTTATACCCGTATATTCCTGGTAATACCTGCGCCTGTAATACGCTAATGTAATACTTATTTCTTCCTGGAATTACCCCTCGACTTTGTGTATTTTATTAACAAATTCTAGTTTCGCAAACTATTATTTAGAATATACAATATTTTAATTCATATTGACAGTGGTATCACGAAATATAATATTTTTTCAAAAATCTTCAAATTATTATTATTATTTTAATAAAACCACTTTGAGGAAGAAACGCTAGGCTAGGGAATGTAAGAACTAGAAGATGTAGAATTTCTACATTTGAAATTTACAGAACTACCTAACTAGTTAATATACAACAAAATTAAATATTTATTGTTGTATTCAAACCACAATTTTGCTTGTAGATTTAGTCTAAATTAGTTAGTTCCTGGCTTCAAAATGGAGCAGAAAATGAAGTTTATCACTGCGCTATTTGGTGACAACGGTACATTGCTTTACTTATTAGCTATAGTATTCTTCACATAAAAATGACATTGCGCAGTAATAATTCGTTTATAAATAGTTCATTTCGCTCCATAAACTGTGCTGACACCTACTAGAAAACTATCTTTTTTGCATCAAGAAACGCACATGCAATCAAGACCATAATTCTAGCCCTTTTCCATAGTTATTATTTAGGACGAAAAGTGAACCTTTAAGGTATGAGCAAGTTTGAAAATCTTTCTGGTTTCGTTAATATTATTGTTGGCTATAATTCTTAAAAAAGTACATTCCTCAAGATATTTTGTATCAAGCTGCTGAAGTGAAGAGCAATTTAATACGGCACAAATAAAGGATTTAGTACGAAGGTAAAATTTTAAAGTCCTAGACCTTTAAAATGATATTTTAAAGTTCTAGGACTTTAATGTTTAACTTTTTGTTTTATAAATCGTTCAGAAAACGATGCTTTAGAAACCAGTATGACATAAAATAAATTATGTACTTCAATTACGTATGTTTTTAACAATCGTAGACTTTTTATTGCGCAATGACATTCTTCGTGAATAATACTATACATAACATTGTACGTATTGCACCAGAGTAGTATTTTATGTTTTATGCTTGGATTAACAAACATAAATTCATTTTATGTCGACTTTTCAAGTTAATGCTTTTTAACAAGTGATTTATTTATTGAGCCTATTAATTTTAATTTATAAGAAAATATAAAACGAATGTTGCAAATAAAAATTAATTGAACTGTATTCCGAATTTGAACCACGGTTGTATTTTCGGAACGCGGTTACTGAAAGCTAACCGCACTAGATCTGCGGTTATGGTGCGGTTACATTTTGGCGAATGATTGATGAGCGCTTGCCACGTTTCTAAGATGTAGTTTGTTTCCATAAATTTCAACTATTCTAAATATGAGAACTTGAGGTTAGTTGTTAACTAGTTAACCAAACGCGTTCCGTTTTTCCAGCCCGGTGCTGGTAACATTGTAACTGCGGTTAAACCATAACCATTTTCAGTGTTTATCGTGGTTCAATTTCTGAATTCACCAGAAATGGAAGATTTTATGTTAAGGTGGCAAGTCACTGTACATTTTTTACATAAGAAGAAACAACGATTAATCTCCTAAAATATGTAACTTCTGGGTGTGAAAATTTTGTGAAACATTTATTGAACCTTCTTGGCCATCATATTACAATTTGAGTTCAAAATTCGTTGTAATTTACAAACAAATAAATATTATAGAACATTGGTAAAAAGTGATATTTATTTCTTTTCTTACTATGACATAGTAGAAAAATAGGCAACGAAGGAATAATATGTTTTGCGTAAGGTTTAAATGAATAGCATTTTATGAAAAACTCGGTTTTCTATTACAAGTTAATAAAATGTAATCGTTGTTTAGTAATATACATAAGCTTCCATGTTATTTATGTTCATTATTGTAACCGCTAGATGGCTATAGTTGGACGATGCGTGTAGAACGTGTTCATCAAAACTACTTTCCTTCAATGTTTTGTTTTTGAACATTTGAAAGACAAGCGGGTTGTTTTAACCCTGCGTTGCGTTCTTTAATTTATTGATGCTAACTCTTACTGTTTTATAATGGTTAAAGTAAAATTAGTTTCTGGTAAAAAGTCTTGGAATAATAGAAGAAAATATTCTAAAAGATCAGTTTGGATTTTTTGTTTAAACTTTGTTTAAATTTAAGCTTTGTTGATGTAACTGGCAATAAAACAGCTAGGTCTTGTTTTACGGGAAATATGAAATTATACATTGTATTAGAAAAGAAAAAGTAATGTTCGAAACATTTTTTTAAATAAATTTGTACTATTTTATGCTATTTTATAATAATAATTTTATTAAGGGTAACAGCATTTTTTAAACTTTGTTCAATCAGCTTTACATTTGTTATATTATTAATTATTTCCGAAATAACATTATCCTCTGAAAAATACACGTTAGAAATAAATTTATTTGTTGAAATATTTCAAACGCTTATTAGTTTATTTATTTATAAAGCAACATATGATTTATTCATGATATTTTTATTATGCTTTTATATTTTAGCGGGTTTTCTCTGAACAATCAAAATTACTTTCCATATGACGTCTTGTTCTGCCATCTATCGAATGCGAATCATATTATCGCGAACGACTTGCCACCTTAACAAATAAGTCTGGTTTTAAAATATCAATACTATCAATAGTCATAAATTTTAAAATGAAAAATAATTTGTAAATTGGGATTGAACCTGTGTCTTTAAATCACAGCCAAATTTAATATTCAATCCTTTAATAATTATTGCACATATGACTAGAAAATGTTGAATGTCGCTGTCATATAATACTTCTGTCATACCGACTGAAGACTAATACTTTTAAATTGAAGTATCAAGATAAGTAAAAAATAAAAAGCATTTTAAAGTAAAAGTATTAATTGTGTTTTAGATGGTCACCTAATATCACATACTAGCATACTTATTCATGGTGACAATAAAATAATGCTGATCAAATTTCTGTTTTTTAAGTGTTAATATATTTAATCTCAATCATACAGCATTTATTCTAACAAAACCGTTGTTTTGGTATACATTTATACCTTCTTCAGGGATTAAACGAATGTATTTGTGTTCGGTGTTCCTGAATTTATGTTTAAGAATCTGCAAGATCTTATTTACCCTGAAAAGGTATTATAAGTGTATAACAAAACGTCGGTTTGATAAGAATAAATGTTGTATGACTCAATTTCGAGTAATTGTTAACACCTAATCTATACTACAGTCGAGAAATTTATCCACATTTTTGTTGCATACTCGTAATCTTTTACCTTTTTATAAAAACATGACCATCTAAAACAAACATTATATGTCTGAGAGTATGGAAATTTTAATAATGTTTTTATAAGTATTTATTAAATTGACAAATTTATTGCGAAAGTTTAATAAATTATTTTTAACATTGACTGGTATTCTGACGAGTTTTCACCATTCCAGTTTATGTCGTAACCAAATTATAAAATTCGTCTTTACAACCTGGCTAGTCGATTTATAAAACATCAAGGCATTTTATAAAACTACAAACATCTTACTTAGCTTCTATATTTCTCTAATATAACAATAACCTAACACACAAAACTTGACCCGAGTTCTTTAGCGTGTTGAGGTCTATTTAGAGAAATTGCAAGCGAAAATGTCCAAATATTCATTTTACAATGTGGCCGTTAGCTGTTCGTCGTTTTATAAAACGCCTAACATTAAGTTTAATAAAATGATTAGGTGTTTTATAAAAAAGACGGATTACAATCTGGTTACGACATATTAAGTTTATTTATTGGTAACTCCAATCTTAAAAAAAGTTCTTATCTTTCATTTTCCGTCCATTTTGCCAGCACTTGTTCCACGTGCACACGTTATGAGTCTATAATGAGCTAGTGCAGATGTCAGAGGCCGACACTGGCGATGGTGTCCATATCAATCCGACATTTGACACTAGCCATCCAGGCGAAGTCACGCACCGTCGCATGGTGCATGGAATATACGGCGGCGACCACCAGCACGTGCATAATGTTGTGCGAGTTCAGGTACATGTCCACGGTGCCCGGGAACCATTTCTCCGGGATGTGCATAGCTCCTATTGCCGCGCCGAACACCGACACTGCATCCTGGAAACACAAAAATAGAAAAAATGTACCAGAATGATATACTCTTATACGAACCCCGTGCCCCGTCCCAGATCAGTTGGCCCACCGGCTTTAATTTCATTTTGTTTAGTTAATTTTTGATATTGCCAATATTTATTAATTTTGTCGTTCTAATGACACATAGTAAGACACGTTTTCTTTTTTTTTTTAAGGTAAAATGAAATAATACATAGTTTTACCAACAATTCAAGGAAAACTGAATAAAAATGACATGAATTTATTAAATAAAATGTCTAAATTAATTACAGTAAAAACTATACCTGGTACCACAAGCCTTGTTTTGGAAAACCTGTTTTGAAAATGCCAAATTTCAATATTTAATTTCACTTTTAGAACGATTTTTTTTCAAAATATTTATTTGAATATAAACTTCTGCTTTAAAATATATTTTGAAAAAAATTGTTCTTTAAACATAAGGATTAAATTAAATATTGAAATTTGGCATTTTCAAAACAGCGTTTTAAAAACCATTGTTTTTACTGTAAAATACTACTGTAATTCTTTTAGACATTTTATTTATTAAAACCTAACATCCTTACAACTTAAATTTGTATAATTTTTTTCAGTTTTTCTTGAATTTTTGGTAAAACTATGTATTATTTCATTTTAATTTAATACAATATATGTAGTTATTTGTTTAACTAGGCCCTAAAATACCAGATCTACTGTAGAAGCCGAGGCAATGAATGCTGCCGAAGCTGTAAATCTGTGTTTAGTGCCGTGTATAACATATTGATCGCTAGTACGAACAACTGATTAAGCGTGATTAGTGAGCATTTGATTAGTTTGTTTGTATCTCTTTCTATCATTTATGGATTATTTTAGAGAAATATATATCAAATAAGAGTTATAGAAAAATTAATTGTACGTATTTTTTATTAAAAGTATTTTCCTCTAAAATACTCTACAACCGATTGACAGAGAAAAAGCACTCTTAATCACTGTTCATACTAGCGGTCATTATTTTTTGCCGATTTTGGAATTAATATTAATTTAGTGAATATGTTTAATACCTATTTTGAAAGTTATCACCATCAAATTATGTTGCTACGCATTTGTTGTGATCGGTTGGCACGCGTTTGTTGTGATCGGTTGCCATGCGTTTGTTGAACGGTTGCTATGTAAATAGTAATAATAGGCAGTACAACAGATTTTTAGTTTTACCATTGACTATATAATGTTGTATTAACACAATTAAAATATCCATATAATATTAATAAAAATTGGCGATAATTTACGTTAGTTATTATTTGTATCATAAATTAACTAAATAAAATGAAATTTAAAGCGGGTAAGCTAACTGATATAGGACGGGGCTCGTGCGAAGGTCAAATAGACTTTTTATTCTCTTACACAATCCACGTTCGGGTACACACTAATACATTTATCTGGGTCTACAATCATTTAAAAAAAGTGGTAATAGAGCATACACAGAAGATTAGATTATCAATTATTAATAGAATCACACACGATCACCTGCATTAAAAAAAATTGTTAGTCTTTGTACCTCATCAGTTTTTTATTTTACTTTTTTCGGCGTACTTATACGTCAAGAGCGTCGTATATGATATGGATTCATAAAGAATTGAGTGCCCGTGAGGTGACGCCTGGTAAGCGCCCCCACGGTACAAATATTCCATCATTACCGATATCTGTGTATGAAGCAGATTGGCACACCCAGCAATGGGTAATATGCCGTGATGAAATATTTATTTATTTTATTTTTAAGATGAGGAAACAATAACAAAAGGGTAGATGGACAGAAGACAGTTACAGCTAAATGGTAATTAAAAAATATTTGCCTGAATTGCACAGTAGAGTTCCAAAGATAGGAATTATAGTATATCATTAATGAGTCCCCCCATAGGGCAATTTCAACGCTTTACTTTTTACCAAAAAAAAAAAGAAAATAAATAAAAGATCACTCGCTGAACACACAAATAGGTATATTTCTCTTTAAATTAATATTTTATTAGATTTCTTGTCATTATGACTGACATTTTTGTTCTATTTTTGGATTTTTAATATAACAAAAAACCTTATTTACCGAACAGTAATTTCACGGTCGAAATTGACATTAAAATATTAAGTATGCGAGATTGAGGTTTCTCCTTTAAGCTTTATGAGATTGAAGTCCTCTAGTCTAGAAGAAGTCGATGACGTAACAACTGGCCTGGTTACACGTTGCCGTGTTCGTGATCTTCATCAGAATTCTTTTTATATTTCACCCTGACACGCCATGCATGCAATCCATCTTACTGATGGGGAGTGACAGAGCTTAACATCTACAGTAAGCTATTAGACAAATAGAAAGAAAAGCTCTGATATTTCTAGTAAAGAAAGGAGAGACAGTGACGTACATATTAGAACACACAACTTGAAAAATATTTGAAGATAGGTATTTACATTTTTTGATGTTCTGGATGAACCATGGAAAATTGATGGTTTGCCCTTTTCTGGGTGTGCATATTATTTAACCTTTATAGTCGATAAGAATTACCTTATTTACGATCATGATACGTTACCGTTTTGTTATACGAAAAGAATATATGTTTTTTAATCCTAGCTTATTTTGATTGAGTATTAAAAAAGAAAACTTTACCGACCAAGGTATGAAAAGAAAAGTAGTTAGTCCAATATAATAAATATAATAGGTCAAACAAGCGGATCAGATTTCACAGTAAACAACAAGATACTTAAAGCTTTTAAGTTATTAACTCTTTATAAATTCTGCCTTTCAAAACAGTGCACCTGCATAATTTTGTTTACCCATTTAGTCCAAGTTTCTAAATAATTTAGTTATTATAAAACCGGAACTTTGTGATAATCGATTTCATCGGTTAATATCAAAGGTAACGAAACCTACGCTTGTATATTTCAACAACCATTATTAGTTGGAAATTACAGGAACGACTTTGATATTTGATATGAACGGGTGCTTGAATTTGCAAAACAATACTAAACAGTTTCGAAACTTTTATTGTTATTACTCTATTTTCATGTTACGTTCAACTCAACAAAAATAAAAGTTTATGTACAATATATTTTATGGACACTTCCATTTTCTCATCGCTCCAAGACCCTCACTACTACTACAAATACGGTGGCCCTCACAACCTAAATACCTCTTTTTTCTTAAAATATACGATCAAAACTCCCTAAGGGCAACTCAAAAACACATACAACTCAAATTTAATTCAAATGATGAACCTCCCTCACCTGTAGGAAGACGTGTGTGAGTGAGGCAGGATCACCTCCCCCAAATCTGGACACTCGTAGTCCACAAAGTAGCATCCTCATAGAGAACGGCAGGAGAAAACATAATCTTCGTTCCCATGGCGACCATGCTGTCATTGCCTAACAAACACAAACACACAGTTCAAATGTTTCATTATAAAAGACTTTACTCAACAAAACAGACAGAAATATTATTTGGCATTAAGAGGATTTTATATCTTGTTGCCGTGGGGAGAGGACATCATTACAGTAAAATAACAACGGGTATTTGTTTTCATTGTAAACCAGTAAGGAGGAGTCTTGGTAATGTAAACGGTACCAGGAAGGAACTTTGCACTGTACAGGATAATAAAATTTAATGACCTACTCGTATAGTCATTCATTTACTAATGACACTATATGCATAATTTTTTTCTGGCCATATTGTTGTTATACGACGGAGTATTGATAAGTTTTTAGAAACATAGAAACAAGTATTTTTTTTCTTTTAAGTCAATACACATATTGTTCTGCAAAATAAACTTCTTTGGAGCAGGTTCACTATTCGCATTTCAATGTTTGGACTGTTCCTTCGTCCCTCAAGTATAGTGGTGGATTCAAGTATCATCAAACGTCTCTATTATCTCTCCACCTTTGATTCGACGGTAATTTTCACGATGCAAATGATGGAGCACAGTCCCCATAAGCAGCGTCCAACTGGGCTTTAATTCGCGCAGACTTATTGGCATTTAAATGCAAGAATTTAACCACGCCACGATTTTTGATTTTTTCCATTATTATAAAAACACTCTCCAACAATAATTAAGCGCCCAAAATAGCTGAAATTTTATAAGGTATATGTCAATGTATAAACAATTGAAGTATCAAAAAAAATTTGATGATTCACGATATACAGGTTGTCCCTTAACTTCGAGCAAAAACTTTAAGGGCATATAGTACTGACCAAAATGAATAAAAAAGCTTCATCAACATAGGAATGATCTTCAACTGTTTCCGAGAAAAGCGAAAAATCTAAGAAAAACTGACAAAGATAGCGATCGAATAAAATTTTGTCTATGTCAGTAAAAAGACTATAAAAAACAATAAAATTTTATATGAAACATTTTTCTCAATTTCTTATACTTACGTAGTTATATGAAAATTAAATATTGACCAAGGTCGCCACAACATTTCACTTTTGATTTTTATAAAATAACAAAAGGCCATCTAAGATTACCTCTCAAAGGTAAACAAAAAGTCTCAATTAATCAAAATCGTAATTCTTATAGTTTTCGAGATAGCAAAGGTAAATCTCGTAAAAACTCATTTTTCACTGCGTTATATCTGGGAAACTATTAAAGATCGGACACATTTTGACTGAGCTTTTTTTACTCATTTTGATCAGTATTATATGCCCTTAAAGTTTGTGTACCAAGTTAAGGGACACCCTGTATACATGTTGAGGCTAAAAATTTATCAATAACCCCTCGTAGTATTATTTTGCTAAATTTCTTACCTTATATAGACCCCACAAACTTAGAGAACAGTAGGATGTGATAAGGAACCATCTGATAAGAGTTGGTAAACAAAAGACGGTTGCTGTTACCATCGGCATTGCACCTTACACATAAATAATCATCGTCAAATACTGCTCACATAAAAACATAAACACATAACATAAAACTTTATACACTTTTGTTGAACAGATTTTATTAGAGATCATAAAAACTTAGGAAAGGTACAAATTGAAAAATAAAACTTGCTAGCGCTGCTACAGAAATAATTTCTTTCATATTCATAGTAAAGAAAATATTCCTGTTTCAGGTTTTCTTAATGATAAATATAGCGACTTTTCTACAGAATTTCGTAATTAATATAACCTGTGCTAGATCTGCAATATTTAATTTAGTGTGTAGCTTTTTTTTAAATCTATAGCGATAAAATGTAAGTTTTGTAGATAAAAGTTGCGTTCTCACCGAAACTTTGGCTAATCCAAATTCCTAACATGTCCAGCTGGAGAAGTCGGTGGTAAACTTTCTCTCCTCGTTCCAAGTTCATAAAGAGGTGGTAGACGAAACTGCCGATCCAGGGACTTACGCTGCCGAGGAGATGGCACCATGACAAAAACCGAAAATCTGGATCTGACCAGGGCATATAACCAGGTATTGTCACTAGGATGTAGACAATAGGTACCGCTGAAAATAAAAATAAAACAATAGTTCAGATGATTTTAAAAAAAATTGTATATTTTATGGACATACACAAGTACTCGTATGTATTACGGCGAGTGCACCACAAGTATCTCATGTGTGTTGGTTGATTTACTACCTGTGATTATAGTCATGTAAAATACCCAGGTATTTATTTTTCAAAGTAAATACCCGGATATTTATCCATAAGTGGGTATATATTTAATGATTAAAAATAGTAAAAATATGAGTATTTGAAGCCACATAAAAGTATGTTATTCAATATTTTCTGTGTAAGATAAAATAAAAACAAAAAGAACCACAAAAACAAACAATTTTTTATTGTATATGTATTATGTATTGACATGTTTCGTAAAAAAAATACAATTGGGTTCTCCACTCTTATTTTTTATTATTTTAAATGAAAGTTTGTTGAATTTTGAAACAAATCGTAGTATCAAAAATCTGAGGTGGCCAGCACATGACCTCCCGCCAATTCCATGTTTAAAATAGCAATGAGCTTTAAGTATCACTTCCGATTGATCGATTGTAAACACAATCTAATTTGTTGTTCCAATAAATAGAAATGTTTGTATTACGAAATTTTGGATATTTTATTATTTTTTTCCTCGAAAATCTGTAAAGAGCTCCAAATTAAGCACCACTTGCAGTTTATCATATATGTATACGAGGTTTAAATACCAAATTTGAGAAGTTTTAGATATTTTAATATATTTTTTCAAGAAAATCTGTTTAAAGCTTCCAGTAAAGTACCACTTTTGGTGTATTAATTTTAAAAAATCTGTTGTGGCCAGCACAATACCTCTCGCCATTTTCATTTTATGTTGCATAGGGCGCGAGCAGTTATGTGACTTAGTTGGCCTTGGCAAGCAGATGTGGGGGCCCATGTCAGAATGAGAGCTAGTAATATACATAGGTGTCAAATATTATAAGTTTTCATTCGAAACATTATGATTTTCCAAATCCATGTGGATTATTTTCCTCGACAAGTATATTCCATATTAATTGATGACAAAT
This sequence comes from Harpalus rufipes, assembly GCA_951394225.1. Classification (NCBI taxonomy): domain Eukaryota; kingdom Metazoa; phylum Arthropoda; class Insecta; order Coleoptera; family Carabidae; genus Harpalus; species Harpalus rufipes. Next base: position 34,229,437 of record OX596279.1, read on the forward strand.
AAATATCAGAATATTTTGAAATTTTGAATGAAAAATTATGACATATGACAATTGTGACATCTATGTAAATAACTACTAGCCGTCATTCTGACACGGATCCTCATATCTGCTTGCCGAGGCCAACAAAGCCACATGACTGCTCGCGCCCTATAAGTACACACAAATAATTGAAATTGTTTCTCTTCTTTCGTTCTATGAGAAATTTTGTCCTATTATTCTAATATGTTCAAAATTCTTCAAATTCATTGACGGTATTAGCGGTATTTCTTAAGGATATATGTAATATTAACATACCTGTAATTTAAATACATAATTAATAATACAATAATATATATTAAATATATTAATATAATCTGACACTGACATTTTGCATTTATTTGTCAATTACAAAAATTTAAATATCGCAACTGTTTTTCGGGCAACGAGATTTATTACAACAGATTATTCTATATCATTATATACTGTATCTCCAATCCTATATACGAGATATAATAAAAAAATTAAATATGTGAGATTGAGAATTTAATTATCTTTAATATTTGTAGTAACAAATTTTCAAAAAATAATATTTAAAAATTTTTTTTTTAGAAACTACTACTTCCGGTTGTCCAATTGTTACCAGAATCTATTCAACTCTTCCTATTACTGTTAGATTGAGGAATCCGTAGTCAAACAGGTCTTTAGTCGTATAGAATTTGAGGAATCGTGTCTCCAACAACCTCACACACACACACACATACACACACACAGACATCATTGTAAAAAATGTTAAAATCGGATTCTATGGACCTTAAATCGTGCTTATTCAATAAAATCTGGATATGCGATTTTTAGCATGAATCCAATACCTCTCTTAGCGAGAGGTAAAAAAAATCTAATATGTTGTTCTCATTAATACAAAAGTTTTAAATACCAAATTTGAAAAGTTTTGGATTATATCATAATATATTTTTCACGGTTGTCCAATATTACCCAAATGTAATCAACTCTTTATATGAATGTAGAAAATTTAAATACGGAAAATAGAAATTTTTGGAAGTTTGATATGAGTTATCGTGGAAGGAAAAATCGTTACACGCACACAGAAACAAAGACACACACAAATCATTTGAGAAATGGTTATAATTTTTACAGGTAAATATTTTAATATGTTTTATTACTTATGCAATGCATACATTTTTCTTTAACCTTAATAATCTTAACGGACCGTATTTTTCCTTGTTTTATTATTTTAAATAAATATAATATGACAAATATTATTATTGGAGTTATATTTAATTATGAAAATAGTTACTATACATAAACTTATAAAAAATTCATTTCATAATTTACTGCGTTCATTTTGGCTCCAATATGGCGGACTCAGCTAGGGTCGTAGTTACACACAACAAATTTAAAAAATCTCGCAAAATAATTATTATTATTTTTTTTATCTTAATCCTTATTTATTGCGTAATACTTCAAGTATAAGTGTATATTTTATTGTTTTTGTTATAGTGGAGGACCCCATTGGGTAGGTAAATATACCTCGGGGTAAATACCGGGTAAATACCCAAATGTTATTTTTCTACCCGACTCACATCAATACCTGTGAATGCAACGAAAATGAAAACTTCTGTTTCAAAAATTATTTCAAATAAAAATACCATTTATGTTAAAGGAACAGTAAGAGTATTTTACTATACATAGTAGGCAAGGAATCCATTCAATACATGTCTTCATTTTAACTTTTCAACAGAGCGGCACAAATAAGAGTACGTTGGAATTCAATGTAAAAGCAAGCAAAGGCAGTTATGTGCCGCTTTGTCATAATTACGATATTTATAGTTTTATAGCTAGACCCGACAGTTAACTTTTCTGAATATAGGGCCATGTTCCAATAGATCTTACAGGACTCAGTGACAAAAGTGACTAGCGCTTAAAACCCCCAACTATAGTCAAATTTTTTGACTCTGTCGGGTACAGTAATAAAACTGTAAATGAACTATAAATATCGCAATTATGATAAAGCGGCATATCCTTTACTTTTTGCAGTATAATACTGTTTGGCTTCGGCCCATATTTTTGAGCCGCTCTATTCATGCATTGAATCAAACGTCTACCAGGTATGTATAGAAAAACAGCCTTACAGTCCTTTAACATAAATGAATAGAGCGGCTCAAAAATATGGGCCGAAGCCAAACAGTATTAGACTACAGAAAGTAAAGGATATGCCGCTTTATCATAATTGCGATATTTATAGTTCATTTATAGTTTTATTACTGTACCCGACAGAGTCAAAAAATTTGACTATAATTAATAATGATAATAATATAATTATCCATTATCTAATTTGTTACTGTACGATGCTTTATACTTGCAAAATAAAAAATCTGTTGTGGCCAGCACAATACCTCTCGCCACTTCCGTTTTGGGTTACATAAGTATAGGGTGCGAGCAGTCATGTGACATTGTTGACCTTAACAAGCAGATATGGGGGCCCGTGTCAGAATGACAATTAGTAATTATGTACATAGATGTCAAATGTCAGAATTTTTCATTAAAAATTTCAAGATTTTCTAAATTCTTGTAGTTATTTTGTCACCAGGAGTATGGAATTTACTTGTCGAGGAAAATAAATCACATGGAATTGGAAAATCACTAAATTTAGAATGAAAAATTATGATATTTGACATCTATGTACATAATTACCAGCTATCATTCTGACACGGGCCCACATATCTGCTTGTCAAGGCCAACAAAGTCACATGACTGCTCGCGCCCTATTGTATTTAACATTTCTTGTATACCTACACTCTACACCAAAAATTATACTTATATCTATTCTTCATATTTAGGTTTTTTGATTTTAAATTCATTCTATGAAGAAATTTTGCCCTACTCTTCTAAGTTTTCGAAATGTTTCCAATTCATTGTCGGGATTGACAGTATTTTTGAAAGATATATAGTATACCTATAATTTTAAATATTTAACTATTAATACAATAACAAATAATATAATGTATGTACTTCCCAGAAAAAATCTTCAGTAATGTCTCTGGATTTTTGACACTGACATTTATCTGTTAGTTACAAACATTTTAATTTTTCAATTGGTTTCTATGACATTTGGGCTGCGAGATGTATTACAACAGATTATTATATATCTTAATACCTTATATTTCTTTATCTCTAAATCTGTAAAATATATAATAAAATATTTATATGTATCAGATAGGGAATTTACTCATCTTTAATACTAGCAAGAATAAAAAATTAAGAATCTGCTACTTCCGGTTGTCCAATTATTACCAAAACCTTTTCAGCTCTTCCCAGTATTGTCCGATTGAGAAATACGTAGTTAAACAGATATTAAGTATTATAGTTTTTGAGAAATCGTCCTTGCAACATCCCCACACACACATACATACATCCCCACACACACACACAAACACATACACACAGACAGACATCATTGTAAAAATATTAAAATCGAATTGTAGGGACCTTAAAACGTGCTTAATCATTAAAATCTGGATATACGATTTTTAGCATGAATATGAATCCAATACCTCTCTTAGCGATAGGTAAAAAGTTATTAAATTTCATAACCGACTTTAATAATCTCTTTTGGAAAATAAATATGCATATATACAATATACAAACATCAAAGACATCACATATTTGATATTTGTTCAACCCAATGTATATAGATATTTATTTATTCTACCATCTACGCTTTGCGGTATATTTTTATCTCTTTTGAATTGGAATTTAATATCTCAACTATTGACGTATTTTGAAAGATGAATGATATGATATGCATATTTCAATATCTATTTAAATATTGGAAACTCATTTGATCGTTATCATCAGACGCATGTTGAAAGATACATGAAAATTCTCTACAATTAAAACTGCAAAAAGTTGCAAATCATTAATATTTAAAACCCCTTTTGATAGGACCGAAACTGCTTGAATTATGAATATTTCCTTTGCGAAAATACCCCATGAGGGGTGGACGAATCAAATGAGTCACAGAAGGGGTGGAGGGTATATATATTTCATTTATTTTATACAAGTTTTATTCCTACTTATGAACTTGCGTTATTCGCATTAATATTTTATAATAAAACATAAAAATGCAAATGTATTTCCAAGGTTTTCAGTGAAAATCTCGTGTTAATGTAAATATAGTTTTACTTCTGTGTTATACGAGGGTCGTTCAATAAGTCCTTAGAAAAACATAGAAAAACAAATTATTTTGGGTAATTTTGTTTTTATTTTTCAACATAATCTCCTTTTAGCTCTATACACTTTTCTAAACGTTTCTTTAACTTTTTTAAGCCGTCCAAAAAGTAGGATTTCGGAAGATCTTCAAAATAAGCATCTGTTTGAGCGATGACCTCCTCGTTCGATGTAAACCGTTGTCCACCGAGCCATTTTTTTAAGTTTGGAAATAAAAAAAAATCACTAGGACCTAAGTCTGGTGAATACAGTGGATATTGTAGTAATTCAAATTATAGTTCCTTAATTTTGGCCATCGAAACAGCGCAGGTGTGCACCCGTGCATTGTCTTGATGGAAGAGGATTTTTTTTTCTTTTTCAAATGAGGACGTTTTTTCTTGATTTCTGATAATGACGCATAATATTCTCCAGTTATTGTTTTTCCTTTTTCCAACTAATCGATGAAGATGATTAATCGGCGTGCATCCAAAAAAACCGTGGCCATAATCTTGCCTGCCGATTTGACCGTCTTCGCTTTTTTCGGAGCTCGTTCGCTTTCAAAAACCCACTGTTTAGACTGTTCCTTGGTTTCTGGCGTGTAGTGGTGTATCAATGTTTCGTCTACTGTTACGTATCGACGCATAAACTCATCAGGATTGCGACGAAAAAGCGCTAAAACAGCCTCAGAGTCGTCCACACGATTGCGTTTATTCTCCACCGATAACAAACGCGGCACCCATCTCGCCGAGATTTTTTTCACACCCAATTTTTCGTGCAAAATTGAAAACACTGTACCTTGCGATATGCCTGTGGCTTCAACTATGTCGCGCACTTTGATTCGTCGATCACTCAAAATCATATCGTGGATTTTATCCATCATTTCCGTAGTAGTGACTTCCACAGGACGTCCCGAACGATGTTCATCTCTTGTGGACATACGGCCACGTTTAAACTCATTTACCCAATTGTAAATAGTTGCAAATGCAGGAGCAGATGTACCATGAACTTCATCCAACTCAGCTTTGATCTCTTTCGGTGTTAAGCCTTTTGAATACAAGTGTTTAATCACCGCTCGAAACTCACTTTTTTCCATTTTTTTAAATAAGCAAAAGTTTGTTGCTTCAATCGACAATAAAAGTGAAACCACGTGATGGATATAACTAAAACTTTGACAGCTGTCGGGTGAGTGATGATGCTTAGTAAAAACAAAACGTTATCTATACTACGAGTACCAACTCTTAGATTTTCTAAGGACTTATTGAACGACCCTCGTATATACCTATTTGTAATTAAGTACAATAATTAACACAAAAAAAATTCTTTCGTATTCTTTAAAGGACTAAAAAATACACGAAAACTCCAAGGGAAAAAATTGGATAAAAATGACATCTTTCTAAAATCTTCTCTAAATAATTATGAATCTAGAATTTTGTGTTTGTAATAAATTAATTGCTTATAAAATTCTGCTTCTAGTGATATATAATTCATATTAAGAAACATTTAAGTTGTTTGAAGAATTAAAAATGTTATTGTTTCGTGCAAAAAAGTACTTCTTATCGAATAAAAACATAAAATGAATATATTTTCCGTTAGCAGTATTAATCATGTTTCATAATTTTTATTATTAAAATTAAATATCAGTAAAATCGCGGCATTATATACTTGTCAGCAAGCAACAATAGTTGTGAAAACCAAAGTTCTATATTTATTGTTATTTGTTTGAAATTGAAATATGTATATCTACTATGTTTAGTGCAAATTAACTGTTTGTGTATTAAGAGCGCAAAATAGGACATTGTCGATTGAGAGGTTGTTGCCGCGCGACGCAGGAGCGCGGCATTCTCTCGAAATCGACAATGTCCATTTGCGCTCGAAACACACACACAAGATTTTTTCTACAGTCGCTACCATAACAAAAAATAATAAAATGTACACTTTGTACTTAGACTACTACGCAATTAATAAGGATTAATATAAAGAAAAAACGTCTTTTATATTTAATTTTAATTTATCGTTATTTCCCATTCTTAGGTCATATTGCTTCAATCTAATCTAAACATTTTATACTTTCGTTTTTGGAAATGAATGCCCTATTTTATTTTCACAATAGTGCGGCATTTTTTTTTTGGTTATGCAAATATACCGACGGAGCAGTTATATGTCAGATTGATTTGTAAAGGTGGTAAATGTGTCACTACAGTGCCATTAGTTCCTGACTAAATGTTTCCATTAAGAATGTAGACAAGTGACATTTCTCAACATTGTATAGTTAGAAATTTGGACATCGAGCGTTTTTTCTACTTTGTTGCGCTAGAGCGGCAAAGTGACATTTTTCGTTGACAAAAGAGAGGGCAAATGGCTACTTTCTATGTAGACTGTAGAAAAAATATATTTAATTAATATATACAAAAATTATTACGCAAGGCAGCGAGATTTTGCACTATTTTCTAACAGCAGACTTGCACTTGGACAAACCAAAGTTCTATGTTTAGAATGTTGTCTATTGTTTCAAATCGAAAAAAAATTGGTTTATTTGGTCGGTAAAATATTTATACATTATATAATTTTTAAGCGAAGGAGTGAGATTTTGCGGGATTTTCACATAATTTTTGAATAAAAAAATTATATAAAAGGAGGATTTCAGTTCAAGAATTGATAATAGATGGCCCCCAAAAGTTTCGCTTTCATTCTAATTTACATTTCATATGGATTGCGTTGCATTTTTTTTGATAAAATTATATTGAAATTTTACAGATTAAAAAGTTATGTTTAATTATCGAATATATAATTTATATTAAGAAACAAAATTTGTTTAAAGAATTGAAGATTTAAAAAGAAAATTTTGCTGCAGCAATAGTGATAGTTTAAATTACTAATTTATAATTTACATAAGTTTAACATACGAGCGAGTAAATCTCATTTGTGACAATTCCTGAACTTAACTTGACAAAGTTGTGCTTGACAATGAACTCTAGCTCTATAAATTCTGTTTACGTAAACCACAGAAGACACTTCAACTAAGTTTCATTTCGCGAAACCTTTAAATACCATCAACAGAAAATATCGAGTTGTTGAGGAATGGAATACAAAATTAAACAACCTAACTGTAATTTTAATGTAATGGGAATGTACAATATTAATCTCAATTTATATTAAATATATCCAGCAGTCCAATAACGATGAAATATGGATGATTTTTCATGCTGAGTCGGTCACGAACGTAGTCATTTATTCATAAGATCGTCCCTATTTTAACACCATTTACTCGTAGCATAAGACATATATTATTCATTTCAGTTATGTACTAGTCATTATTGTTGAAACTATCATAATATTGTAGAAGTTATGCACCTGCTATAAAATGCAAATCAATGGATAGTAAAGTCGTCCATAAACAGGGTGGACATAATTTCATTACAATATTTGACAGAATATAATATATGAAGAATTTAGTGGAAAAATAAGAGGACCACTCTTACGAAAGAAACCAGGGGCGCGTCTTACCATTTTGTCGTCCGTGTGCCAATGCTAATCTTGTCTCACCCCCCCCCCCCCCTAAAATTTTGGATGAAATGGTATATTACAGTTTTATAATTAAAAATTTTGGGAAATGTATTAGTCAAATTAGTCTTGTATTGGTTTGATTGGTATGTACCTTCCCCATATACGTTCCTCTATTTTTTCGAACATCTGTATATAAGTTTGCTAATTTTGTTACAGATGATATAAAAGTTTGTAAAAAAAAAGTAAAATGTTTGTCTGTTTGCCAGTTCTTTCACTTGAAACAAATAATTAAAAAAATTAAGTCGTATTAGAAGATATACAATGTTGCTCGGCATGTCGCCCCTAACCAAGGAAGGGACTCTGTCCTCTGTCGTACCCAAATTATACGATAAGTATTGGTAAGTTTTTTAGCATTTAGCCTAATATAGAAACAACAATTTTTCAATATCCAATTCAATTTTTCCATCGATACTCCAACATCTTTAACCCATTGAAAAAGTAGTTGGTGTCTTGCGCGTCAAAATAAACTTCTTCGGAGCAAGTTCACCCCCTCGCAATCCAATGTTTTGAAGTTTTAATTGTTCCTTCGTCCCAGAAATATAGTGGTGGATCCAAGTATTATCAAAAGGTAAAAATCGATGCAAAATATTCAGCTTGTTTCACTGAAATCGGAGCAACAGAGCCCTGGAAATGTAAATTCGACTACATTTTTTGGTCCAAAGTGAGCAGTCACAGACCCAACGCCCAATAACCTGCCACCATTCTCATACTCAATTCTATATGTAATATATGATAATGACGAATTGCCTTCAGAAAACGTTAGGATCATGTTAAAATATATTAGACCTTATAGGTCGCGGATGATAAAAATGAACAGTCAAATTTCCAAAGTCTAACTGATCATTTTTTTTTGTTACGGAAAATACAACAGAAAACCAAGATAGTAAAACATTCAAAGAAAAAATCCAGATAATGTAGTTGTGTTAACGTCTGTTTGATCTCAGAATTCACCGTTTTATGACGCATCTTACTTTGTATTGTTTCAGCTTTTCTACCTCACAATCCACATTTTTGTGTCTTTATTTTTCCTTTCCCGTTTTCGTATCCAAACAGCCCAAGCAAAGCTACAATTGCGTTACGATATTGAATTATTTATTGACTGTGGGATCCCAAGTTTATTATTTATTCTTTGAGTCTGAATTATCTTGATTCTTCTGTAGGTATTTTTGTTGGGAGCTTTTCACACAATACAGCAATGAAAATATGGATACAGAACGTGTTCTTGTTAACTTATAGGCTTATATCATAATTTCTTAGAGTTTTGTTGTTTTCTTGGCACTGTTTCGAGACCAAACAACATTGTTATGTTTCGCGAAAGTTAGTTCTTGGTTCTATTTAGTAAATCAATAATGTCATTAAGCAAGAAGTTAGCTCTCTTTCCCTGATAGTAGTCTCTTAATTGAGATAATTTGTAATATATCTTTTATTTAGCTATATTTTTGTACATACTGTTGATTTGGATGAGTACAATTTTTTGGTTTATTATAGTGTTTTTATTATACAGACAGTTGAAGGTGTGTACCAGGCTTCACCTTATGTGCTCTCAAAGCTGACGTAGAGAGAGCACCACAGTAATCATTTTTGTTTTTATAAAGACTAATTGAATAATTTTCACACTTATTTATTTAAGCCTGAAGCTTCAAACTATTTCGCCTTACATTACTCGCATGTACAGTTGGTTTTGAGAGCCCTAGGTAATTGTAAGCTATGACGTATAATAAATTTCTTTGGGCTGCGGATATATGATTGATAAATTAATTCAATTGTCTCATTAGATGTGCTTGATCTCCAAGATTTTTTTTCTTTCCACAGAAACTGTGGTCTTTAATCTAAACTTCCTTTTCATCTGAGTCCGTATCATCTCTTCGCAAAAGTACCGACAAATTTCTAAACAAATTTTCCTGCAAATCCTGCTTATCTCCCCTCATTACTCCTATTGAATCCTGCAACAATTTGTTGTGATGCAGACAACAGACAGCAGGAACCGATAGCGCCGCTGTTATCGTTGTCAGTGAAATGAAACTCAACTCTCAACTCAACTGGCACTCGCACTGACACAATTCCAGAGGCGTCGCGGCGGCAAAAGGTCAAGGTACGGCATGGCATCACGTGACCGCTACCGCTGCAGTGGTGGCCTTCACCAGCGGGCTGGGGTCGCGGTCGCCAGTCGCCGGTCGATTCCAACCCCAAAGCCATTGCCAAAATTAGCGGACGATAGACAAAGACTGTTTGCTACCACTATAGGCACTAGGTCGTATTGATTGCAAATGCAACACTATAAGAAATGAGTGGGTGACGAACACTGGAACACTATGCGTAGGAAGGAAATATCAAAAGGAAAGAGCAAAGATCTTTGTGTTGTACCTGGTGATCTTTGCTGATGTGGAAGCTTTTATTGCTTTGCAATAATAATAACGTAAATGAAATGTTTTCCCAAAGCAGAAGCAGCAATTTCTCTGAAATTACTTTCTTTAACCGTTTGTCAATTTTGATACCAATAATATCAGGATGAAATGTTTTAGAAGAGCCACTATAGTTACGATTATGATGAAAACAAACTAACAAATCAAATGATACGGTATACAATTCAATATACAGATCTATTTTAAAATAAGGCTGTGAATCTAAGATATTATGTAGCACAATGAGAAGCACTTGAAATGAAATATTTAAGAAGAGTATTAGGGTACTACGAGATAGAATAAAAAATGAAATGATTAGAGAACAACTACAATGTAAGTATGTAATGGACTTCATCAAGGAGAGACAGCTAGCTGGGTGGGTCCACATGATCAGAATGAATAAAGACAGACCGTTAAGACAAAAATGAATGATGAACGTAGTAGAAAAAAGAAACCGAAGGAGACCTAAAGACTAATGGCACAAGGTAATGCTGAATATATTGGAGATGAAAAACACGACGATTGAAGACGCTGCAAGGAATAAGAAACAATGGATGAAATTCATATACGAATAAAAATATTTGTACAAACCTACACCAGTGGTTCTCAATCTTTTGAATACCGCGGAACACTTTTGTGAACAAGAACTTTAGGCGGAACTAAAATAGAAAAAAATAAATTCATATATAATCTTCAGATTGTTTTTTACTAGTCGCTTTTTCCAAGGAATATTTTATATATGGAATGTTGATAATTTGTCTGTCGTAGTTAATGATTTTCATTTTTACCCAGTATAGTTTTATTGATTGACGTTGTTTATATAAGAGAAAAGGCCGTTTGACTGGATGTATTGACGAGGGAATAAATTGTTGCTGGATGGCAGTGATAATTTTTATTTTATTTAATAAATTCCCGGGTCGACCGGTTTCGAGCTCCACATGAGACTTCTTCAGAAGATGAGAATTATTATAAAATTATGAACATTGAAACAAATAACAAAAATATATAATACATTAAAAATAAAGCACATGGATTTCGTCAAAGGTATAAGAAGAATGATTATATAATTAAAAATATCTGTTAAATAGTTCCACTGAGCACACCATATATTATTTTTAGATCTTGCGCGAATAAAATGTTTTCATTTTGAATGAAACGAAACAATTATTTCCTTAATTCTAGTACACGGGAAAGCATCATTTTTCTCTGTCTGACTTCTGTATTAACAACTCTACTTAAAATATTTCGCAATTATACGAGCAATGTTTTTGCAATAAGTCTTTATCTATGCAAGAAGGAATGGTTGAAATAATTCTCAATTCTGTTTTTATGCAAAAACTACAAATCCCGCCTCCTACCATCAATGGGGCTCCATCAGTACAAATATCAACACATTTTCATATGATACAAAAATGTAATTCTATTGCAGTTCTCACTCATATTAATTTTTCATTCACAAAGTATAATTAAATTAAAATTGCCAAAAAAATTCGCGTACGGTAAAAAGGTATCTCTCAGAGTCTTACAATATTTATTAAGTAATACACGTCCTTCATAACTCCTTGTTCATCAATTTTATAACACAAAACAAAACGTCGTATATTTTGTGCAAATTTTTCTCTACATATATTAAATATCCCTGACATGAAAATGATTAATACTGTCAGATAAAATTTCAAAAATGTCAAAAGTTAAGATATTATTAAATTACAATTTGTAACAATTTATCCAGAATACTAACGAAAATAGATGAATATAGTATGATCCAATGAAATTAGGAGAAACTATAGTTCTTTTTAATGTAAAAATTTTAGGTACAATGTTCTGGAACATGATATTTCCCTATAAATATGTTCATTAGCTTCTAATTAATTAAAAAAAATGTAAAGAATTTTCCTAGCAGAAATTAAATCTAGAATATTGTCGCTTACTCCTTCGTCTGCTATCTCAGAAATATTTTGCATTCTTTGCGAATTCAAAATATTTACGTGGAATTCTGCAAATGCCGGGAATTAAGAAAGAACTGAATTTAATGAATTATATTGATTTTATTCTCAAAATATTTACGATGCCATGAATCGGTTATTAATTAATATCGGTTCCAACGGCTTTTTTTTAAAATCAATGCGGAACGCGGAAGAGATTTAAAAATGATATTTCAAATGCAAATGCGTTTCAATTAATCATTGTTTTTAAATTTGTAATAGTAGTTAACCGGGTAGTAAATTTGGCACGGTACCTAATCTTGTTGAATAAAATATGTCTGGGTACTAATAAGTTCCTGTCAAATTAATTGTTGTTTAAGCTACCAAACAATGTGAGGATATTAAGATGGGTGTATATTTCGACTTGTTTATTTTTTCGCGCTACAGACTGCCTGTTTGACATCTGTGAAAAGAATTATTCATATTATTTTCTTTCTACATAAAGGCGTTTTTTACCTCTCACTATGAGAGGTATTGGATTCATGTTAAAATTCGCATATCCAGATTTTAATGAATAAGCACGTTTTAAGGTCCTTACAATTCGATTTTAATATTTTTACGATGATGTCTCTGTGTGTGTGGATGTATGTGTGTGTGTATGTGTGTGTGTGTGTATGTGTGTGGAACGTTGGAAGGACGATTACTCAAAAACTATAAGATTTAATATTTGTTTAACTACGTATTTCCCAATCAGACATTAATGGGAAGAGCTGAAAAGGTTTTGGTAACAATTGGACAACCGAAAGTAGCAGATTCTTAAAAAAAAATAATCTTCTAAATATTATTTGTTGAATTTTTTTTTTTTTTTGGTAATATTAAAGAAAATTAAATTCTCAATCTGACACATTTTCTATTATATCTCGTATAGGTTTGGCGATATAGTATATAATAATATAGAATAATCTGTTGTAATAAATCTCGTTGGCCAAAAAACAGTTGAGATATTTAAAGATTTGTAATTGACAGATAAATGCAAAATGTCAGTGTAAAAAATCTGATTTTTCTGGGAGGTACGAGTACATTTAATATATGTTATTGTATTATTAATTAAATATGTATTTAAATTATAGGTACGTTAATATTACATATATCCTTAAAAAATACCGCAAATACCGTCAATGCATGAATTTAAAGAATTTTGAACATATTAGAAGAGTAGGACAAAATTCCTCATAGAACGAAAGCAGAGATACAATTTCAATTGTATGTACAAAAAATATTAAATTTGTTACTTATAGCACAGATTATTTATACTACGTATACGGTAGTATAGGTAATCTGTGCTTATAGGGCGCGAGCAGTCATGTGACTTTGTTGGCCTTGGCAAGCAGATATGAGGATGGCGGCTAGTAGTTATTTACATCGATGTCACAATTGTCATGTCATAATTTTTCATTCAAAATTTCAAAATATTCTGATATTTATTTGTCATCAATAGTATGGAATATACTTGTCGAGGAAAGTAATCCACATGGATTTGGAAAATCATGATGTTTTGAATGAAAAATTATGATACTTGACATCTATATACATTATTAATTGTCATTCTAACACGGGCCCCCATATTTGCTTGCCAAGGCCAACAAAGTCACATGACTGCTCGCCCCCTATGCAACATAAAATGAAAATAGCGAGAGGTATTGTGCTGGCCACAACAGATTTTTATTCATGTGCCCGGGTTACTTATGGCACGTAACCGGTGTACATAAAATATGACCGGTTACTACAGACGTTTCTGTCAAATTAATTATTTGGCATTTGTCAAATATTTATCTTGCTCATAGTGTGATACATTTAATTTAAAGCGTATTTATGTAATACAAAATACGTTGAGAAAAAATGTCACAGATTCCATATGCCCAATGCCAAAATGTTAGCGTTTTGACAGCTAGAAAAGAATAGCTATAGTAACCTTACATGTAACCGTCCTACATACCGCGGTTACACGTTATCGCAAGTAACCAGGATTCTCAATAAAATGCGGTTACCATGTAACCGGAGGTAACTGTTCTGAGTAAAAAACGCCTTAAGTTACCTATGTTTGTTGCTATATTACTGGAAAATTATAAACAGGATTATACTGTTGACATTTATCATTTATTGATTATTCCCAAACATTTATCTTGTGCCGGATTTGTGAAATGTGTAAAGAAAAATTGATATTAATGAAGGGTTACTGCGTCGAAATTATTATTTATTTAGTACCTTACTTATGCCTTACTGTTATTATTGTCCTAGGAATGTAATGGCTCTTTTCTGAACAAATCTGTAAGTCTTACAGTAAATAACAAACAAAATCGCAATGAAAGCTGCTACTCTTATATCAAATTTTATATGAATCAACAAATATATAGGTATCCGTTTTTGTCAGTTTTTTTTTACATATTTACAAATCTGTAAAGTCTTACAGATTTGTTCATAATAGGCCTATAAGTGGAAAATTAAGTACCGTCGTCAAGGAAAAAAGTAAATAAATGTGAATATAGACAGACCATTCAAATGTTTAATAACTATGAATGAAATATATAGCTACATACAATACAAATTAACGCATAAAATTTTTACCTCTCCCTAAGAGAGGTATTGGAATCATGCTAAAAATCGCATATTCAGATTTTAGTGAATAAGTACGTTTTAAGGTCTCTAGAATGTTATTATCGGATTGATAATAACATTTTTACGACGATGTCTGTGTGTGTGTGTGTGTGTGTGTGTGTGTGTGTGTGTGTGTGTGTGTGTGTGTGTGTGTGTGTGTGTGTGTGTGTGTGTGTGTGGATGTATGTGTGTGAGGTTGTTGGAGGTACGATTTGAGTTGAATAGATTCTGGTAACAATTGGACAACCGGAAGTAGTAGTATTTTAACAAAAATCTTCTAAATATTATTTTTTTAATGTTTATGTTATTACAAATATTAAAAAATAAAATTCTCTATCCGACACATATAAAAATTTATTATACCTTGTATAGATTTAAAGATATAGATATAATTCATAAAATAATCTGTTGTAGTAAATCTCACAGCCTGCTCACAGCCCAAACATCTCCATGGTAACTACTTGAGAAATTAAAATGTCTGTAATTGACAGATAAATGTCACTAATGTCAGTGTCAAAAATTCAGAGATAGTACTGAAGGCTTTTTCTGGTAACGATATTTAATATTTCTTATTGTATTATTAATTATATAAAATTATAGGTATATTACATGAACCATTCAGAAATAACGCCTATCCCGTTAATGAATTGGAGAAACCTCGAACATTTAGAAGAAATGGAGAATACTTGCTCATAAAATGAATTTAAAATTATAGAAAATACGTAAATATAAAGATTAGGTGTAATTATTTTTTTTTGTGTGTATAAGAAATGTTAAATACAATACTTATAGGTATATACCACAATGGAAACGGCGCCAGAGGATTTGTGATGGCCACAACAGATTTTTACCTTCCGTCACCTTTAGGTAAAAAAGGTATTGTCTTTGGCCAAAAAAATCAATGGTGAGTTTTTAATGAATAAGCATGTTTTAGGGTCGCTATAATACGATTTTATCATTTTTACGATAATGTATGTATGTAGGTGTGTGTGTGTGTCTGTGTGTGTGTGTGTGTGTGTGTGTGTGTGTGTGTGTGTGTGTGTGTGTGTATGTGTCTGTGTGTGTGTGACGAAAGTTTCGGATCGAACAACTTTAATATCACGATTCCAAAAATTATATTTTTTCCGCATTCCTCAAGTTTACATTCAGAAGAACAAGTGATTAGATTTTGGTTATAATTGGTCAACCGGAAGTAGCCTCATTTGAATAATTTAACAGTTATATATGATTTATTGACACTTAACGTTATTATACTTAAAGACAGATGTCAGTAGCAATGAAAAGTAAATAAATATGGCAGAGATGAGGATGTTGAAGTAGGTGTTGGGGAAGACACGGAAAGATACGGTAAGGAAATAACTCTAGTGAAGTTTCTAGAGAGATACAAAAGAGTGGTTTGAACATGTCATGAGGAGAGATGAAGAATATATATATATTAAGAATGAATAGCTTAGTATTAGAAGGTTGAAGAAACAAAGGAAGACCAAAGATAAGATGGAAGAATTGTATTACGGAAGACTTGAGTGAAAAAGAATTGAATGAGAACGACACGCAAAACAGAAATGAGTGGAAGAAGAAAATAAAAAATAGCGACCCCTAACGAATGGGAAAAGCTAAAGAAGAAGAAGAAAATGTCAGTGTCAAGTGCAATGTGCATAGTTTATTTATGAAATAATTTTACTGGAAATTTAGAATCTTTTGCAAGAAAATTTATGTATGGAATTTATACATAATACACAGGATTGACGGAAGGTATTGTGCTGGCCACATCAGATTTTTTTAACTGAATTTATTTCCTCTCATTATCTATTTAATTCCGTCATTGGCTTAAACGTTTTTGTCGTAACAGACAGTGTGATTTGACACCGATTTAAACATAATATACTTTTGCCGAAAATTATATGTTATAGTATAGATATACTTATTTGAATTTTAGTAGAAAAAATAAAAAAAATTGCAAAGTTAATAGTAAGAACGAAAAAAAAAATGTTTTTCCATATATGAGTAAAACAATTTGTTGTGATACGATCTGTATACAATAATCTAGTGATCAATATTTGTACAATCAAGACGTATTACGATGAAATCAGTATTATTACTTCTTTGCATTTATTTTATTAAAGTTCATATTGCATGTAAAACCATAATTTTCCCAAATGATTTGAAATATAAAAATATTTCCTGATAATTTGATCGTTCATTGATAACCGAACTTATTTAGTTTGTCTAGGCCCCTAGTGAGGGTTTTATTAAATTCTATATGGAATATTAATTAAAAATAAATTGGTTCATGTAAAGTAATTAACATGGCGGTGATTAATGCAGGAGTACCAACGTTGTTGATGACGTTATTGAGCGAAACCAGATGTTGAAAATTTTCTCGAAATAAAATCACTAACTTTTCATTTTAACGTAATTTATCATTTTTGTCTTTTTTAACTGCATTAATTAAAAATGTCTACATAAAATAAATGAAGAGTAATTATGAAGTTTGCAAATATAGAATAAAAATAAACAGTAGTATAATTTTAGATATAATTATCTTTGACATTATAAATATTATATGTTGTTTAAGTTTCATTGTACTCGTAGTTTATTTTAGTATCTGTATTTTTTTTTAAATATGGCTTCGTGCAAATAAAAGCCAACTTGGAAATAAATCTCATTTTAAATATTGAATTACGAAAACTTTTGATGCATTTTAATTCAATAATATTTTAACGGACTTTGAAGTAGATTTTTTGCTTTAACAATCTTTAATTTGATAATTAGAATAAGTTTCTTAATTATTATGTAGAACAATATTATAACATTAATTGTAATTCAAGAATAATCAATGTCTACATTTCATACGTTTGAGAAGAAACTTTCAGTGAAAGTATTTCATATTCACAGTATTAATGTTGATTACAAATGCCACTAATTTTGTGTTAAGTAAATAATTATTCAGCATCAACATTTCTGCGAAATATTCGCGAAGAGTGAATGAACCGTCCACTTTCTTCTTAATTTTATGTACCAATAAAATATATTTGAATGCAGTTGTTATCTTTGCATCTGGTTGGATAATATGTACTTAGTTTTGGAGCAAATACATAACCGAATTATTTGGCTATGCGCCAACTGGATCAATGCCATTTACATTACCGATTCAGCTTTTATTCTGTCTTCCGTAAACCTTGTTGCGTTTTATATTTTATTTTGCGAACACTTGGCAGAATGAAACAAGAACCATGGCAGAGATAGAAAACGAAAGTTAAGGACATATAAAATAATATGTAGGTACTTGAACACATTAAAATAATCACATAGGTACAATTCAATTTAACCATAATCGAATTTGCTGTTTGCTTCGGGCTAAGAAGAAATGGCATTTTATATTTTTTTTGTCCTTTGTTACCTCTTTGAGAGCCCTAAGATGACATCTGATTAGCGCACTTTACGATGCAAAAACCAGTATCAATTTCTGGTCGTAATGTAATGAATTGTATAATCGGATAACGCTATATTTTTATATACCAGAACAACCAAAGTCTAAGTATAAAGGAACCAAAAGGAATCGGCATCCCTTAAATCAATGTCATATTATAAAACAAGAAAATTCTTCTTGTAATAATTATCAATATAGACATCGATGATATGATTACCAATAGAAAATAGAATGTACAGTTAATATATATAGTATTACTCGTAAGTATATATATATATATATATATATATATATATATATATATATATATATATATATATATATATATATATATATATATATATATATATATAATGAAAGTATAATCTTAAAGTGATAAAATTTTGAAACGCTAATAATCCCTTGGCTAAATTGAAAATCTTCTTAATCCCGGTTTTAATAATCTAGCGAAAAACGAGCTAAACGATTTAAGACGATTATTCATGCCATTACGTTCTAGGTTACTGGAAATTACCTCCTAGAAGAAAAATGGTGGAGTCGCCGCCAAAAATTAAAAATGTATTCTAACTATTTAACGTCAACTATAATTAATAAAACAACGATTAATAGATTCACACATGTGTTGTGGATATGTATAATTCAGGTAGCTAATAATTTTGTATTAACTTGAAGAGGAAAAATAATTTTCGTAAGTTATATAAAATTGGTAATTTTTATATTACGAATATATCGATGTGGGGTATTAATACATTTGAACTTTGTAATTTTAACATTGCTGTACTATATAATCCCAGAGGCACAAAAATAGCAGTGGACACGTGGTTTTTACCTTCCGTCACCTACAGGTAAGGAAGGTACAATTTATTATGTTTGGTCAAAAAATTCAAAGGTAAGATTTTAATGAATAAGCACGTTCTAAGGTCCACAGAATATGGTTTTACTATTTCTACAATGATGGTTGTGCGTGTGACAATTTTTGGACTTCTACAGTTCTAATACTACAATTCCATAAATTATAATTTTTTGTATTCCATGTACATCTATATGAAGAGGTGATTAGATTTTGGTCAATCGAGAGTAGGTATCTCTTCGCTTAAAATTCTTAACAATTTTCTGGGAAAAATACACATAAATATCATTTTTACTTCTCAAGGATTTAGTGAATATGCACTTTTAATGTCCGTAGAATC
The DNA here is from genome assembly GCA_951394225.1 of Harpalus rufipes. Taxonomy (NCBI): domain Eukaryota; kingdom Metazoa; phylum Arthropoda; class Insecta; order Coleoptera; family Carabidae; genus Harpalus; species Harpalus rufipes. The sequence continues at coordinate 34,248,809 of OX596279.1, forward strand.
CGTATTAACATTTTTACAACGATGTCTTTGTGTGTGTGTGTGTTTGTGTGTGTGTTGTGTGTGTGTGTGTGTGTGTGTGTGTGTGTGTGTATGTGGACTTAGGAAAATTTCTCACACACTTTAAGTTATGACTAAATAGGTACCTGTGAAGGTATATGTATTCCTGTAAATTAAATTGCGAGTAATATTGTGCTGGCCACAACAGATTTTTTTCTTGTCAGTTAAACAACATCTGAATTATATGTTTCATGCGACGTACAATACAAAAATATAGATTCATGAATGAATTACTTTTTTATCAAACGGCAAGTAATTTACCAGCGAAATTAGTTTAGAAAAAGTTATTGTTCCAAAGAATGAATGAAATCTATATAAAAATAGATTTACGGGTACATACCGTGCGTGATGATGTTGATAGTCTCATTGTGCAAATAGAAGAGACTATGAATGCACCCCCAGATGGACAAGAGGGGCCTATATCCCGTGAAGATATAGGGGTTGAACTGCAGGTGTTGAGGCATATCCTTCCAATGCAGCAGCTTCTTTGGCGTCTTAAATGGAACCGTTCCGGTGCCATTCTCCTTGTCGGGGGTGTTGGGGACGAGGGAGCGTCTGCGGGGCCCCGCGTCCAAGCCGCCACCGTTCTGCATGTCGCGAAGCCGTCGTGGTGTCACCGCATGGACGCCCGACGCCGTGCCGTGCCGTGCCGTGCAGCTCCCGAGCAACGCGCGCCCCTGACTGGCGGCGCTGCTATCCACCGCCTCCGCCACACTGCCACACGTTGCCATGGCGACACGTGTATTGATTCACGCGACCGTGCCCGACGAATAAATGGTGGAGGATCTCCCGCCAGAAAGTGAACGCCAAACACAGCGTGATAAATAGCAGCCCCTATGGTCAAGGACAATATTTTTTTCTTTTTTTGTTACTCCTTGACAAAAAAATATTAAACCCTTATTTTTATATTTTGAAATCTGCGAATAAATGAACTAAAAACTGGGTAATAATGGGTATAAAATATAATTTAACATCCAAGTAAAACATTACTATATATTTTTTTTGTTAGTTTCCATATTTCTTATCCATAAATATTTACAAAGTTGTGACCAAATTATACTATCTTTATGTACCTGTTAATACAAATTTCAAAGTTCGCGCACATACAAGGGACAAATAAATTAGTATTGTGGCAACACTGATAATTTAGTAACCTTACAACCATTTGTGCCGCTGTGTTGAAATGAAGACATGCATTAAATTGATTCCCTGCCTACTCCGTATAGTAAAATTATCTCACGGTTCCTTTAACATATATGCTGTTTTTGTTGGAAATGATTTTTGGAACTGTAATTTTCATTCCCATATGAAATTATTTGAAACAAAAATAACATTTATATTAAAAAATATATACTTGACACGTTTCACAAGATTTCAGACTCTGAATCAACCTCTCGATCATATATCAGAGATTGGCCCACTCAACTAGAACAACTGACGCATATCATTCTTATTGGAGCTCATCAGTGTGGTGCACTGAAGCCTCTAGAGGGTTTCCATATGATTACTTACCTCCGCATGCATCGTATCATCTTGGGATGGTTTATCATCCGTCCACTCAAACTAGTCAATGCTTCCTAGTGGCTTTAATGCACCACGCTAATGAGTTCCAATAAGAATGAAGCGCGTCTATGGTTCTGGATGAATGGGCTATTCTCTAATAAATGACCGAGGGGTTGATTTAGAAACTGAAATCTTGTGCAACGTGTCAAGTATATTTTTTTAAATATTATATTAGAACAGTTTCACCAAGTATCGTAACAATGTACTTTATTGTTAAAAATAACATGTATGTTAAAGGAACAGTAATATTATTTTATTAACGTATGTCGGCATAATATTTTCTAGTGAATAAGCATGTTTTAGGATCCCTATAATACGATTTTACCATTTTTACGATGATGTCTGTATGTATGTATGTATGTATGTATGTATGTATGTATGTATGTATGTGTGTGTGTGTGTGTGTGTGTGTGTGTGTGTGTGTGTGTGTGTGTGTGTGTGTCTGTGTGTCTACGTGTGTGTGACGAAAGTTTCGGATCGCATAACTTCGATACCACGATTCCAAAAATTATATTTTTTTCGTATTCCTCAAGTTTACATCCAGAAGAACAAGTGATTAGATTTTGGTTATAATTGGTGAACCGGAAGTAACCTCATTTGAAGATTTTATTAGTTAAATATGATTTATTGACATTTATCGTTATTATAATTTGAAGAATGTATTATTCTTTATACGATTTCATTGCATTTTATACTTCATATTCAATAGATATAGAGTTAAAGAATTATAAAGATATTAAATTTCATAAATCAGCCAGGTATGCAAACCATGAAAATTGCTAATATATTCAGATATTGACAGATGTCAGTATCAATGAAAATATATGAATGTGGTAGAGATGCGGATGTTGAAGTAGATGTTGGGGACGACACGGTAAGGATACGGTAAGGAAATAACTCTAGTGTTACAAGTTTCTAGAAAGATACAAGAGAGACGATTACATTGGTTTGATCATGTCATGAGGAGAGATGAAGAATATATTGGAAGAAGAATGAATATATTAGTAATAGAAGGTTGAAGAAACAGAGGAAGACCAAAAATAATATGGAAGGACTGTATTGCGGAAGATTTGAGAGAAAAGGAACTGAATGAGAACGACACGCAAAACAGAAATGAGTGGAAGAGGAAAATAAAAAATAGCGACCCCTAACGAATGGGAAAAGCTAAAGAAGAAGATGTCAGTGTCAAGTGCAATTTACTTAGTTTGTTTATGAAATGATTTAGAATCTTTTGCAAGAAAATTTATGTAGGAATTGTGCTGGCCACAACAGATTTTTTACTTCTCGCTAAGAGAAGTATTGGATTAATGCTAAAAATCGCATATCCAGATTTTAATGAATAAGCACGTTTTAACGTACCTACAATCCGATTTTGACATTTTTACGATGATATGTGTGTGTGCGTACGTGCGTGCGTGGATATTAGAAGGTCGATTTCTCAAAAACTATAAGACTTTATAATATCTACTATAGTAAAATTTTTGAAAGATGTCCGATCAAGGTTATCTACGAATTGTATGAATTCAGATTTTTGCTACCCCCATTCTGACAAATTCAGTAGTGTCGTTTGCTTAGTTTTTATGAGGGTACATAAGATACTACTGTTATTTTATTATTATAAAAATATATGTTACAATAAAAGCATTCAAAATTCAAAAATAAATCAACTGGTAAGTTTAGCAAATGTAAAACCAAATATGTGAAAAATAAGATACTGACACAATGTCAGTGTCAGTGACACTGACAGATCATAACGTTATTCGTACGGCTATGAATCAAGGTAATGTATCTGAATTAATATATAAACTGACGTTACAGCGAAAGTATTATCAACAACGAGCTTCGTTTTAAAGTGGAATGTCGTAACTTAGTCGAAACAATATGAATTTTTGAAAGACAAGCGTGTTATATCCATTCTTATCGCACACGCTTACAGCCTTTGCAAAGGAAAGAGATAAATGTATGCCAATTTGTTAATTCGTTCATGATACAAATGACCTTGATCGGACATCTTTCAAAAATTTTACTGTACGTATTTCTCAATCGGACATTAATGGGAAGTGTTGAACAATTGATAAACCGGAAGTAGCAGATTCTTATAAAAATACGTCTAAATTTTATTTTTTGAAATTATTTGTTCTTGCAAACATTAAGGAAGATTAAATTCTCTATTTAATACATTTAAATATTTTATATTCTATAGGTTTAGAGAAAAATAATACATACATAAAATAATCTGTTGTAATAAATCTCACAGCCATGAAAACCAATTGAGAAAATATTTTTTTTGTAACTGACAGATAAATGTCAGTGTTAAAAATGCAGAGACATTACTGAAGACTTTTTCTGGTAAGTACATACATACATTATTTCTTATTGTATTCATAGTTAAATAATTAAAATTATAGGTAAATTGCATAAACCCTTCAGAAATACTGTCAATCCCGACTATGAATTGGAAACATCTCGAAAAAATAGAAGAGTGGAACAAAATTTCTTCATAGAATGAATTTAAAATTAAATAATCTAAATATAAAGAATAGATATATGTAGAATTTTTGATGTATGGTCTAGGTATACAAGAAATGTAAAATACAATACTTACGTAACCAAAAATGGAAATGGCGTGGGGTATTGTGCTGATCACAACAGATTTTTTTTTATATATTAAATGCATTTACTTAAAGTTTTATAATACTTAATAATTAACTGTTTCATAAATAATTAAATAATAAATAATAATAAAGATGGGCGTGTTTTTTTCACAAATCGCAACTTTCTACCGGACACTTTTATTTTATTCAAGTTCATAATTTTGTTAATTATGAAACAGTTAATTAAGTATTGCAAAACTTTAAGTAAATGCATTTTATCTTACAAAAATATATATATATTTTGTACAAAATTCACACAGAAAGTTTCTTGCCGGTTAACATTTTCAACAAAAAATTATAAAACCTACGCAAATGGTGAGAAATTTCTACTAATTTCTTTCGACTAGTTTAAAATATAGAATTTAAGCTTACCAAAACTGAATATGTTCAAATATTCCGCCATTTAATATTACGTTACATCGCCTTTATTAGTAATACCAGCTTTAATTCTCTTAGGCATTGTGTCCCTAAGTCTTGCACATTTTCCTGTGAGTATTGTCCTATATGTCTTGCAAGGTAGGTTTTCTGTACGCACTGGATTTTTACGAAGTTGTTTTTCATTGTGCCAAAAGTAAAGGGTCTCAGTACAAGCTAAATCTGGGGTAGAAGATGACCCTTAAAATCCGTTCGGTCCACACTTTTTTAAAGGTTTAAGTCTATATTTAAAGAAGCCCAAAGAATTTTGCAGAAATTTCTTACCATTTGTGTAGATTTTATAATTTGTTGAAAATGTAAACTAGCCGAATTATTATGAATTTGGGCACATATATCAATTGCACTTGACGCTGACGTCTGTCAATCAGAATTTTTTTAATATAGTATCTAGATGTTTCCATGGTTATAGCATAACTGGCTGCTTTATGAAATTTCAAGAAAAGCTGCTAAAATCTTAGGGTACATCGGATTGATCTAATCACGTCTGCATATGAATGAAAGGAACAGGAATACGAAAGATTGTAATTTTTTGAATTGTAGTAAGTTATCGGATCCGCAAAATCGTCACACGCATACGCATAATACAGGCCGTGTGCCTGGGGCCCAATTCTTGAAATTTTTCACACATGTAAGTGGGAGAAATACGCATACGAACTGCATATTGGTATTCTTGAATCGAAATCATGTGGTCGTACGCGATAATTTCGTGTGTAATTACATCGCATGGGTATGAATCACTTGAAAGTATCATTCGCACACTAAACTGTGTCTGTCACATTGTCACTGTCACTTGAGTTTGGTGTATTAGTACTTTAATCAGGTCATATAAGTCAAATTATGATTTTAAATAATTTCGGGGACGTTTCATGATTTTATATTTTGCACTTTGAGTATCATTATTATAACATCCGATAAATGTGTGCTCCTGCATTGTTAAAACGATGCAATGGATTGTTAAAGTAGAATTTTTGGTGCCTTTTAACGAGTTCTGAAATCCAAATCTGAAATGGTTTGCAAAATTATTCATGCATGTTTAATATTACATAGTACTTGCATATTAATATTGCCATATTGCGTGCATAATATAACTATAGAAAAATAATATATATTTAAAATAATATACGTATAATAAATTTTGAATATTGAAATTACAATACTTATGATTTATGACAGCTTCGCTGACAGCCACTGACAGCTTTGTTGACGGTGACATTTAAAAAACAATCATATGATGAAGCATTCACGTGATACAAATGTTTCGTTTTAATTGGCTACAACATACTACGTTCGTTTGCTTTCGAGAATCGTATACGTACGCTTCGACCGGGTTTCGTTTGGTATTCAAGAATACTACTCACGCGTATAATACTGTTCGTGCACGAAACAAACTAAACGAATTTTGTCGCGTGCGGAAAATTCCGCATGATTTCAAGAATCGGGCCCCTGAGTGTTTGGTCGCGGATCTGGGGACCCGGGTTCGATCCTGACCGACGTCAAAAATTACTTTGAATATTAATGGTACAAAATTGATCACTGTGGTGCACTCTCCACGCCAGAAATGAGTGCCCGTGAGGTGATGCCTGGTAAGCGCCCGCACGGTACAAATATTTTATCATTAAAGCAATGGGTAATATACCGTGATGATATATATATATATATATATATATATATATATATATATATATATATATATATATATATACAGACATCATCGTAAAAATAGTAAAATTGTATTCTAGGGACCCCAAAACGTGCTTATTCATTGAAAACTCGCAACCAAATTTTTTGACCAAAGACAATACTTTCCTTACCTAAAACTGACGGAAGGAAAAAAAAAATGTTGAAATTTGTATCGAAACTTGTAGGACATACGTTATGTAGAGGTATGCAGGCAATCTATTCAATACATATCTTCATTTCAATAGAGCAGCACAAATAATGGCACGCTGGCATTTAATGTAAAAGCAAGCAGTGACAGTTATGTGTACTTATATTGTATCATATTGTAACGTTTATTTATTTGAGTGAAGTGTAACAATCAGAGAAATATTATTAATTAAAATAAAAGTTTATTAAACGATAAATAATTAAGATAAAGATAATAAAACTAACTAACATTATGATTAAACAATTATAAACACTAATTTAAAACTAAGAATATTATTAAATACTTAAACACTAAGATTATTTATTTAAACAATATTTATTTCACTCTATTTATATAACTGTATTTATTTATGTGCACCACTCGCAAACTATTTATTTATTTTACCACTGTTCATCTCACGATGCTTATCTATAACTGAATGTCCCCGGCTGGCTTCCCCCGGTATATATCCCGTCTCCTGTCTGGAACATATGACGAGATAATAACATCGAATACAAAGGATCAGATGACCGAATGCTCAGGTTTCTAGAACGTTCGACCAGCGTCTAGGTCGCGTTCTCACATCGGGTGCACGCATGCTACAGTAAGTTCTGGTCACTAACTCTCGGAATGTTTTCGAAAAATATGAATTATTTTAAAACTAAATTAAATTTATGTTTAGTATGTACGTTATGAAATAAAAATTTATCCAAAGTGAATCTTTTAAATATATTTGTCTGTTTCATGCTCCTATTGGTAAGACTTACGATTGACAATTTGATTATATGTTTACATTAATTTTTCATTGAAATCGGTGTCTTTTCTAATATTTTCGTATTAATTTGGATTAGTTGAGTAATGAAACCATGCAGAAGGCGTTATCTCGACAAAGTCAGGAATTAGTGGCTAATTTGATAGTGTTTCAGCAAAACTAGAAATCTTGTCTTGATGAACATTTCTTGTTTTGGCTTAATTTTCAAGACAAGAAAATTTCTTGCCCATTTCTTGGTGACGTTATTCTTGTTTTGTTTCAATAATTCTTGATATTTCTTGACATTTAGGGGAATCCCCTTTTCTATATCGTTTTATCCAAACCAAACGCTCAAGTGTAGCATGGGCGTCTGCCCTTGCTCCTATTAAATGTTACTATGATTTGGTCACGTCGTGCAGGGACGTACCGTAAAATTTGGGGGCCCTGGGCTAATACTGTTTGGGGGGCTACCTACTTAATTAACCATCTAACCGGCATTTTGTTAAAAAAATGTAAGGCAAGAGGCTTCGAAAAACTTTTTTATTTTATGATGCATTTAGATATACCTACCTACGAGTACAAACTTATAATATGTACTGTATACATCACAAACAAAATTAACATGTATTCTACGACCTATACAGTATGTAGTATTTTTTAAAAAAGGAGTTTTAATTTTTTTTGAACTTTAACTTTACGTTGATGTACAACTTACATTTTTCAAAACAAAAAATGATTATACCTAAATTCATAATATGTGTAAACAAAAGCTTTTTATATAAAAGTGTTTTTAGAAATTCGATTCCATTTACGAGATATTGGAATATTTCCGCGGATATTTGACTACTACGTATACATGGTGTTCTGCACCGTGGTCAAACCTTCGACAAATGAGCACTATTGTTTAAATTTCATAAGCGTACCATTACTGTCAGTAGTTTTTTTTTTATTCTTCTTGTATTTTGACATTTCTTTCAGTGTTTATTATTATATTAGGTACAGTATATTTCCTTGTTTTCTGTTTTATTAGTTGAAGCAGAGTAGATTAATTATTATTTTTGATTTTAAATACTTTAGTTAGAAGTTGTACAATAAATACTAAGCAATTGTAAATATTAGTTCCATTATCTATTTTCCCTCATAAAAACTGTACGCGTTTATGTAAAAGCATACGAATAAAATAGTTCCCTTGTTTCGCCACTAGGTCCGCATTATTATTTACATATCTCAATAGAGTACTATGCAAATTGCACTTGTCACTGACATCTTCTTCTTCTTCAATATAAGATAAGATAAATCTCACAGCCCAAATAATGTCATGGAAACCAATTGAAAAATTAAAATGTTTGTAACTAACAGATAAATATCAGTGTCAAAAATCCAGAGACATTACTGAAGATTTTTTCTGGGAAGTACATACATTATATTATTTGTTATTGTATAAATAGTTAAATATTTAAAATTATAGATATATTACATATCTTTCAAAAATACTGTCGTCCCGACAATGAATTGGAAACATTTCGAAAAATTAGAAGAGCAGGACAAAATTTCTTCATAGAATAAATTTAAAATTAAGAAATCTAAATACGAGTAGTATAAAGAATTTTTGATGTAGAGTGTAGGTATACAAGAAATGATAAATACAATAGGGCGCGAGCAATCATGTGATTTTGTTGGCTTTACAAGCAGATATGGGGGCCCATGTCAGAATGATACTATAATAATTATGTACATAGATGTCAAATATCATAATTTTTCATTCTAATTTTAATGATTTTCCAATTCCATGTGGTTTATTTTCCTCGACAACAAAAATTCCATACTCCTGGTGACAAATTAACTACATGAATTTAGAAAATTTTGAATTTTTTAATGAAAAATTCTGACATTTGACATCTATGTACATAATTACTAATTGTCATTCCGACACGGGCCCCCATATCTGCTTGTCAAGGCCAACAATGTCACATGACTGCTCGCGCCTTATACTTATGTAACCAAAAACGGAAGTGGCGAGAGGTATTGTGCTGGCTACAACAGATTTTTTTTAAATACATATTATAACAATTGCTCAAACCAACTTTATTGCAACTTCGTAACATATTTTGATACATTCCTTACAGTGCAGTCAGAATAAAATAAACAAAACAAATAATTGATGTGACAGGTAACAGTCTACTAAAATAATATATTAAAAAATCTGATATGGCCAGCACAATACCTTCCGCCAATCCTGTGTATTATGTATTCCATACACAAATTTTCTAGTAAAAGATTCTCAATTTCCAATAAAATTATTTCATAAACAAGCTATGTAAATTGTACTTGACACTGACATCTTCTTCTTCTCTAGCTTTTCCCATTCGTTAGGGGTCGCTATTTTTTACCTTCCGTCACCTTTAGGTAAGGAAGGTATTGTCTTTGGTCAAAAAATTCAGTGATGAGTTTTTACTGAATAAGCATGTTTTAGGGTCCCTATGATACGATTTTACCATTTTTACGATGATGTCTGTATGTATGTATGTATGTATGTATGTATGTATGAGTGTCTGTGTGTGTGTGTGTGTGTGTGTGTGTGTGTGTGTGTCTGTGTGTGTGTGTGACAAAAGTTCCGGATCCCATAACTCCAATACCACGATTCCAAAAATTATATTTTTTTCGTATTCCTCAAGTTTACATCCAGAAGAACAAGTGATTAGATTTTGCTTATAATTGGTGAACCGGAAGTAGCCACATTTGAAGATTTAAGAGTTAAATTTGATTTATTGACATTTAATATTATTATAACTTAAAGAATATATTATTCTCTATACGATTTGATTACATTTTATACTTCATATTCAAAAGATACAGAGTTAAAGAATTTTAAAGAAATTAAATTTTATAATTCAGCCAGCTATAGCATAGCTGGAAACATGGAAACTGCTAATATATTCATATAATTCAAATTGACAGATGTCAGTAGGAGTAAAAAGTAAATTAATGTGGCAGAGATGAGGATGTTGAAGTATATGTTGGGGAACACACGGAAAGATACGGTAATAAAATAACTCTAGTGTTACAATTTTCTAGAAAGATACAAGAAAGACGATTACATTGGTTTGAACATGTCATGAGGAGAAATGAATAATTATATTTGAACAAGAATGAGTAGTTTAGTAATGGGAGGTTGAAGAAGCAGAGGAAGACCAAATATAAGATGCAAGGACTGTATTGCTGAAGACTTGAGAGAAAAAGAACCGAATGAGAACGACAAGCAAAAATATCGACCCCTAACGAATGGGAAAAGCTAAAGAGGAAGATGTCAGTGTCAAGTGCAATTTGAATAGTTTGTTTATGAAATAATTTTACTGGAAATTTAGAATCTTGTGCTGGCCACAACAGATTTTTTTCTACTTCCACTCATTTCTGTTTTGCATGTCGTTCTCATTCAGTTTTCTTTCAAGTCTTCCGCAATACAGTCCTTCCATCTTATCTTTGGTCTTCCTCTGTTTCTTTAACCTTCTATTCCTTCTTCTTCCAATATATTCTTCATTTCTCCTCATGACATGTTCAAACCAATGTAATCGTCCTTCTTGCATCTTTCTAGAAACTTGTAACACTAAAGTTATTTCCTTATCGTATATTTCCGTGTCTTCCCCAACATCTACTTCAACATCCTCATCTCTGCCATATTTATTTACTTTTCATTGATACTGACATCTGTCAATTTGAATTATCTGAATATATTAGCAGTTTCCATGATTAGCACAGAACTGGCTGATTTATGAAATTTAATATCTTTATAATTCTTTTACTCTATATCTATTGAATATGAAGTATAAAATGCAATCAAATCGTATAGAGAATAATATATTATTTAAGTTATAATAACGTTAAATGTCAATAAATCATATTTAACTGTTAAAATCTTCAAATGAGGGTACTTCCGGTTGAGAAATTATAACCAAAATCTAATCACTTGTTCTGCTGGATGTAAACTTGAGGAATACGAAAAAAATATAATTTTTGGAATTGTGGTATTGAAGTTATGCTTTCGTCACACACACACACACACACACACACACACACACACACACACACACACACACACACACACACACACACACACACACACACACACACACACACACACACACACACACACACACACACACACACACACACACACACACACACACACACACACACACACACACACACACACACACACACACACACACACACACACACACACACACACACACACACACACACACACACACACACACACACACACACACACACACACACACACACACACACACACACACACACACACACACACACACACACACACACACACACACACACACACACACACACACACACACACACACACACACACACACACACACACACACACACACACACACACACACACACACACACACACACACACACACACACACACACACACACACACACACACACACACACACACACACACACACACACACACACACACACACACACACACACACACACACACACACACACACACACACACACACACACACACACACACACACACACACACACACACACACACACACACACACACACACACACACACACACACACACACACACACACACACACACACACACACACACACACACACACACACACACACACACACACACACACACACACACACACACACACACACACACACACACACACACACACACACACACACACACACACACACACACACACACACACACACACACACACACACACACACACACACACACACACACACACACACACACACACACACACACACACACACACACACACACACACACACACACACACACACACACACACACACACACACACACACACACACACACACACACACACACACACACACACACACACACACACACACACACACACACACACACACACACACACACACACACACACACACACACACACACACACACACACACACACACACACACACACACACACACACACACACACACACACACACACACACACACACACACACACACACACACACACACACACACACACACACACACACACACACACACACACACACACACACACACACACACACACACACACACACACACACACACACACACACACACACACACACACACACACACACACACACACACACACACACACACACACACACACACACACACACACACACACACACACACACACACACACACACACACACACACACACACACACACACACACACACACACACACACACACACACACACACACACACACACACACACACACACACACACACACACACACACACACACACACACACACACACACACACACACACACACACACACACACACACACACACACACACACACACACACACACACACACACACACACACACACACACACACACACACACACACACACACACACACACACACACACACACACACACACACACACACACACACACACACACACACACACACACACACACACACACACACACACACACACACACACACACACACACACACACACACACACACACACACACACACACACACACACACACACACACACACACACACACACACACACACACACACACACACACACACACACACACACACACACACACACACACACACACACACACACACACACACACACACACACACACACACACACACACACACACACACACACACACACACACACACACACACACACACACACACACACACACACACACACACACACACACACACACACACACACACACACACACACACACACACACACACACACACACACACACACACACACACACACACACACACACACACACACACACACACACACACACACACACACACACACACACACACACACACACACACACACACACACACACACACACACACACACACACACACACACACACACACACACACACACACACACACACACACACACACACACACACACACACACACACACACACACACACACACACACACACACACACACACACACACACACACACACACACACACACACACACACACACACACACACACATACAGAAATCATCGTAACAATGGTAAAATCGTATTATAAGGACCCTAAAACATGCTTATTCACTAAAAACTCATCACTGAATTTTTTGACCAAAGACAATACCTTCCTTACCTAAAGGTGACGGAAGGTAAAAACAAGTTTCATAAGATAATCTGTTAACGCACAAGTCCATATTACGAGGACGAGGTATTTACCCGAAAATTGAAATATACCTTCGACTGTAGCTTCAATAAAATTATTTGTTTTGAAAATCATAGTCAGATACATATTTTTATATTTCAATTATAAATACGGATTTGCAAAATTAATTGCCAAGAGTTCAAGATTTATTGACAAGAAATCTTGATTCTTGGTGATACTTTCTTGTGGGACATTATGTTTGCAAGATCTCTCACTCTTCAAACGTGGACACGGCGTTTTATGCGCATGCGTCAACTGCATTTGATTCTTTATTCGCCTACCGGCTGGGCGCGCCTGCGCTTGTATATACGTGTCCGACTGCCAGACTAGAATAACGATAATCAGTTTGCGGACACAGGGAATACCGGGAAGTTTCACTTAGATGTACGGTTTTGGTACTCACCTAGCGACAACTATCGGACTTGGTCATCACTACTATAAATGTTTTTATGCCTGCTAGATGGCACACGAGTCCCAAATTTAAAAATTATATTTTTTCAAGGTAATTTGCGTTGTGTATTACCTAATTAATTAAATTAGTTTGAAACGAGAAATGCCAAGAAATTGTAAAGAGCTGAATAAAACATGAAATATTGTGATAAAATAATATTGTTTCATTTCTGATTCTGTTTTTCGTGAGTTTGAGTGCATTTATATAGTGTTTCTTGGAATATTTGACTTCGCTTCTCATTATCGACTTCTATTTGAATTTGGAATATTTGAGTTTGACGTTGGCATTCAGAAACTTTGGCTTGGACGAAACGAGACCCAGCAAGGACAAGACAGACGTACTCATGCTTCTTTGTATCCCATACAACAATTAGTTGCTGATCGCTACAGAAAGTCGTTGGAAGTATACACAACGCAAGTAAACAGTACGTAAGTATTTTCAATATGATGTGTTATAAAACATAAATATTTGTAAATAGTGTAGGACATCTACATTATATTGGCTCCAAAAGTCATCACTTCTGCTCTTCCTGCGGGTAGGGTCTCAACATACGAATACTCCTGCATAGCCTTTTTCAACTCACGACTTATGCATGTTTCGACTACGCAAATCTAGCCCATGAAGTTATATAGCCTTCTACAAATCACGACTTATGCATTTTACGACTCCGCAAATCTAGTCCATGAAATTACATAGCCTTCTTCAAATAACGACTTATGCATTTCTCGAATCCGCAAATCTAGTCCATGAAGTTGGCGCGTACCAAAATGCTCTAATCTTGACATATGCACCGTTCGACAAAGATGGCTGACAATCTCTAATGGTTTGTTCACCAAGATTTCATTATGATATTGTCTAGTAACTTTTATTTATTTTCAACAGTATGAAATAATAATTTTAAAAATGAGTTATTAATAATTGATATAAACATTTCTCTTTAACAATAATTAATATACTATATAAAATAAAAGAATATCAATTTAACAACCTGTTTTATGAATTTAAAAAACTTTTTGTTGGTAAGTTGTCATCCATTCTGAATTTCAATTAATATTTTTGTTTATAGAGCGCGGGCACTCAGCTGATCGCGTAACCTTCGAAACAGCTGATTGTACTGCCCCCGGCTTGTTACTCATTTCATTTAGCAAATAAATGAGGTCGAGCGACAAATACGCCATCTATTCAAAGCGAGTTTTCCTTAGCGCTAATTCAAAATCTGAAATAAGTTTGTTGCCTTACAAAACAAATTTCTCTCGTATTTCATTGTGCGAGATTATTTAATGGTTTCTATAATGTATGTGTACTTCAAGAAGAAGCTGTTATCTGATATGCAACTTCGCTAATTAGCAAAAATCGAGTTAATTTGTAATATTGACCCGCACGATTGTGATGAAAGTGGGTTTTCGCAGGATATATCGGATTTTCTGAATATTTTGCCAATGGATATAATCAATTATTTGTTACCAACGAAAGTGTTTAAACCCAAGAGCAATTAAACGGTTTCCAGAGTTTAAAACCGTATAAGTATTACTGGTGTAGTTGGCTGCGAGATATTAATGTGAAGAAATTTGGAAAACTTGAACCTACTAGTAAAAGAAAAGGTGAGTAATCTATTTATACTGCAATGTGTTAATTTAATGCTTTATTATACACATTTTATTACAATAAAAACATTATGTAATTATAATAGAACATGCAAAGTATCAATCCTCTAAAAGTCATTACGAGGAGAATCAGAAATCTCATATACCGTGATGATTTATTTATTTTATTTATTTAACATCCATACATTGACATGTAATATTATTTTATAGGTAATGCATTCACAAAGAGTTATTAGACGTGTGGATAATTGTTATACAAGATGCAAAATCAGAACGGGATGTGTCCGTAACGAGTTTGGAAAACAAATAGAAAGTTTCTCGTAGAAGGCAGGGAAAAATAGCTGACGCTGGACTATGGTCCGAAGAGGCTAAGAAACATCGACTTCTACGGTCCTACGTTGTTCCACCACTATCTTCTCAGGATGTATTCTACATTCAATAAATAATGAAAGACTTAGATAAAGAAGTATATTAATTTTTAACAATGTTTTTATTGTAATAAAATGTGTATAATAAAGCATTAAATTAACACATTGCACTATAAATAGATTACTCACCTTTTCTTTTACTAGTAGGTTCAAGTTTTCCAAATTTCTTCACGTTAATATCTCGCAGCCAACTACACCAGTAATACTTATACGGTTTTAAACTCTGGAAACCGTTTAATTGCTCTTGGGTTTAAACACTTTCGTTGGTAACAAATAATTGATTATATCCATTGGCAAAATATTCAGAAAATCCGATATATCCTGCGAAAATCCACTTTCATCACAATCGTGCGGGTCAATATTACAAATTAACTCGATTTTTGCTAATTAGCGAAGTTGCATATCAAATGACAGCTTCTTCTTGAAGTACACATACATTATAGAAACCATTAAATAATCTCGCACAATGAAATACGAGAGAAATTTGTTTTGTAAGGCAACAAACTTATTTCAGATTTTGAATTAGCGCTAAGGAAAACTCGCTTTGAATAGATGGCGTATTTGTCGCTCGACCTCATTTATTTGCTAAATGAAATGAGTAACAAGCCGGGGGCAGTACAATCAGCTGTTTCGAAGGTTACGCGATCAGCTGAGTGCCCGCGCTACTTCAATACATTACTTATTTCAGTAAAAGTATTTTAAAACAATGAAGAAGGTTGTGAGGATTATGGAAAAGAAAGGAGTCCAATATTTTGAAGTATAGTCATAATAAACTGGAAGAAAAGATAAATAAGTAGTGAAAAAATAATACAACTTATATGTTCTTCAGAATATATTTATTTATAACGACAAAGAAAACGGTAAACTTACAGTTTTAATTTACACAGTATTTGTGTGCTGTGATTAACCTCACTTCTGGTATATTAAAATTGCTATTTTAAATTTATTTTAAATATCTCTGTTGCTGTTTAATTAATTTTAATATAATCTTCAGGAGATCAACACAGCATTTGACCAAAATGATTGCGAAAGTATCATGCAAGATAAGATTGGTGGTGTCATGATTACTGCTGGCGTTATATTTACGAAATAAACGGCTGAAACATGAGGCATTCTCTGAATATGGAAGAATATTTGGATGATGAAGTAATGATAAACAAAATGAAAAATGAAGCCATGCTGTAGTGCAAATGAAGAGATTTTATTCGACAAACATGCAGGTGATACATGTTACTGACTACAGAATCGTAGTGTGAGAAATCGTGTTGCATACAAAAACTATGAAGTAGAAGTTCATTCAGCAATAAAAGATTTGGATCCGGCCCTTTGCTACATAATGGTGCGAGCAGTCATGTGATTTTATTGGCCTTGGCAAGCAGATATGGGCATGGGGGCCCGTCTTTATTGGCCTTGGCAAGCATATATGGGCGTGGGGGCCCGTGACAGAATGACAGCTAGTAATAATATACATGGATGTCAAGTGTCATAATTTTTCATTCAAAACAATGATTTTCTAAATCCGTGTGGATTATTTTTGTTGTTAAGTATATTCCACACACACTACTGGTGACAAATAAACAACATGAAATCAGAATATTTTGAAATTTTGAGTGAAAAATTATGACAATTGTTACAGCTGTGTACATAACTACTAGTTGTCATTCTGACACGGGGGGGATATGTGTTTGCCAAGGCCAACAAAGTCACATGACTGCTCGCGCCCTATAGAGGCTATAGAGCATGTACACGTCACATTAACATTCATGCCACAACTAGCTGAGTGGAAGAAAACATGTGCTAGTATGTGACTGACATTGACATGTTTTACATATTTTGATATTTGAAGTAATTATAATATTATTATATGAAAGACATTTTAAAATATATAAGGTATTTTATGATTTTAATTTAGTAGATTTATGTATTAATCACACAAAAATGACTTTTATAACGGAACATCAGAATCATATCACACGTCAGATGCGGATCCTGCAGATCTATCTTGATGCCAAAAATTAATACTTAATAGTTGATGTTTACTTCCAATCAACTGTGATCTGTGGCTGATTTTGGCATTGGTCTCAACGGGACGTGCACGTACTCTATACCAGGGGGGGGGGGTTGAATCTGCATTCAGAAACGTGATAACAAGTTTTCAATCTAGTAGTGTTTGGAAATACTTCCTGACCTTTTCATAGATGGCTTTAGTAGTACAGATTTTACAGGGATTCTCAAATTTTAATGTCAAAATACTATAAAAATGCAACATATATTTGAGAACTGCTGTAAATTTCGCACAATTCTCTATTGCATCGTTCGAAATTCTTTGACATTTACAACTGTTATTTGTGAATTTGTATCTTTATTGCAATATAGCGCTTTATAATTCAATATATTTTTGGTAAGTATATTATCTCTCATACTAGTATTATTATAGGAGGGTGATGTAAACAATGAACAACAAATTAATAATGTATCAGAAAAAGATCACATGGAAATATTTGTAACTGCGTAGTGAAGACACATTCTTGCAGAAGTTAACAGTGCCCAGTAGAAGAAATGGTGTTTGTAAGTGGACCAGGAGAATGTACATTATGGTGGTGCTCTTACATGTTTACACCGTATAGGACAGCAGTAAAATATTACATTCTTTGTAAACGTCATTACAAGGCCGTGAAGCATCATAAGATTTATCAAAGAATGTTGAATAGTACTTTAATTATTTTTTTATAGTGTAACATATATTTTACATTTCTTGATAATGCCTAATAAATTATCTATTTTCGATTGATTTTTATTAATTACATTATCAAGAAATAAACTATAAACTTTGGAATAATTCAAAATGAATTCATATTTCCCGCCACCTTCTCGGCTGTCAAATTTAATTCTCCTGATCTTTTCATAAACGGCACTAAAACTTGTTATCACAGTTTATAAGGCAGATAACCCAATCTTCTACTATATATTTTCTTTAATCTATTCTGTATACAAATTGTAATTATTAGCTGATGTTAACTTTACTACATATTTCCATGTATCTTTTTTCGGACATGTTTTAAATTCATAATTTGTAAGTAATTTCTTGTTAAATTACACATTTCAATATAACTCCATTTTTTGTTACAGTACAGTTTTATATCATTAGGAAAATAAATTTTATGTTTTCCAGCGACCTGTTAAATTACTAAATATATTGGAAACATACAGTTAATATTTTTGACACTTTTGGTAAGTACTATTTACATAGACTTATTTTATTTGTATGTACTAACATAATATTTATGTAACTGACTATAATATAATGAATAGTAAATAAACTATCAGAATAATGAGCTCTATGTTTATTTAAGAGTAAAAGTGGCCCTAAACGTTCTATAATATTGCACAATGTTTAACATTATACCTAAATATTAATCGTCTGTAGGATATATTAAATGATTGTGTCAATCGAAAATATGTGTAAAATTGGTCTATCTGCATATATACTGACGAGCAAAAAATTATATCAATTTGAAATACATCATAATTTCAAATTGACCTCAACTTTTCGCTCATCACTATGTAATAATCAAATGTTAAATTTATAAAACAATTATTTTATTGTATAAATAGATAATAATTATTTGTGATTTTTTCTAAATAATTACAAATTATTCATGCTGTAAACTTAACATTTGACATACTGACGAGCGAAAAATTGAGGTCAATTTGAAATTATGATGTTTACAAATTGACCTCAATTTATTGCTCGTCAGTATATTATTTAACAATATTTTGAATTAACAAATTTTAACGCTTGAAACATTGACTATAGAAAAAATTGTGAATTTTAAACAATGACTATGCATGTGGGGAAAACATTACTTTTTATCATGTGTTGGTGTAGTAAAATAAATGTTTATATTGAATATAAGTGATATTTTGCACTAAATCGTTTTAATATTCACCCTTTAAAGTAATAACAAATATAACAATACTCATATTTTTTTTTAAATGGGAACCTGTGTTAAAATAGTCTCATCTTTTTTCTTATTTTATACGCTTTTCAATGATATTTAACAAGTCTACATTCTTTTGTTTTAAACATGAATAAAACATAAATTATTATTTTTTTGGGTTGAAAATTATTAAGAAACAAATGAAAAAATCTATTACATATCATCATTAGTTTATTTTGAGAATTCAACGCACATACGTCGCAACCAATAAAATCACGAATTTGTTTCAAATTAAGCCAATGAACGACAAGCTTTACCGATTGTAATCACTAGTGAAAATTAATAAGCGATTATACTTCACTGTAAATAAAAATCCTAGTTGTCATGTAAATGAAAGCTATATTGACAATTGTTTTTTAAACGTCAGAAAGAAAAAGTGTGTAAACTCGTGTAAAATGGAAAATTGCAGATGGGGAAATGTATCTACAATAGAGATAACTAACAAAATTGAAGAAAATATCCCAAAAAATACTAAAAAGGCGAAGAAATATGCTTGGGGACAATTTATGGATTTCTGCAAACAAGAAATTATACATTAGAAGAAGGTACAACCCGTATTCAGCTTTGCAACATGCTTAGAGATTATGCTTATAACATGAAGAAGAAGGATGGTACAGAATATAAAGAAAATGTAATTAGGTTTAATTGGAATGTCACTGCAAAAATGTTGCAAGAAAAATTTTTCAAGGATTATAATGTAAAAATAAATCCTTTTTCGGATTTGGAATTTTTACCTGCCCGTCAAGCTAGAGATACAAAACGAAAAGAACTTCAACGAGATATTGATAATAGAAAAAAAAGTTCTGATGCTTTCACTCCTGAAGAACATTTTCAGTTACAAACCTATTGGTCGGAAGACAATCCGGAAGGCCTACAAAAAAAATTCTATTTCATTGCAGCTAAAGAGTTAGCGTGGAGGGGGGCAACGAAAGTGTTAATGCAAAGGTTCAATATTTTGTTATTGAAAAAGATAATTTTGGAAACCAAACGGGCCGTATAGAATATAACCCTATCTTTACGAAAACGAAACAAGGAGAATCAAAATCATGTTCAGAAAGTAAGTGGTTAATTAGTAATAAAACAAATTCAGATATTTGTCCTGTGCGATTATTTTATAAAATGCTGGATAAACGTCCTAACCATATAACAACTGATCGTCTGTTTTTAACGCCAAATCACAAGTGGAAGTTAACTCATGATGCAGGCTGGTATAAGAATTGCCCCATTGGCATTAATACAATGTCAAAATGGACACAGGAAACTGCAACACAAATTGGTTTAGACACTAAAAACAAGAAATTTACCAATCATAGTCATCGATCTTCAGCAGTTACGCACCTTGCCCAATCTGAAATTACTGAACAGGAACTTATGAAAATAACAGGACACACTAGTTCAAATTCTCTCAAGCCATATTTAAAAATGCAATCCAAAAGACACGAAGAAATCCTAAGCAGAATCAGAAACAGCAGCAATACTACTAACGTGAATTCTGGATCTAATATCAACACCACCAATATGAGATCTGAATCAAGTGAACAATCGATGTTCTTCCAATGTACTTTCAATGTACAAAATTTTAATTGTGGTAATCTTTAATTTGTAGTAGCTATGTATGTTGTAATAAATAAATACTATTTTTATTGAGTATCATTTGCTTGTTAAATTCTCACGCAAAATACAACTCGTGACATGACCATTGCCAAATTATTTTTTTGACATAATTTTGAATCGTTGTTATGGCAATAGGAAATACAACTCGTGCTGCGCACTCGTTATATTTCCATTTCCGTAACAACTCATTAAAATTCATGTCAAAAAATAATCGGCAATGTCCATATCACTTGTTATATTACTTATGATTATATATCTAATGATTATATCTTTGAATATATAATACATATAAGAACGGCAACGCATATGGCCTAGCAAGATACTATATCTGTCTTCTTTTATTCACAAAATTATTGTAGATAGCTAGTGACTCCTACCACAATACTATGAACTACGGTAAATCATGCTGACAGCATTGCCAGATACTATTTGTTAGAGGTATTCAATAATCAATAATTCAAAAATATTGTTTCATAATAACCAGATAATATATTTTGTATCTTCAATGTACATGTATACTTGTTTTACAGTAGCAAACTTAAAAACCTTTATAAAATCTTAACTTGCTGTTCTAGCTACGTGGCAACACTGTGCAACATCCACCTATTATGCATTTTTTGAACTAACTCAGAAATAATTCGTATACGGAGGGATAGATGGCACCTTCTCTCGAAATATTTAATCTAAATACATTACGTTGCCATTCTTATATGTATTATATATTCAAAGATTATATCCTTAAAATTATTCTTATTTTTTTTCTTTCGGGTTAGATAAATTATATTTTATGAACTTTATAATTGGCTGTAGCAGAAGTCGAACAAACTGGTTTCATATGACTTCTAAGGTACATAAATTGAAGAAATGATAAAAAATGAAGAAAAAAATATTAAAAATAAAGAAAAAGTGATCTGCAAATATTTTTTATTTGCTACATAATTATTTACAATTTTTTCACCCCAAAAAATTAATAATTAATGTTTTATGCATGTATAAAACAAAATAATGTAGACTTGTAATATATCATTAAAAAGCTTATAAAATAAGCAAAAAGATGAGACTATTTTCAACAAAGCTATCATTTAAAAAAATATAAGTTTGTGTTATATCTCGAGAATTATTAAGTTTTCGAATAATCTAATTACGCCATTTTATTCCACGCAAAAAATGGTAAAAAAATGCCTAAACATTTTTTTTAACTATCATAATAAATAAGATACGATATTTTCGAAATTAGCAAAAAGCGAATTTTTACCTGTAGTTCAAAAAACAAAAGAAGATCGAAAATTCCTGTGGCGACTATTAAACTTTTCTCGAAAAGTTTACTCTGGAATGTGTAAACGGTTTTGTTCTATCGTTAATATTACACGAGATATCCTAAAAAAAAACATCGAAAATGAGACGCCTGAAAATTATTACTAGCTGTTATTCTGACACGGGGCCCCATATCTGATTGCCAAGGCCAACAAAGTCACATGAGTGCTCGCGCCCTATGGAATTTGTACATAATACACAGGATCGATGGAAGGTAATGTGCTGGCCACATCAGATTTTTTTAAATAAACTAATATAACATATGGATAGCAAAAGTACTTGACAAATTTAAATAAATATATAGAACGTTCCATTTGAAAATATAAAATAACATGCCATTGCATAAACATGGAACACCGTGTAGAATGCAAAATAAACTTCATTTGAAATTTTTTTTTCATAATATTTAAAATAATCGAGTTAATAAAAAAGAACAAACCGATGAAACATCCTGTATATATCAGCACAATATCACTGCATTAGTCTTATGTGAACAAAACAAATAATTATTACAAACATAATGTGATTAGAAAAAGCAGAAGCATCACAGTGGTGATAATTCTGTTGTGATCATAAAATAAAATATGAGGGAGGTAGAAGTAGGTAGACTTAAATATCATTTTCACTTTTCTAGTAACACAAAAGTGACCTATTTTCCTATCCACGACAGCTTTGAATGAAATGACATCAGATAAGCTCCCTAGCTATATTGTCATAACTGAAATTTGCGACTACAAGTAAATTGGCACACCCAGAAATGGTTAATAAAGCTACGATGCTATATTTTAATTAGATACAAATGTTAAAAGTTTGATATGATTTCAACATAAAATAATATAATGCGGTCCCGTAGTCCCGACCGAGTCTAAAATTATTTCGAATTTTGAATGGCACAAAGGTGACCCCTGACCCCTGTGTCGTACTCTTCACACCAGCAATGAATACCCGTGTGGTGACGCCTAATAAACGCCCACAAGGTAAGAATATGTCAACATTATTACCGATAACTGTGTATAAAGCATATTGGCACCCCCAGCAGTGGGTAATATGCCCTGATTATTTATTGCTATATTATTATAAAATAATTAGAAGAAAACTTATTCTTAATTTGGAAAACAAATCTAAACTAACTTAAACATTACAATACTAAACCTAAAACCTGACATAATCTATAAGAAAAATAAAGCTTATTCTAATAAAAAAAATAACGTTAATATACAGCAAACTAAAAACTAACTAAATAAAACTTAATTTCTAAAAATCTGAATGACCGTAGTTACGTCACCCCTACAATTAGGATTAGGGCATCGTTGTCCAAGTGTTAATATTGTTCGTGCACATTGGTCACACATACATTGGTGTCCACAAGGAACACATGCATGAGTAGGTGCATTGTTTAAGCACACACTGCAACGGGGCTATAAATTAAAAATAAAAAGTAATAAATGTCCTAACTTAGTCGAAACAATATAAATTTTTGAAATACAAGCGTGTTATATTCATCCTTATAGCCTTTGCAAAGGAGAGAGATAAATGTATGTCAATTTGTTCATGATACAGATGACCTTGATCGGACATCTTTTAAAAAAAAATACTGTAATATACAGTGTGTTAATTAAAAACCTGGCCATAGGCGTTTAACATGGGAAATCAGTTTTTCTTTGCGCAAAAGTTCCCAAATTATTTTAGACATATACTTAAAATAAATGTTGTAGAGAATTAAATTCTGCACCCGAGTAAGTAATAAGATTTTATTTTTGACATTTAATAACCGAGAAAATCAATTTTAATGTTTTTTGAAGATTGCTGATTTATAGCGATAACCATGCAACTCAAGACAAAATTTGTCCACTATTTTATAATCTGAAGCTTTTATTGATGAGAAAACTGTTCAATACTTTCAATGAAATATGTTATTGAACGAAAATTACAAAACACAAACTTTTTTTGACAGTTAAGATGGCATACAATTGTTTGTAATTTTGTTTGAGTTCCATGGCTACCGCTATAAATCAGCTATCTCCAGAAAAATTTAAAATTGATTTTCTCGGTTATAAAATGTCAAAAATAAAATCTTATTACTAATTTGGTTGCAGAATTAATTCTCTACAACATTTATTTGAAGTATTTTTGTCTAAAATATTTTGGGAACTTTTGCGCAAGGAAAAACTGATTTCCCATGTTTAACGCCTATGGTCAGGTTTTTAATTAACACACTGTATATATATATATATATATATATATATATATATATATATATATATATATATATATATATATATATATATATATATATATATATATATATATATATATATACAGGCTGTATCAGGACTAATGTAAAAAAAATAATGGCATATTCCTGACATCATTTTGAGTAAAAAATGTTATATGAACGTAGGTCTTATTCCTTTTGGTTACCAAAATACAAGAGTTCAAAATTTTATAAATTCCAGCAATTTTTAAATTTTTCTAATCAAGATATCTTCAATCCAGAGTAATAAACAATGGAAAACAATGCAAAATTAATCTAAAATTGAATTTTTTTACCAGAGTTATTGTTATTGTGAAATGGATGGGTTTAGAGTTGCAGAATACGTAGAATATCAAAATAGGTATCCCAACAGACGTCAATCTTCCCATCGCGTATTTGCACGCACTTTTCAAAGGTTGAGAAAAACTGGGACAACAGCTGTACGGGATGGAATTCAAAATGATGGTATTGGACCGCGCAATATTTACGAAGAAAATGTTATTAATGCAGTTCTTGATGATCCGAGAACGAGCACTCGACGAATCGGAAGACAATTACACATGTCACACATGTCTGTTTGGCGGATATTAAACCGCGAAGAACTACATCCATATCATTTTCAACGCGTGCAAAGACTTGAACCTGCAGATTATGGTCCACGTTTAGAGTTTTGTCGCAGGTTATTAAACCAAAATGCCAATGACCCACATTTTATTTCAAAGGTATTGTGGTCCGAGGAGGCATAGTTTACAAGAGATGGAATAAATAATTTTCATAACAGCCACATATGGTCTCTTGATAATCCACATGCCATTAGTCAGTCACGTTTTCAGCAACGTAAATATTTGGGCTGGTATATTTAATAATCAGTTTCTGGAAATCGAAGTTTTAAATACCCATTTAACTTCGGAGCTATACAGAGAATTTTTAGAAAGCAGACATTGTGAAATGATGGAAGAAGTACCTCTCCAGATACAACAAATGTGGTATCAGCATGACGGCGCCCCTCCTCATTACGAAAGACAAGTGACTGCTTGGTTAAATCAGCATTATCCGAATAGATGGATAGGACGCGGAGGTCCTGTCCGATGGCCCGCACGATCTCCCGATTTATATCCTCTGGATTACTATTTATGGGGACACATGAAGCAAATGGTGTATAGTGTTCAAATAAACACACGCAACCAATTGTTAGAAAGAATAAGAAACGACCAGCTGACATACGTAACAACCAAAATACAATTAATTTAGTTTATGATTCCATGATTCGTCGATGTCAAGCTTGCATTCGAGCTCGAGGGGCACATTTTGAACACTTACTATAGGACAAAATGAAAATATTTAATGTTTCCATTGTTTGTTACTATGTTTTAAATGTATCTTGATTATTTTTTTTAATAAAATTGCTGCTACTTGTAAAACATTGATCTCTTATATTTTAGTAACCAAAAGGAATAGGACCTATCTTCATATAACATTTTTTACTCAAAATGATGTCAGGAATATGCTATTATTTTTTTTACTCTAGTCCTGATACACCCTGTATGTACTATCGTTTGGAAAAGATCTTTGATTTCTATAATCATTTGAGTTCAGTAATGTTGTAAATTTCCACACAAGTGCGGAAATATAAATAACCAAGATTACTTTATTTCTTATCAGTATACGGGTTACTAATACGATAGCTACGATTCCCTACACTTTTCAAAACGTCAAACTGACAAATAACTAAAAAATGTCCATCAAAATCAGTTTTCCGTTAGCCCTAGCATATAGAATTAAAGAAGAAGAAAAAATAAGATGTTCTCGCAGAAATAAACAAAAAAATATTTAAACAAATTCGCAGCTCTTCTAAATTACGAAATTTCAATGGTGGCATTTTTATTAATTTATTTATTAAGAGAACCAACAGTCAAGGACCATTAATAAGTGCCCACATCTCAGATAAATAAGCCTCTGACGTATGGGATGCTGAATAGCGCTTTCGGTTATTCCTTTTTTCTTGGTTGCTGGTTTAAGTTGGTTTGGTGTTTATGAAGAAGCTCCTCTATTGGGTAGCCATTTTGTTTTAGGTCCCTTTTGATGTTTCTGATTTCTTTTTGAAGTCCTTTGTCTGTGATGTAAAATCTGTGAGCTCTGTCGATTAGATTTTGCCACTCCTTTCTTCATTGTTGTGGAGTGATTAGATGCATGGTTCAGATACTGGCCGGTGTGTGTTGGTTTTCTGTAAACAGCTATCTCGATCATTCCATTATTTTTCTTCAAGTTGTCGTCTAAGAATGTCAGTGAGTCTTCCTTTTCTTTTTCCATGGTGAATTTGATGGATGGCTTGATGTTCATGTGATGAAGAAAATGATCCAATTGTCGATTACTGTGGTTCCAAATTATGAAAGTATCGTCCACTACCTGAGCCGACGATAGTTAATTAATTGAAAAAGAAAACAGTAGGTATATTCTCATCTGAAATAAAATTCTTGAAAAACTTTTTTTGTGGTCGTCTAAAAATAGTGCTCATAACTCGCTCCAAAGTAATATCATATTGCTCATATGTTACACACACTATATTTTTTTTTCACTTTCGATACTCGTTATGAAATATACTATTTCGTTAAACAGTGTATTTGCTAAGTAACCGTATTTTTCGTTCCAGGCCGAAAAATATTTTTAGGCAATTGTTACTTAAATAGTTGTTTTGCGTATCCTTTGGCAACCGTAAAGTATCACTTTTATTTTGATATCTGTCAAAGAATACTTTACGGCCGCATTTACTTTACGAAATGAGTTGTCAAACGTTTGTTTAAATATCAAATAAATTTAGTGTTGTATTACATGCAGCTTCATAAATTTTGAGAGGGAGTTTTGGAAAAATAGATGTCGCTATCCCTATAACTTATTTCTTTCCTGAACAAATTAATTATTGTAAACATTTTTTTTTTTTCATTTTTAGGTTGTAATGGCCGCATTCAGCACGTCCCAGCGCAGAGCACTGAAGTATATGCCAAAAAATTATTAGAAATACAAATTTAAATGAGAAAATTAGTGTATACTATACGTGTTAAAAGTGATATTATTTTGTTCGAAGATTTGGATCACTCCGTTTCCCACTTTTAATACATATCATAAATAGCTATTTTGGCGAGTAAAACATTTCCAAAGGTGGTTCGTAGTTTATTTAATTTTGTTTAAAATATTAAAATATATTTAAATAATTATAAGCATTCCCTATATTAAAAGTACAATTAGTGCAATTTTGAAAGATGATTTTCATCCTTTAGAAACACATTTTTTTAGAAGTACTTCCCCAGAGCGGCCTTGGGCCCGTATTCTTGAGCGCTCGTCATTTCGTTCGTATTCGCGTTCGTTTTCATGTTAGTAGTCACAGTAGGCTGTGTTTCAAAAACAATATTGGATATGTCATTGTCAGTGTCAACTGTATTGCAGCATTTATTCACATCATTTACAAGTTAAAAAATCTGATGTGACCAACACAGTACCTCCCGCCATTTACCTATGTCTATAATTTTTATATTACTTTATAAATTTATCCATACAATATAAAGAAAAAGTATTAAAGCAAACTTGTAGAAAATGGAATAATATTTAATTTTTATAATAACAAATTGAGAAAAAATTACATTTAAAGGTATTTTTTGAAGAAAAACTATCTTGAGCTTCAAGTAAACTGCCATTTCCGGTTACCCGATTGCCACCAAAATCTAATCAGTTCTTTCCATATTAGAATAAGGTAGAAATACATGGTTTCAAAACTTTCTGAATGATAGTATTTGAGTTAGAACGTCAAGAGGATCCCCACACACACACACACACATATATACATACATACATAGACACAGACATCATCGTGAAAATGTTATAAATGGATTCTAGGGACCTTAAAACGTGGTCATTTACCAAAATCTCGATATGCGATCCTTACCAAGGGTAGCGGGAGGTAAAAAATATTTATTAATCGTTAATAAATATATGATAAAAGTGAACTCTTAACTTGTAAGTGATCTGAATAAATGTGACAATACAATTGACACTGACATATAAATATAATATTATTTTTGAAACACAGACTACTATCACTACTAACATGAAAACGAAAGCGAATGTAATTACGAACGCTCAAGAATAAGGGCCCTGGGCACCAACCCACTTCTGTCAGAACCAATCAAGGAGAAAATGTACAATATCCACAATTATATGACATTCCATTAAACTACGAGTCTACTCTAAATTTATAAAAGTTTTATTATATTCTTCAAAGTATTGTAAAATTATTAATATACTATTTTTTCATATATTTTAAACGTTCTTTTATTTATAATTTTGTGATTGTTTATTATTTGTGTGAGACATTCTACATCCTGTGTGTATATTTATTTGGCGGGTATTATTTAAAAAGTTCCACCATAAAAAAATTTGAATTAGCCAATTAAAACTCACTACTAACTTCAACAGATTATTTTTTTAATTGTTAACATGTCAAAGTCAAACTAACTAAAATGAAACAATTTATTGAATTATTACAATGATAAATGTGTATTAATATTTACACTAGGTACCGTAAGAATTTAACCTTTTTGAGCACCATGGGTTTAAATATGTAAATATATTTATAGACTACGAAATACATATATACATACATACAATATCTTATAATTAATTATATTTAATTTTACAATAAAGTAGTTGTATTCTCAGGAACAAGTTCTATGTTATCTGTTTTTGTTTCAAAATCGGTTACTTATATTCCTGGTAGCAAATTATATCATCTATAATATATTAATTTTTGTTAATGTAAAATTACATATAAATTTCATTATTTTTTTCATTACTTACTTATCCTTTCATCCAGTTTGTTAAAAGTGTACTGCAAAATACTGGATGCCTCCATATTCAGAGAATACCTCATGTTTCAGCCGTTTATTTCGTAAATATAACGCCAGCAGTAATCATGACACCACCAATCTTATCTTGCATGATACTTTCGCAATCATTTTGGTCAAATGCTGTGTTGATCTCTTGATGATTATATTAAAATTAATTAAACAGCAACAGAGATAAATTTAAAATAGCAATTTTAGTATACCAGATGTGAGGTTAATCACAGCACACAAATACCGTGTAAATTAAAACTGTAAGTTTACCGTTTTCTTTGTCGTTATAAATAAATATATTCTTGAAGAACATATAAATTGTATTATTTTTTCACTACTGATTTATCCTTTCTTCCAGTTTATTATGACTATACTTCAAAATATTGGACGCCTTACTTTTCCATATTCCGCATAACCTTCTTCATTGTTTTAGAATACTTTTACTGAAATAAGTAATGTATTGAATGTTAAATATTTATAAACAAAAATATTAATTGAAATTCAGAATGGATGACAACTTACCAACAAAAAGTTTTTTAAATTCATAAAACAGGTTGTTAAATTGATATTCTTTTATTTTATATAGTATATTAATTATTGTTAAAGAGAAATGTTTATATCAATTATTAATAACTCATTTTTAAAATTATTATTTCATACTGTTGAAAATAAATAAAAGTTACTAGACAATATCATAATGAAATCTTGGTGAACAAACCAGTAGAGATTGTCAGCCATCTTTGTCGAACGGTGCATATGTCAAGATTAGAGCATTTTGGTACGCGCCAACTTCATGGACTAGATTTGCGGATTCGAGAAATGCATAAGTCGTTATTTGAAGAAGGCTATGTAATTTCATGGACTAGATTTGCGGAGTCGTAAAATGCATAAGTCGTGATTTGTAGAAGGCTATATAACTTCATGGGCTAGATTTGCGTAGTCGAAACATGCATAAGTCGTGAGTTGAAGAAGGCTATGCAGAAGTATTCGTATGTTTCATGCATTCCCCTTCCTGCGACCAACTTAGTTACGTTTTCTCCATACCGACTACAGAATTCATCACACGGGGCAGTAACCCGAACAATTCATCCTTGTTCGTGTACTTTACACTTATTCTTGAATTCATCTTCTGTTTGTGTGTTACCACGACCAATTTATATTGGTGCAACCAGAGTTCTCTTCCGAGTAAGTTTCTTTCTTAATCATTGTACCGTACAAATACTTATTTATTGAACCCCCAATGCTGTGAATTGCAGCATTTATACAACAGATCAATAATAATGTACTATTGTTTGTAATATTTTTGTTTTTATACATTCAATATGGTGAAATATCCTAAAATTGTTATGATAAAACAATATAAGGTGTATCACATCAGGAACAAAATAGTTACGAAGAATTCAAAACTCTTCGTCACTACCAACATGAAACTTAATTGTTTCACTTGAACTTTTATATTATTATTGTATATTGTAAGTCACACATTTACTTATCTTGTAACATAATACAAAATTCATAGAAAAATATTACAATGCAAAGAAACAGATGTAATATGCGAATTATTTACTTTTACTATTGTTAAAAATATTCTGTTTTGTATAAATTGCAGTAAATAGTAGTTAATAATAAACGAAATTACTGACTTAACGACTGACCTATACAATACTATATTAATCACTACATTGAAAATATGAATTGCTCATTTGCTATCATTTATTAAATAATATTTGGAAATCTGTTTTCTATATGAAAATTATATATGCATATGTTATACATAAATAAGGAAAGTGGTCAAGGGTATGATATTCCTTGAAAATGTATTTATTTCCATATTACACGTGGAAAAACAAACTCTCATTATTCATTCACAGTAAATTAATGTATACATATTAATAACCCAATTGTAATAAAAAGAACAAGTATAGAGATTGTTAAATATGGTAAATTAAGGAAATATTAATTTAATAAACTAATAACAGTAACTGAAAATTTTCAATGTGATAAATAAGTGCATTATTCATGTATTTCTGTAAAATTCACATATATTTTTTTATTTATACATGTATATTCTTTGTACTTTTTTATCACAACTCTGTACAATTGTATAGAATTTGTTGAATATGTTAAATTAAGGAAATATTACTGTAACAAACTAATAACAGTAACTGGAATTTTTCAATGTGAGAAATAAGTTTATTATTAATGTATTTTTGTGAAATTCACATATAATTTCATTTATACATGTATATTCTTTGTATTTTTATATTACAACTTTGTACAATTTTTGTTAATATAAACATATATCAATAAAAACTTTTGTGTATTTATTTCAAATATTTTTACAGGCGCGCAGAATATAAAAATTGATACTAGCGCCAGCCTAGCGGACTTGGTCGACACTAACTACCAAGGACGTTTACACGGTTTGCTAGTTATAGCATTGAGTGGCGGTTCCCGGTATTCCCTGTGCGGACACTTCTCCATATACGAGTGATAGGGGTTCAGCGGCATATAGTTTAATAGGTACATTTTTCAAAGTTCGCGCTCATGCAAGGGACAAATAAATTAGTACAGTGGCAACACTGATAATTAATGTATCCTGTTTGCTCATGTTTGCTAGTTAGTGATGTGGTATACTTGCTTAACCTTAATATTTATAACAGATGTATCTTCGTAATTCCGGTGTTTGGATATACGTGTAATTTAAACAAATGTAACATATTTGAAATATATTTTTCTTGCATATTACGTATAAAATATGTATTCCTTATATTTATTAAGCTTTCTTCTTGTGTCTTCTGTATTAAATGTTAATGCCGGGGAGCTAGAATTAGTAAACGACGATGAATTATTAAACTTAATTCGCTCTGAAAAATACATTGTCGTGCTTTTTTGTAAGTATACATTAATATTCTATATAATACCATTTATAATTATTTTTTTTTTTAGCTAAGAAAGACTGCGAAATATGTGATAACTTCGAAAACGAATTGATTCATCTTAGAGAGGATCTCGTGGATACGTTAAACGCGTGGGTCGTTAAATCCATGAACAGTCAATTAGTGAGGCTTTACAGTCCCACTAAAGAACCATGTTTAGTGTTCTTCCGCCATGGCGTGCCTCTTCTATACGATGGTCCTCTTAATGATGAACTAATTCTGCACACATTTACTGATAATAAAGAACCATCTGTTAAAGAACTAACTGACGAGACTTTCGAGCATTTGACTCAAGCGTCCAGTGGTGCTACTACGGGAGATTGGTTTGTCATGTTGTAAGTAATTTAGGAAATTATGGAAAATAAGAAAAATTATAATTTTGTGAATTTAGTTATAGTACGGAATGTGTGGATTGTCAGAGACTACAAGCTAGATGGGAAGCAGTAGGGGCTAAACTTAAAACACGAATGAATGTAGCTAGAGTTAATAGGGGTGAATCTGGAGCCTCAACTGCACGAAGATTCGAAATTTATGAAGCACCAACATTCATTTTGTAAGTTTTATTACAAAAAATAACACACAAATCAAATAGTTGTTTTTAGATTTCGCCAAGGAAAAATGTATAGATATTCCATTCAGAAATACGATGTAAGTTCTTTCGTTGGTTTTGCCCAAGAATGGTACAAAAATATGAAACCCGAAAAAGTTCCTGTTCCAAAAACGCCTTTGTAAGTATTTTTAAATACCAGTAATATTTTGGATACCAATCAAATATTTTTTAGTGATGATTTAACTGCGATGATTGCCCAATACTTAAAAGAAAATACTTGGGTGTGGAAATTAGGTTCAATTACTTTTGGAATAGGTATTTTATTAGCTTTGTTAATAAGAATGAAATCTCGTAAACCTACTAAACCGGAACCTAAAAAGAAGAAATAAATATTTCAATGAATTTTTAATTTCAGTAATTCAAACATCCATTCCAAACAATAGTTTGTATTTTTATATTCTTTATTTTTGTGTATACAAAATGGTGCAATAAATACTAAGTTTTAAAATATTTTTAAGATCTAATAGACAAGGTATTACTACTCAGTCATATGTAAAATAAATAAATACTCCCTGAATACACGAAACAAATATATACAAATAGTTTGCCAACTTTCATAGAAAATTTACAAGATCATGTTTGAGCATCATTTATTATAAAAATAAATAAAAGTACAAAGAATTATTTCTACTCAGTGCAATTAGTTGCAAATTAGTGACGTGAGCAAATATTCCAGTGAAATTTTTAGTAGACTAAACAAATGCAATTCAATATGACGGCAATTTTGGCGCCATATTTCATTTGTTTTTTTTTTGTTTTATAAACAAATGCCACAAAAGCAGTGCTACTATATTAGTGACAAGACCACGATCACAATATTTCTAACATTAACTATTATCCTTTTCATATATTGTCAACGGTAATATTAACTCTAAATAAAGTTTGGTTATTGGCTAGTGAAGCTCGAATATTATTCTCGAATTTTTCCCTAATAATAGAAAAATCCATCATGTTTTGAGGCTTGGAATCAATCCAATATCTATCAAACTCGTAAAATAAGTAACAATATAATTGGTGAAAAGTTCGTATCGTTGGCAAGTTTCGCGATGCGTTGAAGATATGTGTTTTTGCAGAGCCATCTTTTAGCAGATGATAGGCCATACTAGTGAGATTAATTCCTACTATTGCAAAGGCATATCCATGAACAGGATGGTAAGAGTGAGAGAGAACGTGTCTTGCAGGTCCTTCATATTCAGTAGCGAAATATAATAAATTTTCTAAACCTAACAGTCCCATTCCGCGGAAATCTGTTTTCGGATCGTCTCCTTGAAATCCAATTTCTTGCCATTGTTTAGTTACTCGAGATTCTAAAGGGTCATCCGGCATTAATCTTTTCCATAATTCCAATAATTTTTCTTCCTGTTGCGGATTGTCAGAATCGTAAGATGTTGTCCGCATTTTTTCAACTTCAACCATTAATTGTCGATAGCCCCAAATTTGTTCCAAACACTTCCCGAAAGAATGAACAAATTGCGGATGTACTGCTGGTTTTATTCTTTTTACGTGAAGAATTGTTATAACTCCATGAGTTATCATTGCTCTTTTGCCATCATCGACGAAATCTAAATTCTCTGCTGTATCATTTAATTCATCAATTAGTTCTTTAATTTGTTGAGATTTCGATTGGTGAAGAGAATATTCTACTCCCAAACTTCTTGGAGCTCCAGGGGGTTCCCCGTAGCATATTCTTTGTAGTTCGCATAGTCTAGTAGTTCGGCGCAAAAACCATTTAATGAGCGGGCGAAAATACCAATAAAGATATGAAAATATTACTCCAAACATTGTATATTTTCATGTGCCTCTATTTTTTAGAATTATTAGAAGTGATGGGAAGGCACTGTTCATAAGTTCGATTAGGTAGAATCACACAGTTTTTATTGTTTTATTATGTAAATATCTTCTATAATACATTTTAAAATTAATTCTGGTATCGGCTTTTGACGTTTATTTGATATTTGACAGTGATTCGTAGTCGATACTTGAACCATATACTACGCAAGTTTTTGCATATTACAAAAATAAAAAAATTGAGGAAGAAATATATTCCATTGCCGAATCAATTATAATAATAATACTATTGTTAGAAGTTAGTATTTATACTTAATATTAAAAATATTATCTTTGTCGAACATAACCGGCGTCAAATTAAATTTTATATGGTACGTGGTATAAATGTAAACAACTATATATTTTGCGAAATATGTACGACAAAATTCTTTCTTCTAATCAGTAAATGCTTTTTGGTATATTATATTATAAATAATTTACTTTAGTTATTGAAATAACACGTAAAATATACTTGACTTTACAATTATTGGCTACGGCTATGAGAAGACAAATGACCATTTCTGCGCATGAGCGCCTAACATATTGTCGGTAATGTAGTGTTTGACAGTACTATTTTGTTTTCCTTTCATGAAACACGAGAGGATTTTAAAGAATTTTAGAAGAAATATTCACCAAATTGTGTGCACAACAAGCATCTGAGCTTGTTTGCATGTCTGTTTAATTCATTTCTTAAATGGATTGATGCAGTGAGCGTATTTTACACGTTATTAAATTAGAGTGCAACGACCACGACTATCGCGCCAAGAAGCTCGGATCGATGTTTGGTCTGTTGTTACGTAGTGAGCTACTTCAAGGTTCAGCAGTTAGAACGTGGAATTGTGTCTTAAATATAGCGAACTTTTTTCGGTATAAATTTAATAATTTCAGACAACCAGTGGTAAGTTGAAACAAAGAACATGTTTGCTTGTACATTGTTGAGAGAATATGATACATGGTGCTCGTTTTACGTCTTTATCAAGCTAGCTTCAGCTTTACAAGATGGCCGATGTTTTAAGTTTCATGTATTTTAACTTTTGTTCGTTCATAATTCTATTGTTTGAAAACCAATACTTCAAATTTATGTCATTTCAACCTTCAATTCAGATTATCAATACTATTTTTTAATGCATGTACTAATAGATAACAATTTGTTAAACATGGGAACCAAAAGCCGTGTAAATAAAAATAACTCTCTTGTAAGTACATTTTATCCTCATGTACATACTTTTTATAAGCTACGGAACATCTAAATCAGTTTTAAAAAGTAAGCAGCAATTAAAAATTATTAGCATATTGAAAAAAGTAAGAGTACATCATGTTTGACAAGTGAGCACATTTGCTAGGATTTTATGCTATTCTAAGAAAAATTCTATGATTGTTGCAGATGCCACGATCTCGAAGACGCCACCATTCTCGATCCCGGTCGAGATCTCGATCTCATTCACATGATCGAGACCGTGAACCTAAACGTCGTCGCGTGGAATCGCCAGATCGACGATCAGTAAGGTTAGTTATGTTTTTTAATATTTCATTATTGTACAATATCAAATTTGATGAGAAATTGAACTTTGAAATGGTTATTTCTGACAAGGTGAAAGTAATTTACTTTGATACAGTTTAGTAGAATTTTAATTTGCAACGTAAGAGGAATCGATTATCGAAAAAATAACAGCTTTTCGGATGTAATGTTTCTTCGTAATTGTATCACATTAGTAAATTAGTTTTTCTTGTAAATATTTTTCACACTTTGAAGCATAACAATTATTTGCGTTGTTTGTTGAAAGTTAAAGATGTTCTGGAACTTTCCGTAAAGTTTCATTATTTGGTCACAGATGTCGCTAGGTTATTGCTAAGTAGGCAACGGATATTACTGCCGAGTAAAGTAGGTTTACGACTGAGAATCAATTTTTATTCACGAAACGGCGTTAGGATTTCGGATGATGCTATTGGGATTTCAGAAATAGTAAGAAATACGATGGTTAATAGAGACATATAGGCAGTGTACACAAAAATAGTTGCGCTGACAGCGGATAAAAATGACAATTTTTGGGTCGTTTTGATAACGTAACAAGGTTGTTTTATGTCAAAATAATTTTGCAATTTCTAATTTATAAAATATTTGCAATGAATGCGTATAATAGACGTCAAATTATTATGTGGTGCAGTGGGCGATGTAATAATTCTTACAAAATTGATTGAAGTGTGAAATTTTATAAATTTCGTAGAAGATTATATGAGGAATAGATGCTTAAGAAAATAACTTTTCAAGAGATGAGATATTTTCTATTAACATGAAAAATACTTATCGTATGAATAAAATTCAAACAATGGTCATATGATTGAAACCGATTGAAACAATGAATTGTATAAAAATGTGTTTCTTAAGTAAATATTTGAGTAAGAAGCAAAAAAATTATCTTAAAATTGTATAGTACTTGCAGTTGTATGAAATAGGTCTATTTTTGAAATAATTCATTTATTATAGATTTTGATTTTATTCCATATAATGTTAATGGTCAGGTAGCAATTCACAGGGTTCTTATTTTTCGTTTTCTTTTCGAGCTTGTGCCACTGATTTCACTTAAAGCTTGGTATATTTTCATTGAATAATCTTTTTCGTAAATTGCGAATATAACAGAAAAATATACTAACATCATACAAGGTCTCCAACTCTTTAATCGCAATTTCCATCGTCTTTTAATATTTAACTAATATTATAAAATATAATATAAAACTAATATTATAAAATATAATATAAAACTAAATATGATAAAATACTTTACATAAATCACACATATGAGAAAAAAATTTTTTTTTGCTACAGTACCTTCGCTGGTATTTTGACTTTTTTGAATTAGTCACATCACATATAGCATTTGTTCATTTCAATATACTATGATGTATAATATTCACAATAGCAAAAACTCAAAATAAAGTTGTAACGTGTATCACTCTCGAAATGTCAAAATTTTTCGGTACCCAAGGGTACCAAAGTAGCCGTTAGTGGTACTGACGCTCAAAATGTGCACATCGCCTATAGTGAGCCTCCGAGAAGCCATCTTAAATGAACTTTTGTTTCAAATAAAAATTCTCCATATGCTTCTAGAATGTAGGTAAAAGACAAATTAGTAATATACAGGCTGTTTTTCAATTTCGGGTCGGAACTTTAAGGGTGCGTTTTCTAAACAGCGCCATGATGTAGTAGCGCTTTAACGTACAACTACTTCTCTGTATATATACAAATATCCCTAATAGATGGCGAATTACGGTTCTGATCCATACTAACATAACGGTATTTTTCGTTGTCTACCTGGAAGGCACAAAGCGAATAAGCCGACCGCTAACTTTTACAACTTTCAACCAACGTCCGTCTTGGTCAGATGCTGGCTAGATTTTCAATTTG
Source organism: Harpalus rufipes (assembly GCA_951394225.1). Taxonomy (NCBI): domain Eukaryota; kingdom Metazoa; phylum Arthropoda; class Insecta; order Coleoptera; family Carabidae; genus Harpalus; species Harpalus rufipes. The sequence continues at coordinate 34,287,786 of OX596279.1, forward strand.
TTCAGCTACAAAGAAAATAGCTATTTTGCAGGAAAAATATTTTTTTTTGTATAAATTTTAGAAGTACATTAACATGTCCTTACGCAGTATTCTCAAATATTAAATGATATAGTATAAAAAATGATAATACAAAAAATTAAATACTCGGTTAGTTTCAATAAGTGAAATTTTATTTCAATACGTATTTCGGCTTGTTCGGCCATCATCAGGAAAGAACTAATTGAGACGAAAACATGATACAATTTAAATAGCAGTTATGATTACAAGAATGGGGATCAAAGTAGACAAATCAATGAAGATTTATAAAGGTCTATTTGTTAGTTCCTAAGAACTTTACCGTCTTTCAAAGCCTTTTGGATTTCCATTGTTTCTAAATAGTCCATCTTTAATCCTTTAGAACACAGATGTTTCACAAATATTTTTTTTTTACGTTAACATTATGATTTTCCAATATACAGTGCTTAGCTACATTTGATGTACATTTAGTTTTCGAAATTGCACTAATATGTTCTATTAATCTAAGATTAAAGCTACGACTCGTTTGAATTAAAAAAAAAAACACTTTAGTAAACAATAAAATGATCCATAAAAATATTCTTGAAAAAAGCGGAATATATAAAATAAAATCCTCATACTGCGACGCCATTTATGTAGGTCAAACGGATCGGAGTAAAGTAAATAAATGAATATTTTATTATATTTATTTAGTTTTTTAACTGTGTTAACGTCCTACGTGTGTTGTCATGGTTTTTGTTGTTATTTTAATGTGTCTATATTTTAATGTGTTCATCTTCATACAAATGTAAAAAATTCTCACGTAAGCAAACGATGTATTTACAAGTTTTTTCAAAATTTTGTAACAATTTATAGCTCTTGAAGAAGGCACAAGGGATGCCGAAACCGGTTGAGGCCGAAAATAAAATAAAATAATTTTGACTGCAATCCAGAAATTTACTTATTTCCATAAAAAGGGATATTATTCCTCAAATAAATAAACATACGGGTGATTCAGTCAAATGATTCTTTATTTAAATTTCTGTATTTGAAAAAATAGCGAGAAGGTTAATGAGCAAATTAGTAGTATTTTATCCAACTATTTTAATGAAAAATATATAAAAACAATTGAACATGAAACATACCAGTAAATTATGAAAGTAATATTCTATTCGCGACTCTTGGTTATAGCGGAAATACTAGATGCGGACACTGATCTTGATTATTTTTTTCCTTATAAAAAATTATCTCATGATGTTATATTGATGTAGTGACAGTTGATGTAATTGCAAATAAATATAGAAAAATTTATAATAAAAAAGAGCCAAAATGAATCTGGAATGACTGCAATATTGTAATAAAAATGTTATTAAATCAAACAATTTCTTTCACTGTCCTTGCAGTACTTATATATGATTCTATAATGTACCATTGCCGCCCTGATGTGGCTGCGGTAAGGCTGATTAGGATTAGGGTTGTTTGTTGTGGTATAGAGACAAAGAACGGCAATTCGAGGTAAAAGATTAGGGGATTTCTAATGAAACTCAACAGAAATATGACGCGTAATGCAACCAATATCAAGCAGGTGGAAGGTGGAGATTCACCCTTCCATAAATGGCATAAATTGGCATTTTAATTTTGTATGTACTTTCTGGGAGTGCAGACATAATTTTTTTGAGCGATTTTATCTGGAATGCGTATTGCTCGAAATTATTAGAGGCAATTGGCTTAGACCCGGAATATATACAAAAAGCTCAACAAATAAAAAATAAGATATCTAAGTAGGGGTTTTTATGAAATAAATTACCTATAATTTTATAAATATATTATTTTTAAACTAATTATATCATTATTATTACACATGCCTTATAATCAAAAGAGTTTTATCGACTTTTAAGAACAACAAACCTATGTCATTTGTCGGTATTAACCATTGCTTACCGACATGTTTAACCTAATATCCATTTGCCGAGGATTAAAAAAAGTTCTGAACAATAGAATAATAATTTGTAGGAACGCGAAAACAAAGGGGCAAGTGAACCATTTTACTTTATTACCCATATATTCCTATCCGCACTCAAAAATATAAAGGGCATATGCGGCAGGTATAGACAAATCGTGTCTCTCATTTGCGAATGCACACAAGTGGACATAATTATCAATTTCAAATAAGTTGATTTTTTTTTATTTTATACAAATGTTACTAAAATTATAGAAATTTATATAAATATTTTGTTTTTCTCAAATATTGTTCATTGTTTATGTATTGTATTTTTTTATCTTTCACGGAGATTTCAAATTTATTTCAATTTTTTGTTTCATTCATTATTATTTATATAACTTTACAAAATAAAATATTTTGCTTTTTTGTCAATTAAAAATTAAAGATCTGAAATTAAACAGTTGACATTGTAATAAATAACTGTTCGTAGGTATATGAAGAAAAATTATTATCCTGAACATTTGTTTCGATTGCTTTGCCCACACGACTTCATTAAAACTTCTCTGAGTTTATATGTTGAATACACATATTATTTTAGATTAATAATGTAAAAAGTATTCCATTTGTTGCAATTAAAATCAATCTTATTACCAATATTAAATTTTGTCTCATTTTAAATTTGCCACGCTTTACTCTGTAATACCGACAAACGAGGATAGACATCTATAGAAAACAGTGTGAACTATTTTACGAAAACTTTTGCTACTGAGGCCAATTATTTCACTATATTTTTTGACACCAATTTCTCAAAATCCAGCAGAGCAATAAAGTTCAAATTTAGTATTACTAACATATTTTACAAACTTTATGGTTTGAGATAAATTTGGCGCGATTTTATCATTCATTTCGAGAAATATTTTTTCTATTATTGTCAACAATAATGTAAAATAACTAAAATTTATTTCATTCCACAAACAAAAAAGTATGTATTTTAATTATGTATGTTTAAGACAAATATCATTACACAGAAAAGAGAAATTGTTGACAAAAAAATCACTATTTTGTGTATGCGACCCGCAATACGTTAACGCACCCTTAAGAGCATAGTACTGACCGAAATGAGTAAAAAAAGCTTAATCGACATAGGTTTGATCTTCAACTGTGACCATTTTGTATTAGAATCGAAGAAAAATTGACAAACAGTGATCGATCAAAATTTTGTCTAATAAATTGACTTCGAAGTTGTAACTGTTATAGTTTTCGAGATAGCAGTGCTAAACCCCGTAAAAACTATTTTTTAACTGCGTTATATCTCGGAAATGCATATAAATAAGTATATATTCACGGCTTATTACCAATTTATGGGTGCGCCAATCTGCTGTACCTTTTTTTTTTGTTTAATTGGGATTCCGAGATCTGAAGAGTGTCAATTTACATAAATCTGGATACCGTATGTCAAACTAATTTTAGAGTAACGATCTTTTATTTTCGCATATACATCAAAATGTTTGATAAAGAGTTTCAAAGTTACAATTTTAATAATTCGTTTAGCATATCATTTATTTTATTTAAATTAATACGTAGGTTCGTCCACTCCTTATATTACTAATCGTCTTCGCCTAATATCAAGGTTTGCCATGACATTTTTCATCATAATAATAATATATTAATTAATTACGATATTTCAATAAGTATATTACCAAAGCATGAAATTTTTCTTAGTCAAAATTCAGCTACATTGACTAAAAATAAAATTGCGGATGTGATATTACATCCGCCGAAAACAAGATAAAAAAAATTCCACGTTAAGATTCTGCCCAGACATCAGGGAAAAACATTGTTTTTTTGAATTAATTGTGACTCACGGTGGGTCGTCGCAGTTGTCAACTGTTTCCTAGAATAAATCTGCTTGTTTCTTTGTTTGCAAATCTGTTGCGGTAACTTTAATCTTTTTTTAGTTGGCAACATTTGTTTGAACATTTTTCAAATATTTAATGGATGTGGATAACCTAATATATGAAGAAAAAATGAATTTCTAAATATAGAAGAGTAGTAATGTAATAATGTATGTTATACTGTTATACATAATTAAAAATAGATTTAGTAGTTTCTTAGAGTAAATAAAAAAGGACCTTCACCCATGTATAAATAGAGTTATGATTTTTTTTGTTTATTTAATCCGATTTTGTTACATGTGTAACACGGAAATATGTTACACCAACTATTTTAAGATTGTTTGCATTATACTTTTTTGGCAATTTTTTATAAATTTGATAGAGCCGATTTCACATTTTTCAAAAAGTATTGTAGCCTGCGCGCTACCAACGCCACTGAGCGAAGCGTGTCTAGATTTGTCGGCGGGCTGATTACCGTGTACAGCTGTGTAAACATACCCGTGCGACGCGTGACCTTGTATTGGAATATTCGCGAAGTTTACTAGGTAAATGCAGAGCAAAATTATGCCCATATTCATAAACACTCGTAAAATTTTAAACGGTTTGTTATAATTTTTATCCAGTAAAAGCAGTCGCCACTGACTAAAATCGAAATGTAACTTGTAAATTTTGATTCTATTTGTCAAAAATTGTAACGAGCCATTTTGAAATTTTACGAGTGTTTATGAATGTGGGCATTAGTCTACAAAAGTCGGTCCACAACTTACGGTCGGTAGTGAACCGGACACCGTATTGGGTGTCAAATAAATAGTCCTATAAACAAATGAGTCTTAGTCTAGTCAGTCGAGTCAGTCTAGTCGACGAGTATACACGCAGAATGAAATAAATAATTAGTGATATAAATATAGTGAAATAAACATCGTGGAAAGTGCGTTGTGTTAATTGTTTAAATAAATAATCTTAGTGTTTAATAATATTCTTACAGCGGTAATAATAAATAATTTCCTATTTCCAGATTTGGTATTCCGAGAATATCTCTTAACCCTGTGTTAAAATGACGTTCATGGAGAGTTTATTCTAGAGTTAAGTCTTATTCCATGTTTATTATTATACATTTGTGGGTTAAGCTCATGATAAACTAGGAATAGCTATTTCTGTGTTAAAAAGAAGCTATTCTGTACTTAACCCTTGTTCATTATTACCGCTGTATGTCTTTAATTAATGTTTATATTTGTTTATTCATAGTGTTCGTTGTTTTTATTACCTTTTTTCATATTTATTTATTGTTTAATAAACTTTTATTTTATTTTTTAATTTGAGAACTACGGTTCGACTTATCAAGGTAAATAAATAAAAGGTAGATTGTGTTAAAATCCATTCACAGGTTGTAATTCTTTAAAACATTATGGAGGTTTCGAGAGCCACAATGACTCTCATCTTTAGTACTGGAGTACAGAGTGTCTCATTTTCGATGTTTTTTTAAGTTTCTCGGTTAATACGATAGAGCAAAACCGTTTGTACATTCCAGGGTCAACTTTGCGAGAAAAGTTTAATAGTCGCCACAGAAATTTTCGATCTTATTTTGTTTATGAACTACAGGCAAAACTCGTTTTTCTCTAATTTGGAAAAAATCACATATATTATTTATTATGATATTTAAAGCAAAATTGATAAGACAAATTTGGTACCGTTTTTTGTGTAGAATAAAATGGCGTAATTAGATTTCTTGAAACCTTTATAATTCTTGAGATTGAATACAAACTTATATTTTTTTAAATGGGAACCTATGTAGAAAATAGTCCCATCTTTTTGTTTATTTTGTAATATTTTCAATGATATATAATAAGTCTACATTCTTATGTTTTGAACATGAATTATTAATTTTTTGGAATGAGAAAATTGAAAAATAATTAAAAAAAACAAAATTCTATTACAGATCACCTTTTCTTTATTTTTAATATTAATTTCTTCAGTTTTCATCGTTTCTTCAATTTATATACCTCAGAAAGCATATTAAGGGCCGGTTTTATAATAGTACATTAAGATACAAGTTTCATAAGACATGATTTTAGCGCACGCGTCTTTGTTAGAAACGAGCGGCTTGCCGCGAGTTTTCTAACGGGACAAGTGCGCTGAAATGTCTTATGAAACGTGTATTTTATACTATTTTTTCTATTTTGGTCCTTTTGTCAAAAAAATATTTACAAATACACGTGATTTCATTTTTAGGAATATTTTAATTTTTATTTGATTGTTGGTAACAGTAACAGTGATTGATATTCGTAACTATGACGTTTCATTGTTATTGTTTACAATTTAAATAATATTTACTTTCAAATGACAAATGTCTAGAAATGTAGGTACTACGTACCAACCTAACAGAAATTAGGTTTGAGTTATTTTAAGAAGTACTTTATGACATACAAATGGGTTTCATAAAGTACATATTAAAGAACCAAAATAGAAAAAGAAATTTTATCTTAAAAATTTACTTTGGAAGTAAATTTTAAGTGAAGATTAAATTATTTTATAAAACCGACCCTAAACCACTTTTTTCGACTTGTGCCAAAGCCAACTAACGTTGATTAAATATAATTTATCTAACACGAAAAAAAAATAAGAATTTTAAGAAAATATTATAATTAATAGATATATAGAATTAAAATAAACAAATGATCTATAATAGATTTTTTCATTTGTTTCTGAATTATTTTCAATTTTGTTCCAAAAATTAATAATTTATACGTATTTTATTCAGATTTAAAACAAGAAAATAGAGATTTGTTATATATCATTGAAAAACTATAAGTTAAGACTATTTTCAGTTTCAATTTAAAAAAATTAGTGTTATATCTCAAGAATTATTAAGTTTTCAAAAGATCTAATTACGCCATTTTATTCTACGCAAAAAACGGTACGAAATTTGTCTAAACAAGTTTCTCTATCATAATAAATAAGATTTGAGATATTTTCGAAATTTGCGAAAAACTAGTTTTTGACTGTAGTTCAAGAACAAATAATGAAGATCGAAAATTCTTGTGGCGACTATTTAAACTTTTCTCGAAAAGTTGACTCTGGAATGTGCAAACACAAAATACGGGTTGTTTTACAAAAAAGTTTTTATTGATTCCATACATAATTCTTAGACACGTGACGTTTGTATACCTGTAATAATATAACGACATAATGCGTTATTAATGAAGTAGCTCACACAGTTCTAAATTTGGAACGTTGCTAAAATAATTACTACATAACATAACGATGTATGTTTAGATTGAGCAAGTACACTTTACACTGTTTCACAAGGTCCTCCCATCGTATAAAAATAATTTTGGCTGTTGGTAAAGCGCTATTTTTATAATTGGCTATTTGATATTATACACTGAACTTTTGATTAACGTACATGTTTACTAGATCGAATTGGTCAGTATTTACATTGATTTCCGTCTGTCAACAAGCGTACATATCTATAAATAAACTGAATAAGTATTCAAACAGTTAGACTTTTTAATATTCTGTTCCGTTTTAGCAAAATGCTCGAATACTAAAATAGTTTTCTCCGTACATTTTAATATTTGAGTCACCAAGTTTGTTTCTACGAGTGTCTATTTTTAATTGTTTGATCAAAAATTATCCATATACCTACAAATAAATATAAAAGCAATCTTCCTGTTTCTGTTCTAAATAAAGATAAAGGTGAAATAAACATTTTATCGTAAAATTAATTGTTTTCTTGTGACTTTGAAAGAAATTTATTCCTGTTGGATAAAAAACCCAGACAATATTGCATCTTCCGGTAGCAGATGAATCACATCAGCATCACAAACACAACTACATGGTCAGTTACTACGTCATACACCCACACATACACTCGTTTCTTTCAAAGAACCTACAGTCTTAGCTATTGTTCGCTACACTCACATATTCTCGAGAATCTCCACCCGGGTTCTTAAGTTTCGAATACCTGGTGGTTCACATTTACATACAAAAAGAACAGCTGCAACATTTGAGAAATAGAAAAATTCTTTGTGGATGTGGATATTAAGATAGGTAAAAGATTTTGGACTGCAGCCTACAGACTGTCAAATGTTGGATCCTTCAAAAAGTAATTAATTGGCAAAGATGATAGGTGTGTGAAATGATAAAGTTCAGTGATTCATTATAGGCCCTCGCATCAGCAAGCAAAATAAATATACGATGTACAAACGTCATATATTTAGTTATCAATACACTTCATTTAGTATGATGAAAGTTTTTTCTCTTTTGGACTTTTTAATAAGCTTTTTTTTATCGAATATTTAAATCTCCCTGGACTATTACAGTTCCCCTCCCTTGAAGAAAGGGCAACAAAAACAATGTAGGTACATGCACACCTCTGTGTATGTGTGTTGCATGTCCATGCAGGTCGACCTTGTCGGTCTGTCAGCCCACACGCCGCCAACTCGCTGACGAAGAGGTCTGACCAGCAGGTCGATGGCCAGCACATCTCCCAGCCCAGAAAGTGAAATTCAGAAATTAACGGTCTCGAAATAAAAAGTCCGCCACGCCAATATTCATTACCAGTTGCGAAATATTTAGGAATAAAATTTTATGAGGTTGGAGAAAGACATACATAGTTGATCTGAATAATGGATGAATTCCAAATAATGATAAATGAAATGTTAAAAATTAACTGTTAATACAATTATTGAACAACGCAAGATCATCTGGTGACATCTATAAAATTCGGATGCAAGTTTGACATTGTCCTACTTTATTTAAAGAATGTGTTTCCTCAACAGTTCAGCTATATCGTCATTACCAAAATCTGCGATTAAAAACAGATGAACACACCTAACAATGGGTAAAAGCAGGGCTGGTCTTCTTTCTCCAACAAAAAAAAAACACTTAAAAAACCATAAAAACCCAATAAAACACAGATTAGCTTTTTATTTGTTTAGTTGCAAACTGATGGTGTTTTTTGCATTAGACGTGAAGATGCTCGTAAAAATGCCATGTGCAAAAAACACACTTTTGCAACGTTTCACGTACTAGGTTTATTCTAATTCTATTTAAATTTTACAAGAAGCAAATAATGAATTATTATAAATTAGAACTGTCGCGTTTTACATTCGTGCGAAAAAGTGACAAGCTATCGCTGATTGACTGGTTTGGTAACTTTTTCGCATTAGTTTGAAATAGTGGTAGATAAAGCACGCCGTGAAGATAAATTTATTTTTATAGAAATTTGGTGATTTAAAAATGCCTGATTTCATGCATTTATATTCAAATTTGAAATACAATAATGAAGTTAAAAAGGGTATTATTTACTGTTTCAAGGCTCTCCCAGACCAATGCAAAATACTCGCTGTGATAGCGAAACTTTCGCTTTTCCAAATAGGGGTTTCAAAGTTTTTTTCATATTTTTTAATATGTTAATATGTACACTGGCTTGCAAAAAATCGCGTACACCTTAAAAATCAAGTAACCGAGTGTTTACTGTTTTTCAGCTATGTAAATACGATTTTTTAATCAACTGTCAATGAAACTGTCACTGTTGTCCCTATCACGTCAGTATTTTATCTATTGTAGAGCAAGTTCTTCATTGTGATGTTACTATTTAGTTACATATACATACATATATACCAGAAAAAATAAAGAATAACCAAGAATGTATTTCTTGTTTTCTTTTAACTTTGACATCTTAATTGACAATAATGACATTGACAAGTTAAAATTCAAGACACACTCAATATAGCAAAAAATAGATGTACAGTAAATTTTTTGAAAGAAGTCCGATAAAGATCGTCTACGAATTGTATGAATTCAGATTTTTGCTCCGCCCATTATGACAAATTCAGTAGTGTCGTTTGCTTAGTTTTTATGAGGTATATACGATACTATTGTTATTTTATTATTATAAAAATATATATTACATTAAAAGCATTCAAAATTCAAAAATAAGTCAACTGGTAAGTTTATTAGCAAATGCAAAACCAAATATGTTAAAAATAAGATGACACAATGTCAGTGTCAGTGACTTTGACAGAAAATAACATTATTCGTACGGCTGTGAATCAAGGTAATGTATCTAAATTGATAAATAAACTTACGTTACAGCGAAAGTATTATCTAGAACGAGCATCGTTTTAAAATGGAATGTCCTAACTTAGTCGAAACAATATGAATTTTTGAAAGACAAGCGTGTTATATCCATCCTTATCACACACTCTTATAGTCTTTGCAAAAGAAAGAGATAAATGTATGCATATTTGTCATTTCGTTCGTGATACCGATGACCTTGATCGGACATCTTTCAAAAATTTTACTATACGCGATTTTTTTGCAAGCCAGTGTACATAAAAATATTAGACCAGTATTTTGTATTTTCGTCAAAAAAATTCTAACTCGTCAGAAAATAATTATTTGTGTATCAAGCTCGTAAAAAATAACTTTTAAGCCGAGGTGCACACGACTATTACAAAGTTATAAAGTTTTATTTAAAATAAATATAATATGGTGTAACACCAAAACCGACCACCGCCATTATTCTCTTTATTATTATAGTTACAAAAAAATATTGTAGAACTAAGTTGTAGGGGGACATCCCATTAGAGAATAAAATATTTTTTTAAAGCAGTGGTTCTCAAGTTACAACAAAAAGTTATATTTTTTCAAATGGGATTATACATATTTTATATGCCTGTTCGATAGCATATTTTTTTCTGAATTCAACCATGAGATTATTTTATATTCTTACATAACAAAAATATTGAGAAAAATTCATTTGAAATTTAAATAAATTTAATTTTTATAGTTATTTTTCAGTAGGCTATGAATGAAAAACAATTGAGCTTAAAGTAAAATGAAACAAAAATTTGTTAAAAACGTTATAAACAGTGTTCTATTAGATTTCTATCCTAAATAATTCAAATTGACAATCAGCAGGTTTTGTTTTTCATGCATAGCCTACTGAAATATGACTATAAAAATCAAATTTATTTAAATTTCAATCGCATTTTTTTCAATATTTTTATTATGTAAAGATATAAAACTAATACATGGTTGAATACATAAAAAATACGCTATCGAATAGGCATAAAAAATATGTATAATCCCATTTGAAAAAATGTAACTTTATGTTGTAACTTAAGAACCACTGGTTTAAAAAAAAATTCTCTAATGGGATGCCTCCCTTGGTCTCCTAGAACTTTGTTCTATAATATTTTTTTGTAACTATAATAATAAAGAGAATAATGGCGGTGGTCGGTTTTGGTGTTACACCCTGTATATCTGATTGATTCATGTCACTTGTAGGTAGAGTGCCGTATTGTCGTCTCACAAAACAATTCGCTTACTATCAAAATATATTACAATCTAAAAATGAAAATAAAATAATTACAATAATTAATTTGTCCAGCAAGTAAATAAACAATAGCGATAGTGATAACGATTTTTCCAATACGCCCACTTAAAATTTGTGAAGCTGAATGTAATATAACACTGAAGCTGGATTCACATGTACCGTTATCAACGTCAAATTGCTCACCGTTTACACCGTTCTGCGCTGTGATTGGTTGAAATCATACGGTACGAGCGGTCTCGACGCTACGATCGTCGACAGCCGGCGTTGAAATATTTCTATTTTTGACGGCTTTGACGGGACGTTACCGCCGTAAATTTTAACTGCGTATGATCAGAACACACATTTCAATAATACCTACTCACACCAGTTTCACTTAATATCTATTGTATTTTATATATTTTTGTGTTTCTTTTCGGGTAGATTATATACACAGGGGTGTTTTACTACGTCCTAATTAAGAGTTCCGAACAGTTGTATGACGGAGCATGTGAACAGAGTAGTTGTTATGACGGCCGCAAAATTAACGGTTGTAACAGTTCATGTGAATCCAGTTTAAATTTATTTGCTATCTCAACAAACGCTTGACATTTCAGTTCGTAAAGTAAATGCGGCCATAAAATAATGTTTGGACGGATGTCAAAATAAAAGTGATACTTTACGGTTGCCAAAGGATACGTAAAACAACTTTTTATGTAAGTTGCCTAAAAAAATATTATAAAGTTTCAAAAAATGAGGACCAAGAAAATCGGCGGCGCATGTGACGTCACCTACACCGAGAACATAACGTTTTTAGAGCTGAACATGGCGGAGGCGTGGCTTGCGCGTTCAAACACCCATTAACCAATAGCATTTGCCAGTGTCCATCATGCCACAAACATGGCTGATATCGAATTATGGAATTTTATGAGTTCAATTTAAATGTGTTAAAGTTTCATTATTTTGATATTAGGGTAATAAAAATTAGGAAATTAACGATTATATTCACCTTAATGTTACTTATACAGTAGAATCCGGATAGAGCTACCGTTAAGGGACCGGCGATATTACGTCGTACTAACAGGACGACGCACAAAACGGCCAGATTATTTAATCATTATTGTTTTATTTTTTATTCATGTTTCCTTGATTCTGATTAAATAATATGCGTATATAATGAACGATTGTTAGATATAAAACAAACATTTAAATGAAATATATTTTAGTTTTAATTAAATCCAGTATAGCTATAGCTAACAAACAATTTGGAGCTACATACATTATATTTACTGGTGTAAAAAGTCTTTGATTTTGGTTTGCTTTTTTTGCTTTTTGTTTGATCGTAATAACCACACACGGCATTGTAAAGACAAAACATACTACTTTTCAAAATGTCATCATCGTAATTTGTATGCACAAATACATTGAGCACTTCTGCAGCGTTGCTCTAACCGGACGATTTTTAGTAAATTAGGTCGCTCAAAGCGGTTGATCGCTTTAACCGGAGTCGTACTAAACGATATACTTTCAGTCATTTTTATGAAAACCAAACTTGAGTTTACATCTACGTCGCTATTGGTATCCAATAAGCATTTTAAAAACCTTAGATTTTGAAACCCCTATTGTCGACTAAAAGTACATTGGCGCGAAGTTAACGCGTAAATGTCCACAAATTGCAGCGATTTATTTAGTTTCGCTGATTGTACGATTTTTGTCGCCGGCGCTGGTTATTCTCTAGTGATTTCATTATGAAAAATAGACATGAAATGGTAATAAAATATGCAAACATAGAACCATTGTTATCTTGTCGAAATTGTGGCATAAGTGCTTTGATTTAATGAATGAACCCACTTTATTTTCTTATAATAAATTAATTATTAGAAATAAATAGTAAACTGGTATTATGTTCATCGTCCAAAGTCGAAAGCAATCAATAAAAGTACCTCTTCATCGTTTGATGTGGAGTACATTGTCGCAAATGCTACCACAAAATCGACGCTTTGGTGTTGATACACACTCGTATCGATTGCCACAATGAGCGCGAAATTGTCGTCGCCACTGCTATGCGAATCTTTCGCATTGGTTTGGAAGAGTCTTAAATTTCCCTTTTTTACCGATAAATATTAATATTAATTTGAGGAGCAAAAAATAATATTTTATAGCAGATTGCTCTCTTGGAGTGTAAAGAATAAATTATCATTTACATTTATTGAACAGTTTTATTTATCTGTGTTTAATTGCAAAAATATAAAGTTCGCTGTGAAGCACAGCAGTTCTCATCCGTATATGGTCATGCAAAATCTCTTTAACTGATTATAATCAGTTGGCCTTATTAGAACTGTTTGCACCGAAATAAAATTTATGTTTATGACTGTGACAAATTAACAGCTGCAAAATGTGGCGCCAACTGTTTATTTTTAGTCGCGCAGATTCAGAGTAACTTATGTAATATTATTTGCATTATTTCTACAGACGAAAAGGTTATGTTCATCTATCTGTCAATGGGAGTTATATTTAGATCAAAATATTTTCATTTCACAAGAGAGTTACATATTTCGAAATCAGGCAAGATGTAACCCTTTTTATGCGGGCATATATGGTAATTGAAATGGTAATATATGTAAGGAAACATGCATTTCTTTATGGTGAATGATTTCGATTACAGTAATCGACCTGTAATAAATACTTATGAATCTAACAACCTCGGAATATGCCCTTCGTTTAATATATACAGTGTACCCTACTATCGGCTAGAATGGCCAAACTCAAGGTAGATCATGTAATACGTTAAGTGTAACACTACAGTAAATATTTCTTGTCATTGTCAAACTTTTCAATCAGTAGCTTAAATACATAATTGGTCAAATAGATCGAATCGAAAGAGATTAATGTAAAAATTTCTCCAAGATATCTATCTCCTTACATTGTCCTAGAAATTAAGCTAAAAAGAAGTTATTTGCAAGTAGGAGTAAGCCTTGATACCAAATTTATAAAATCTTGATAAATGGACACTAACTGACGTCAAGTCAGCCCCCGTTTTCAATTGAATTAAACATTAATCTTAATTGAGAATTGCCTTCTAAGGACGAAGGACTTTGCTATATTTTCAACAAGGACCAGATTTTGACAATTTTTAATTTGTATCGAAAAGTTATTTTTTAATATTAATATTGGCCTAAAATATCCCTCAATTCATATAATGCACTTAAACCAAAGTTCAAATTGAAAATGCAAATTGTGCATTTTATGGTAGTCTTTTGCTTCAGCCAAATCCAGTAGTTGTTGGCCCATATTTTTTTTCGTTCGATTCGTATGAAATATCAACTTTCTTAGCAACCTCCCTTAAAGCGATTTGACAATTATTAAACACAATAGCTGTATTCTTTGTGGTCAAAATCTCAGTTCGTCTCAACTCACTTCAGATAAACTTAGTAAATTGTTGTTGTTTTGTCCTAACTGGGCTGAGTGATACATCTCCCCTTACCGATGCTGCATCACCCGCGAAATAAATTCAAAATGATCTGTGCTCAGTGAAAAGATAAGGGTAATGTTATGAGAAGAAAAACATACATTTCTTTAATTATACTTGCAATCTGTATACAGAAATATTTTTCATCAAGAGTTTTCCCCATATTTCGTGCGTCATTTGTCAGTGTATTGCACGACCTACGATGTTAAATATTTTAATTCAAAAAACAGTTGTCGAGTTAGTCACCAGCTTAATTATTAAGATCAGTCATTGTTTTTGATTTAATAATGAATTATTTATATTAACTTATCATCAGTATTGTTACTGTATTGAACTGGCATACTTTTTACGTATTGTAATTTTGTTCGCTGGGCATATTTCGACTTCATACATTTACAAATTTATTCAGAACATTTCTTTGTGTTTTAGTATTTAAATACGGAATAATTATGCATTTAAATATTAGCATATAACAATATGGAAAAATTATAGCAAAAGAAAATAGTAATAAACCGTTTATTTAAAAACGATATATATTCTAACTGTAGTTTTCCAAAAACGAAGAAACAAACGGTAGATGATTATTCATATTTGATGCTCGTCGTCCCTCTCAATAGCGACCATTTATCGTAATCACAACATTTACGAAATGAAAGACTGCGAAACAATTAGAATCAATCATGTAGGTACAACTACATATTAACATATTCCGATTTAGGAACGATAATGTTTGCGTTAATTGTCTGTTCGCTAAATTTGGCGAACGAATTCCACTAACTATAGCCAAGCCACTCATCGGGCTGGCATTCAACTGCTTCCAGTTTGTTTTTTCGGTTTTGTTTTACGCCATGGGTGTCCTGATAAAATATTAATTTGCCGCCGTGTGCATATGTTTAAAACATTTCGCAATTTTATGTTTTACTTGTTGTTGTTGGCATTTTCGCCATTTTTACTATATAAAGCAATTTTATTGCAAGATTCATTTTTTACTTATTTGGATATATCGACATCGACATTTCGGTGGAATATTACATCATTTTCAACACACCAATATTTTTTAAGAAAAGGGTATCCCAATGTCATTCAAATTACCCCCCTCCCACGACCATGTTCACATTTTGTTATTATTAATTAGCTGAGGGCTTTAGCGCTAGTTACTTTTGACACTGCGACTGTAAGATCTATTGTAATGTCTTAATTTTCTGGAATCAGTCCCAGAATTCTCATGAAGCCAGTAAACTACCCAAGAAGTCATTTGCTGTGAGGTATCTTTTTATTTTATTGTCTAGTTATGACCACAGCTGGACATTCAAATAAAATGTGTACCGAAATTTCTTCGTCCTCTTCGCAGAGTCGACAAATACTGTTTTCAGCTCTACCAATCTTACATAGATGATATTCTAGAAGGACAATGACTAGTAAAGATACCCGTCATAATTCTAAGGTCCTTTTTACTGAGAGCTAATAGCTCTTTGACGCTTGTCGAAAAGGATTAAATGATTTTTTTTGATTGACTTAAGTTCTGGAATGTCTCCAATATGAGACGACTGAATCCTCCCAGTTTTTGATCTCCTTCTGTATATGGCTTTTCAAGAGTCCACGTGAAGGATAATAACCTGTGGTTCTTCCGTAAAGAATTCCAGATTACACACGTCAAAGTTTCAGAGACACCAACCAAATTGAAAAAAATGGCGCTTTTTTATTGAGGCAGCCTTTATTATTATTTATGAGAAATATTTGTTTTAACAATCCATCGCGTCTCGTTATAAAAGAATTAAATGTGCAAGAATGCTATTGATACAAGCCTTTATTTGTACATTTCAAGATCAATTACAACATAACATTAAAAAAAACTTCACGTACAAAAGAGCATAAAATCTGAATTGAAAGCTTGAAAAAGCTGGCGCAGATGAATGTTGATTACTTGGTTAATTAAGACGTATTGAATGGTGCACCTTGTAATCAGACCTCACACATGTGGTTGCCGTAGCCGCAGCCAAGTCTCGTTAGGCTTCAGGATCAGGTTGGCCTCGCTATTGCCGAGGTTGCGGTTGACTAAATGCATACGCTGTATGCCGTTCATTATCAAATCGACTGGGATTGAGTTGCATGCAATGCAAAAGGTTTAATACCGGAATTTCATTGATAACTACTAACGAGATTCAGGCTCTTTATAAGAAAGCTGACGTGTTATTAATGCTGCAATTTGTTATATTGCTAATACGCGTAAAGGACAACGCATTTAACACTAATCTTGGCCAAGTGCAATGTTTTAGAAATGGTGTAAATGTCATAAAATTCCAGACGAGATGTAAAGCCAAAGATAGAGCTAATTTATTGTTTATATAAATAAAATACAAGTATTAAAATAGTTTGAGTCATATTTCTCAGTTGTAAGAAGAAGTTACAACTTTTTCTTGAGTTCATCTTTTAATCATTCATATTGAACGCGTAGATTGTATTTAACAAAATGGTCCGTACTACGATCACGGTTTTAACTAAAACGCTGTTTTAAGAGTGTCAGATATCATTATTTAATAACAATAATAAATAATATCGAATTTATCAAAATAAGATTTAAAAGCAGAACATAGTTTGTATTCAAACAAATATTTTTTAAAAAATCGATCTTCAAACATACGTGCAAAATTAAATGTTGAAATTTGAATTT
Source organism: Harpalus rufipes (assembly GCA_951394225.1). NCBI lineage: Eukaryota > Metazoa > Arthropoda > Insecta > Coleoptera > Carabidae > Harpalus > Harpalus rufipes. Next base: position 34,305,078 of record OX596279.1, read on the forward strand.
GACATTTTTTAAAACAGCGTTTTAGTTAAAACCGTGCTCGTAGTACGGGCCAATGAGTTTATCTGAAGTGAGCTGAGACGAACTGAAATTTTGACAAAAAATCCAGGGAAACAAGGATATCTCTATTGATATTCTATAAATATTACCTAATTCCTACCGGTTTGTGGTTGAGGATGATTTTGGAGATCTTGACGATTATTTACTAACCGCAGTACTTTTGACATTAAAAATTTTTGGTTGTCATTTTTAAAGTAAGCTTTTATCGTTGTTTTTATTTATTTACCTCTTCCGCCTCCTGATCAATATTTTTTAATTAAAGCCTACTGCCTTGGAAAACCTATCGGTAAACATTTAAAAAAAAACGATCGTATAAAAAGTAATTTTTAGAACATTGACTGTATTTCAAAAAAATGTTCTTCCTCCAGACGTTGAATTTAGAGCGGAAAGCAGAAAAAGTCAAGGCTAAAATATAGCTTGCTGACTCATATCTAGTGACCGATTTAAACAAATATTTTCGCATTTTAAGGAATCTTAGAAATCTGGCAAATGTCTTTTCTATTTGAGAGTCAACCCGAGATCTATTGACTAATGAGTCAAGTTGATAACCACGACATTTGAAAGATTAAACTGGGACAGGTATTTTTAATTTGAGGCCAATATAGAACTTGGTAGGTTAACTTTAGTAAAGGACTATGACTAAGATTCAGGAACTTGTATGCATCATTAAGAAGGCAATTATAAAAAGTAGGATGGCGAGGCGAGAACACAACATTCTAAATATTTCTAAATTGGGTACTTAAAAAGTATTTCTTATAAAAAAACATAAATTGTTGTTCCTACATTTGTGTTATAGAATCGATTTTGAAACGAAATTAATTAACTTGTAATTGATTGTTTTATAAATACAAGCCATAAACTTTTATGTCAACATAGTACTTAACAAAGAATAAAATTCTATTTTTGTAACCAGATATACACGGTTTCATTCCGTTTGTTTAATTTTTAATCTAGGAGGAGTATAGATAAGAAAGTTTAATTAATAACAACAATTAATGTCATTGTTTTTTTGTAAAAGGCAAACTATCTCAACAATAAAATAATAGTCCGTGGGAAGGCACATCTGTTTTGGAATTTATCTGTTAACCCAAAAATCCAAAGTTTCTAAAAATTACGCATAGACCAATAACACAACAAAAAACATAATGTATTCTGAAACCGGTCCCGTTAGATTTGTATTTGGTGTTGAACGCCTACTTTCTGTTCATGTTCGCAAATAATTATCGCAGCTTTGGGCATAGGTTGAAGAACTGGAGCGGTATCGTTGATGTTTCATTTTTAAATCGCTGTCATTCGGGTTTTATTTGCCGCCTTTTCTTTGCACAAGAATGAATTTTGTAACCGTCGCCCACAGGATAATTCAGATATTTTTGTAGGTGATTTTGATATTCAAAAGTAAAATCGATATTTTTTAATTGTTTTTTAGTTTTATTGCTAGACCTGACAAAGTCAATACTTCTATGTATGTCGTTGTCAAAACGTTTCCGGTAAAATAAGTTACAGAATTATAAATTGTCAGAAATCTCAATCATCAAAAGTTTTGAAGTTCTTACAAAGTTTATAACAAGAAATGAAGGAAACAATATTTAAAAAACAAGTAGTTCAACTTAACTTGAAAAAGAATATTAAAAAAGTCCAGGTTTTCCGGTTAAGGGTAAAATGAAAAAACCTCCGCATGAGGAAATCTTTTTTGTATTGATTCTGAATTTGCGTGATGTATTGTTTGCCGAGAAAGATATGTATAGTTCGAGCATTCGACGAACTACTTATTGAATTAGGATTTCTCAAAATCTTTGAAAAATTATATTTAATTCTATGTGGAATTGAAATTGAACAATGTGAGTGACCTTTAATTCAACTCGTCTGCAAGTCTTATCAAACGCGGAATGAAGCATTATCTTATACTTAACATTATAATTAACTCAAGAACCATGTGTTGTTTGTCTGTAAAAACTGTAAACATGTGCATTCAAGTAAGAAAATATTTTTGTCACTTTCTTTGTTGCGTATGAAAGTAAATTAATATTTAATGGTTCTGGTCTTGAAGATGAAAACCGGAACTAACGCCCGGATCTTTAAAAATGGAAAAAAAATTGGTACGTTACGAATGGTACATCCTCAATAGAAAATAGAAGAAAGTTTCTAGCCGTTTTTGTTGAACTATTTTAGCATTACCATTTCTTTTTAGATATCACAATTTTCTTCTCTTATTAATATTAACATTGAACGTTTAGAAATAATTTTTTTTTTTTTGAATATTTAAATGAATGCGTAGTATACATTCAGTTTTGATGTGAAAACTGTACACAGGTTTTATCGATATTACATATTGTGTTAACGTAATTACTGTGCAATATCACATGAAATATTAGAGAGGCTAAAACCGATTAAAAAGATTTATAATTCAATTTCGGTTAAAAACAAACTACTAAATAATTGTTTCACTACTGTACTAACTCATATTTGATTGTGTTTTCATATTTTAACTGAAAAAATTAGTTATTGTTTATCCAAAATATTTGTTACAATTTCATTCGCTAGATTTATTCAGAATAGAACAAATAGAAAGTAAAAACTGACAAAGTTTAATTAAGAGGGAAAAATTTTCTAAAATAGAATCCATATTAATATTTACTAATAATGATAATGTATTTTTTAAAATTATTATCTACCTATAAAGAGTAGCTTTTCTGCATTCTCTGAAAATAGCCGTTCTAAACAGACACTAGCTATATTACTTATACCAAGGAATATTTTTATGATGATTACCCTACCACAAAATTGAACCTGAGTTTCTGTCTACAATGAGGTGTTGCAGAAAAAATTAACATATCTTTTTTTATTCTGAAATTCGAATAAGTACCTTCTATAGTACATGTTTTTTTTTTTAAATTTCTGTATGTATTAAACACAGTAGCAATTTAAAAGTATACTGTTTGAATTGGCGCCAAATTGGACGTCACTTCTAAGAAATACTAGCCAATGATTAAACTGGAAAGATGAAAATTAAAAAATATTTATTATTTCTTATTTAAAATAAAAATATTTATGCTTACAGTAAAATGTTCTTCACAGAATGAAATTTTGATTTTGTCTTCGTGTTAAGGCACTACTAAAACTATTTTTTTACTATTATTACTTCTATTTGGGTACACTAGCACACTCTTTTCTACAACCATGTTTGAATCTTTACAAAATACAAAAATCAGTAATATAGGTAGAACTGGTAGCTAGTATATAATTGATAGCTGTCATGGCTGTCGGCGGCAAATGTAAACCACTCCCTCATTGGTGAGTAGTTTTCTGACGTCATTCGGCGACAGAAAAAACGGCAGTTTAAGTATTGTATTTTCAGAGACAATTTTCTCATGAATACCAAGTAATATAAATGAAATTAAAAAATACGGGTAAAATATTTTTTCTTATTCTTTCGATTAAAGCAAAGAAAAAAATCTGATGTGGCCAGCACATTACCTTCCGTCAACCCTGTGTATTATGTACAAATTCCATACATAAATTTTCTTGGAAAAAATTCTATATTTCCAGTAAAACCTGTGCATATTACACTTGACACTGACATCTTCTTTAGCTTTTCCCATTCGTTAGGGGTCGCTATTTTTTATTTTCTTCGTTCACTCATTTCTGTTTTGTGTATCGTCCTCATTCAGTTCCTTTTCTCTCAAGCCTTCCGCAATACAGTCCTTCCATCTTATCTTTGGTCTTCTTCTGTTTCTTTTACCTTCTACTACTATAAGCTATTCATTCTTCTTTCAATATATTTTTCATCTCTCCTCTTGACATGTTCAAACCAATGTAATGGTCTATCTTGTATCTAGAAACTTCTGTCACTCGAGCCATTTCCCTTATCCTTTAAATCCTTGCCCTATCTTTCCGTGTCTTCCTCATCTCTGCCATATTCATTTTTTTTTTCATTGATACTGACATCTGTCATTTTGAATTATCTGAATATATTAGCAGTTTCCATGGTTAGCATAGCGGGCTGATTAATGAAATTCAATATTTTTATTTTTTAACTCTATATCTATTGAATATGAAGTATAAAATGCAATTCAATAATAACATTAAATGTTAAAAAAACTGTTAAAAGTCCGGTGGACCAATTATAACCAAAATCTAATCTTGTCTGCATATGGATCTAAACTTGAGGAATACGAAAAAAATTATAATTTTTGGTATCGTGGTTTGGAGTTATGCGATTCGAAATGATCGTCACATATATACACACACACACACACACACACACACACACACACACACACACACACACATACACACACATACACACACACACACACACACACATACACACACATACACACACACACACACACACAGACGTGCACAAACACACACACAGAGACAGACATAGAAAAATAGTAAATTCGTATTCTAGGGACCCGAAAACGTGCTTATTCATTAGAAACTCACTATCGAAATGTTTAACCAAAGACCATACCTTCCTTACCTAAAGGTAAAAATTGTGCAAGACCTCATTCCTCATTGCCATTTTGTAGTAAAGGTAAAATTGATAAAATATGTTGAATTTGTTGTCCGTGTATATGTAAACTCAATGATTAATCCCTTCACTCTCTTTTTTATTGTAGTTAAGAGACCTATTTGGCGGCCGAAATAAATACGGCGATTCGGTCCAGCCGTTAGCCGGATAATCCGGTTCCGATATTCCGGTCAAATATCGATCCGGTCCATCCCAACTTATCGTTATTAGACTGAATGCTCCGTATACTTGTCCCAGACTAGCATTAAGACAGGTGAAAAATTCATTACCTTCAGATAGATTTCATAGCTCAGTTGTTTGGACGGTTAGTGCATCTTGGGTTCAAATCCCGGTGAAGTCCATGAATTTTTCACAAAATATTTATTCGTAATATTAGTAAACATAATTTTTATTGCCCTCATCCCCTCTGTGTCCTCGCCATCGTCCCAACCTTCATCCTCTGGAAGGAGGGGACCACGCAAACCCGCCGACTCTGATTCCAAACAGAAATACAGCCGTACCGTCAGTGTCACTGAAACCTGCGGGCTGGCTACATGCTTGCCATGTGCTCCCAGACCTATGCACTCGCGAACAACTCAAACAAAAGCTAGTGTGATTGTTTTGTGCTGTGATAGTGGTTTGTTTATGTGCAAAAGTGAAGAATTTTACGCGGGTGTTAGGTTAGTTTAAACGCGGGTTTTTTTTTTAAATTATTGGTGAAATATTTGATATTTCCAGTTATAATGAGGGAAATAATTAGAAAATAATTGGCTTCAAAAGTTCCTAGATTAGTTTTTTGTTGTGTCTATTATTTGACAAGGTTGTGTTTTTTGTTTGTTTTTGAAAGTACTTAAAATGCGCCAGGGTCATTTCTTGTAAATACCATGCTTTAATAGTATGAAGGTTTCTTTTAAAATGCTACTTCCCTTTTATATATGAGGTGTTACTTGATACTTTCTATTAAATTCCCCTGTAATACCTGTTTTTCCCCAAGTATTACATTTATATCCTCCATTAACATGTACCTACTGTTTAAACTGGAAAAGATATATTCAAAAGACAAAATATGTACAACAATTTTAAACTATGGAACTTTTAATTTCAACGATACATAGCCGTACAATTTGTTTATACAAGAAATAAACGACATATTACTCATTTCTCAGTGGGCCAATCTGCTTCTATGCCCGTATTTCGGTAATGATAATATATCTGTACTGTTGAGGCGTCATCGCTTGGACACTTAAAGCTGTCATGAAAAGAACATCACAAGTAATTTTGTTAAAACGCTAACATCAAAATGGAAAATTCACGTGTTTGAGTGTAAACAAGGTTTATTATTAGCTATTCAAAAGCTTGAATTGTACTTGGGAAATTTAGAATTGAATCCTTTACTTTGAACACTGTATTTCTCTAAATAATACCTAAATTTTTAAAATATCTAATTTTGTACGTCAAATTTTCTTGTTGATTTTTAAAATTTAAAATTGGTGATTTATTTTATCAAACTCTTTGATTATGAAACTATAAAATGCGTCAATATAACCGGTAATTTTATATATTTCCCATCGTCCATGATGCAATTTTCCAATTTCCTTACACAAATGTATATTTAATCTACAAGGACAATAATACCAATGGTTTATTTATACTTCTCGGTATCATGTTAAAATAATTCAAATTGTAACTATTTGCTTGAACATGGGCGTTCGTCAGGGTCAGTAATCGGGGCGCGTGGTGTTTATAATTTATCCAACCGGACCACACTGACCACAGTAGTGCAACATGATAATTAATAGCTAGATGCTGGCTAGTTAAACGACTAAATAATAATAGTGCCACTTGTAATGGTCAGTTGCAGAGTGCAGTAGATTAAAATGATGCTGTAATATTGTAGTTAAAAGGTCATCGTTTGGGAGTTGATGACCCATGCCATACCATTAATTGTGAAAAAAAAAAATTGAAAATAATGAAATTTGTAATTAAATCTGTCATAATAAAATATATCCACAGCATATTACCCATTGCTGGGTATGCCGATATCTGTTTACACAGCAGATCTGTCATAATAATGTTCATATTTACGTATTAATTTTTCTTTTAAACCAGTGTAGATAATTTAATGAATAGTTTCTTATAGGAATGAAAACTCAAATTTCAAAAAATATTTCAAACAAAAATAGCATTTATATTAAAAGAACAGTAAGATTGTTTTACTATAACAGAGCAGGCGGGGAATCCATTCAATGCATGTCTTCATTTCAACAGAGCGGCACAAATAATGACATTCAATATAAAAGAAAGAACTGACAATTCCTTGTCATAATTACAATATTTATAGTAGACCCTAATACAACGGAGACTTATTCTACATAAACAAAATAAATCTGATAAACAAAAACGAACGTTATTTAATTATTGCATACTTAATATTCTTTAAAAAAAATAAAATTCAAAATGACCACCATCTTCCATCACACATTTCTTCAAACTTTCCGGCTATTCATCTATTACAGCATACACCAGCTGCAAAGAAAATCCCAAAAGTAGAAGGGGGCCCACCAGCCACTACCCAGTGTCAGTGATGATTTGGTGAGGGTGTCATAGCAACGCTGGTTAGTGCTGAATTTACTGGAATTCATTGCCGCTGAAGATTAGCTCTCTGGAAGTTCGGACTTAAATCCTTTGGACTACCGCTTGTGGAATGTATTAGAGGCGAAGGCTTGCTCCAAACCTCTTCGCAATATTGATGTATTAAAGGCTTATTTGGTGAAGACAGCAGCTTCTATACCCCTGGAAGTGGTGCGTGATGCAATAAATAGATCAGTGGTCGAAACGTTTGCGGAAGTGTGTAAACGATGAAGGTGGACGTTTTATTTTTATAAAAGATTATTATAATCGCTGTCAAATAAGTAGGGACTGTTGCTCAACTTTTTCCCTTCTCCCATTGACCTGTATATACAAAATGGACCGGCGACTCCTATATTTACACAATGGCATGGATTGTATCCACTTAACTGTCATGGTGGGATTGCTATCTCTTTCTAACAATTACAAGTACGCCTGCGTCGGCTAAACCAGTTCCACAAATTGACGATGAAGAAAAAAATACATCCTGTTGGCATCATCTTGGCTTGACATTATTTGTCATTTTTTTGTGCAACATGCTCGGTGATTCAATTTTACGCCCATTCGATTTATGTTTAAGTACATTTTCGAATTAGATACATGGATAAATGTGATCAAATCTGCTTGGTCCAGCTATACACAAATGTTAGAGAGAGACAGAAATCCCACCAGTCAAGCGGGTTGTATTTTTTATGGATACACGCAAGTTATTCAAGACGCCGGTCCATTGTATATAGAGGTCAATGCCTTGCGGTGTTGCCGCTTCTTCATAACTTAGGATTTTCAACATTGCCGGTGAATTGGCAACAGTGTAGAAATTTCCAGTCCGTACTTAGTTGACGGTAACTATAATATGTAACAATTAAATAACAATAGTTTTTTATCAGATTTATTTTGTTTATGTAGAATAAGCCTCCCTTGTGTTAGTGTCAGTATATCTATATGTTCTGTTGGTATTATAGATATAGGTAGTTCATCCACTTTTCATTCAACAATCCTTATATGCATACCCTTTTTTACGACAGTCTTTAATTGTTTTTATAATCTATAACGTGTCAATCAAATCACAGCCAATCTTAACTTTTATCATAGCTACTTTTTTTTTACAAACAAGTATTTAGATAGTTGTTGTCAAGTGTAATTAAATATTTGATTTTATCACATTTTTACGATTAAAACAAAGGTCTTTTATATCGAAATTTAACGTATACTGATATTTAAAAGGAAACTCGTTTTCTTCTACAAAGATGAAGTAATTTCTCAGCGAAATATTAGAATATAAATTTCACTTTGTGGGTGTAATAAACGGTGCTAAAAATAAATTTATTGTTTATTATATTTTTGAGTATTTCTACACGAAATGTTAGCGCACGCATATTGTTTCATTTAAACAATGCGGAGCCTAAGTCTTTGACATTTGACCTATGGAACGCAAATAGTATTCGCAAATCAACGATGCATATTAACAAAACTGGTACTTTTCATATACAAAGATAAATAGCAGTGAACTCTTGTTTAATTTTCGCGAAGGTTGCAGAAAGTTTACTATTTGTACATGTACAGGCGTACAAAGCAAACACAAGGTTGCGAATAAATAAATAAAAACATGCATTGTTTATTAAAACATAGGATATGAATCAGATTTCGTAAAAATGAAATTAAGTTATACGGATATGTTTTAAATAAACTGTTGAAATATGTAGAAAGGAAATTGTTCAATATTTTGAGCTGTGATTTCACTTTATCGGCTGAGTAATGTGTGTAATATTTATACAGTTACAGAGTTCATTTTCTTAAACAGATAAATATAGAATAGTGAAGGCGTTATCTCAACGATTACGTGTATCTATGTTGGTGTTATTCTATTTACAACTATAATAACTTGTTTGAAATTTTAATTTGCACGTGGGATACAAAAACATTTACTGCAAATCCATACAGCTGTTTAAATATTATCTATAATATATTAAAATTATATATGCTTATAGTGGCTCACAAAATTATTCGTACACTTTTATGAGTAAAATGAAAATTACAAGGGTTCCAAAAAAGAAATTCACTTAAAATCATTATTTAGAGTAGAATTGAAACCACAACAAAAGCAGAGACGATAGTTAACCCTTGATCGATAGTGACCACGAATTAAACACCCATATTTAATAAAACTAAAGACCAAGCAATATTTAACACTTTCATAAATGATAATCAATCTTTAGTAGGTGGCTATATTTAGGTGTTATATCGTCATTTGTTGTAGATGTAGAATTACCAACACATATATGAAACACAGGGTTCATACTTTTTGAAATACATAGCATTTTTGGCGTTCCCCTAATTTTGCCAGTGTGTGTGTGATTAGGATCAGATGGTAGGTCGATAGTGTGAAGGAAATCAAATACCGAGCTATAGGTACAAATAATTTGTGTGGCACGATAAGACACGACTATGTAAACGTTATTATTCGGAGCTGTATGTCTGCTGACGGGTTAGAATATATAATTATTTATCAATTTTTAAAGAAACACTCCAAACATACATCATTTATTGTTAAGAATGGCTGTTCTACAGCACTACTGAAACTTCAAACAATTCCCCAGTCTCCTGATTTCAAACCAATTGAGAATATATGGTCGAAATTACATAGACGACCCCGTAAAAATATTTCTCACTATTTAGCAACAAGAATGGGCAAAAATTCTACCTTCTATATCATCTAATTTAATAAAATCACTGCCTATACTAAGCTACTGGAAGCTGTAATTAAAACCAATGAGTTTTCCACTAAATATTAAAATGTTGTATTACGTATTAAATAATTTTATAAATATATGTGTACGAATGTCTTAATTTTTGTATATAATTTGTTTTCAGCACTATTACATAAAGTAAATTAGACATTTTTTAAATTTAATTTGATTCTGAAATATCGAAGAAAACTATGATTACTTTTTTAAATGAATTTCTTTTTTCTAAACCCTTTTTACCTTCAGCTACCCTTGGTAAGGGAGGTATAGGGATCGTGCTAAAAATCGCATATCGAGATTTTAATAAATGACCACGTTTTAAGGTCCCTAGAATCCAATTTTAAAATTTTCACGATGATGTCTGTGTGTATGTGTGTGTGTATGTGTGTGTGTGTGTATATGTGTGTGTGTATGTGTGGATCCTCTTTACGCTCTAACTCAAATACTGTCGTTCAGAAAATTTTGAAATCTTCTATTTCTACTTTATTCTAATATGGAAAGAAACCATTAGATTTTGATGTAAACCAGATAACAAAATGGCACTTTACTGGAAGTTCAAAATAGTTTTTCTTCGAAAAATACCTTTAAATGTTATTTTTTCAAGATTTATGTTATATAAAAATTAAATATTAAATTTTCTACAATTTTGCATTAATACTTTTTCTATATATTTTATGGATAAATTTATAAAATCATCTATAATTTGATCCCGGAACCTACGCTTTAACCGCAACTCCATTGTTGCATAGTTTAGAACTCAAATGCATGTAACTGACAGATATACGTCACTGTCAACAAATTAAGCATTTCAAATAATAATAGTTACTTTTTAAAAAGAAAATAAACAATAATTATAGGGACAGGAACTTAATACAGTTACCACCATAAGTAAATATGTAGGAATATAGTTAAGTATATAAATAAATAAAATAAATATATCGTCACGGCATATTACCCATTGCTGTGTGTGCCAATCTGCTTTGTACACAGATTTTGGTAACGATGTTGACATATTTGTACCGTGCGAGCGTTTACTAGGAGTGCAACACAGAAGTCATTTTTGTGCCATTTAAAATTAGAAATATTTAGCGTCGGTCGGGATCGAACCTGGTATTTAAATTTAATTTAATTTTAAGTATTTACATGAATAAAAAATAAATTAAACGGGAGGTATTGTGTTGGCCACATCAGATTTTTATTTTACATTTTACTGATAAAAATAAGGTAATACGAATAATTTTGTGAGCCACTGTATAAAACTTTCTGATCGCCACAGAAATGCCACTTTTGGCCTTTGCTATTTTATTCCGTGTCAGATTGTCAATTTATGTATCAAATAGTTACTTTTTTGAATGTCAATAAATGTTAAATTTATATTGAAATGGCAAGTAAATCATATAAAATAGCATTAATTCTCTATAAATACTATATGTAAATTAAATTGATCTTATGTCACTTTGATATATGGATGTAGATTATAATTAGTTCTGTAGTTGTCATTCATTTTATGCAGACGACATTGACATATATGTAATTCAAATTTTAAAAAAGATTTAAATATGTATTAGCGTTATAATCAAAAATATCCTGTTATTTTTAAATTATAAAAAATATTTTTTCCAATGTTATGGTTCTCAGAATAATATTTAATTTTCAAGTTCACCAGATATTTTTTATCGATACATAAACTTACAGAAATGGAAGTACAAGATAAAGAAATATTTTCTTAGAATACTACTTTCTTCGTGAGTTATTTGTTGCCATTATTTTTGACTTATATTATTTGAGTTCTATTGTGTAATTGGTTTATTAAAGAAATGAAAAAGAAAATAGCAAACAACAGAAAGAATGAAGTTTGGTTATTTTTAAAAAATAAATAATATTGAATGGAACAAATATGAATTATTATTTCCTAGGTTTACAAAAGTATCGCAGTAATAATGTATACCAGAATTTATTTAAAATATCTATACAAATTTAAAGTTAAAAAATACAGCTGAAAAAAAATGCATGTTTATTTAAATATATGTACATGTGAATAAACATAATATCTGTGATTTAAAAAAAATGTGATTTTTTTTCAACATAGTCATCTCAAAATTTTTACTTCCCTGTTTCACTCTTACTCTCTTATACACTGTGTTCACACTTCACTACTTTGGAGGGGTAAAAATCTTGACCGAGCAGTTTGGATTAGTGGGATGCGGATTAGCGAGCGTCTACTTTACTTGTCCCACTTTATGTACTGAGATTTCGTCATTAAAGTGACACTTTTCATTTACAAATTTTATGCCATCATTAAAAGTTAAATTTAAAGTGAAATGTCATGTACAAAAAGAAAATTGTTCTTTTAATATTTCGTTATAAATTTTTAATTTTGTTTATAATAAATGTAAATATTGTTGTAAACATATTTGACCTTTTGCTTACATTTTCAACAAATTTCTACAAAATTCTTCTAAATATAGAATAGACTTAAAACTTACAAAAACTGTCCACGGGTGATAATAGTTCGACCGGCATTTAAAAACATTTACCGAGACTTTTTACTTTTTTGCACAATATGAAAAACAACTTGGTAAAAATCCAGTGTTTACTGTAAATCCTACTTTGCTAGACATATGGGACAGTATATTAATTATAAACACAACAACGATTCTCTTGTAAGTGTTAGCACATAATAATTCTGCGACTATCTGCCATCTATAACGTAATTTCCTGCCGATGCGATATGCGATGGTTATGGCTGTGAGGATGGTAATCTCTGCTATGCACTTTTCCAAACCTTGCTCTCAATGGCCACGAGTCAAGGTCATGGTATCACCTGTAGCTCGCGGCACTTTCGTTCTTTTTGCACCGTATTTGGTGCGGCAATGTCGCGACACTGGTGGCCTCATCAGAAAGACAGCTGTTCCCAAAACCTGAACCAGATTTCAAAACGAATCCCTTTTCCCCATATCGCACTCAGATCTCTCCTCGAAGAGACACAAATGGTTTTCTATAGACTAGAATTCCATAGAGGAAATTTTGCGGGTTTTAGTAGAAAATGGAACATTTCGCACGGTCATTGTGGGGATTTTTTTGTTTTGTTATAGTGCAATTACATAAAATGTACAAAATCCGATTGTGGGGTTAGGATAGAGACTATAGGAATGGTTTGAAGGTTGGAAACTATTGTACATGTTCAAATCTTGCTTTAGTCCTTAGAAGAACCTTTTTTGTACAGTTATGTACTTATTTCGTATAATAGAGTATTTGAATTCATAACAAATTATTGTTGCGTGCAAAAATATTGAGCCAAACTTTTAGGTGTATAAATATGTACCGGCATTCCTATACAGTAGTCTTCTTATTCTTATGTAAAGTGCTTAAAACTCTTCCTAAGTGATAATTCAATTAAAAATCAGTTTCAGAAGCGGGAATTAAAAAAAATAATCTTGGTATTTAATGTATGATTGTTTCATTTATGCTCTTGATTTGCAAATATTTCACATCATCAGTCAGGATGCCGAAACTTTTAGGTGTATTGATAAATTCCGGCTGCTGGGACCGGATCCGCTACCTTTTTAAATATATGCTAAAGAGGCCAAACACTTACGAGCCTGAGGTATGAATCAAAATATTTTAGTACTTATACTTATTTACGTATATAGTTTTTTGTTCTTAAAATAATTAATTCCAACTTTGACTAAACATTTCAACCACATCTGGAATTTTATGTCACTTGTACCATTTATAAAACATTGTATGTGGCTCATAGAACATATATTTTTGTAACAGTTAGATCTTTTTCTTGTTTTGAAATATGAATGCCGAAAAATTGGCTTTATTTTTATTCTTATGTTGTGTAATATACGGTAGTCGCAAAAACGAATATTTGAATTGTTAATCATTAAAATAACGGCAGTTTGAAGACCTTGGATTCATCATAGACTTTTGACCTATTGCGCGTAGGTGTCAACCGTACTCTAAATACAGTTATTGAATATTTATTTCAAGATATACAACTTTGTCAAATGATAAGCAATCTAGGAACTTGAAGACATCATTAATAAATCCACATTATATCTACAGCAAGAAAATGCTTTATAAATCGGAATCTCCGAGTATTTGACCATTTTAAAAATAAAAACCCCACGATGGTGACGTCACGAATTTCGTATTCACTTCATTGTGACATCGGCCATACGCACCCCGCCCAAGAGCGTATAATACCAGTGCATGAGTTCTCCAGATTGAGAGTGGATAAACGTGCAGAAAATACGACAATGCCGGCCCTGTACGTTGCTATGGCAACTTGGATTCCTAAGTGCAACATGTATACCAATAACACGTATGTATACACATTTGATATGTATGACAAAAATTTGTGTGAGTGGGAAAAAAATGTTTCTTCCAAAAATGTTTGGCACCGTTGTAATGACAATATTTTAAATATAGTTTTGATGATTATAACAGAAATAATATATAGAAATCACAATTTATACCATACTCCAAATATTGTAAAAATGAATTACATACAGGCATACAGCGACATGTACTTTCAAGGATGTCGAACAGTTTGGTAAAACTATTTTTCGCAAAAAGTATTTTAGTCGCAAGTTATTACAATTTAAATTTTGAGTTTCAACAAAAATGGCTATTTATTATGTAATTGTTCAACAGTGTTCATTTTTCTACTTCTTAGCATCCAGTAAATAATTTTCTAATATTTAAACATGATCTTAAGTTAAATTAAGTTATAGAAATCTTTAAAAGTAAGGAAACTAGAAAGTGTTTTTTTGATTATCTGAAATAAAAAAGTACTAAGGTTATGTTTGCTAAAAGCTCTTCAATTACAAACTATATAGGCTCATTATCGCTTAAACTATCAAAGGTTAAAAGTTATTAGTTTTTAAAATATTTTTTCCCATTTCGCGTTCACAAAGTGAATTTTGTATAACTGTTTTTATCAAAAACAGTGTTACAATGAAAAATTTTGGGGATTCTTAAATTAAGTTGGTAACTTAGTCTAAGTGTCAAATAAATATCTTTCATTTTAGTTGTTATTACTTGTCATTACTCATGGAAAATTACTGAAATTAGATTTTTTTGTAAAATATTTACATCAAACAGTAAAACACTCTTTAATTTAAAATTCATAGTATTTATTTGTAGGTTCATAACATAATAAATATAATTTTTAACTCTAACCTAACTTGTACATAACTTATTAAATGTCAAAATAAATTAAATTTCAAATGTTTATTGAAACTGTCAGTGTTACCAACCTTGATATTATAATATTTCTTTCAATAATAATTTTAAAATAAAAAGTAAATTAATGCGAAATAATTTTCAATATCCTAACTTCTATTCTTCCAAATTCATATTACTTTCAAGTTTACTGTTATAACCTTTTTGAAATTTGGATCCACTTTCAAGTCAACGAATGCAGGAAATAGTGATGAAACAGACCAATAAACCAATTCATGTTAGCACTGTTTGCTGATTCAATCGCAATGGGTACACTAGGGGTTCTGGGTTCAAATCCCACCCATCCTTAAAACAAGGTTTGAATTGAAATTCATTTTAATCAACTGTTAAATTTGGCGGGAGATTTGCCATATTTTAGCCTAATTTTATATTGATGATTTCTGTTTTGTTTACTCGAGATAATACAATGTTGTCAAATATTTCATTCCACCCAGATTGTTTTGTATTGTATTAATAGATTAAAACGTGTAATGTGTGTGTTATGAATCTATTTTAAGATTATATAGTCACGTTTTGTTTTTGTACAGTGAATAATTTGCAGCTTTTATGGGGAAGACTTTTGAAGAACGTAATAAAAAACTAATGTAGTTGTGTTTGTATTACATTTATGGACTGTACTGTATATGTATAAAAATAAAGAGTGTAAAATGAACATTGTATTATTTTCCGTTCCCGAAGATGTGGCAGCTGTCCATGTATGGAGCAATACGAGCGAGCTGATTTCTCTGTGCTTGGGCTGTTAATCTCCGCAGTATTGTACTTGTTGTTTTGCGTTACCGCCGCTACCATATGGAAACAGGATGGTTTAGTTTGCTTACAAACTAGGCCACATCTATAAATAGTTGATACTGTACTGTGAAGGATATCATATATGCTCTACTACGAATACTACCGAAATCTCCTACTAACAACATAGAAATATTTATTCACACTTTATAAATCAATACTTATGGAAATAATTGTAATTATTATTTATTATATTATGGAGATGATAAGGAATCACAATCAGAATTAATTCAAAAGTTGATTGGTCATTTATTATTGTGGCTCAATTTCTCAATTGTGGTGGTGTACGAGTCCAGATTCATAATAGTTCAGCTGGTTTACATTTTAATTCTTGTTTTGATTCCTTACCAAGCTCTTGCTTTATAGGTTTTACAAAATATTATTTTAATTCAGTCGTTTTTTTAGCTGTGAAAAAGACGTCGCACCTAAAGAAGATGCATCGATGGAAACGACTGCAGTTCAAGACACCACAACACAACAAGTTAAAGAAAATACTGTTGAAGAGGATGCACAAATTATAAAAGAAGATAAGCAAAATGATAAAGAAGAGGAACGTAACACAGACAAAGAAGATGAATCTAAATCTGATGAAGACAGCAAAACTGATAAAGAAGACGAACACAACACTGACAAAGAAGATGAATCTGGCACTGACATAGAAGAAAAACTAAAAGATATAATATCTAAAAACATCACACCCAAGAAGATAACTCCGAAAAAAGTTTTAAGCCCTATGCAACTGAAAAAACAAGAAGTAAGAGTTAAACAAAAACACGAAAGAGAAGAACAGAGACGTAAAGAGAAAGAAGAAAAAGAGGAGCGTAAGAAAAAGGAAAGAGAAGAGAAAGAAGAACGTAAACGCAAAGAAAGAGAGGAAAAGGAAGAACAGAAACGCAAAGAAAAAGAGGAAAAAGAAGAATTGAAACGTAAAGAAAATGAACAAAAGCGCAAAGAACGAGAAGAAAAGGAGGAACAAAAACGTAAAGAAAAAGAAGAAAAGGAAGAACAAAAACGCAAAGAAAAAGAGGAAAAAGAATTGAAAAAACAACAAGAATTTGACGAGAAAAACAAGGAAAAGAAAAAGAAAGAAGAACTCATTTTAAAAGAAAAAGCCGCATTTGCCAATTTCTTCCGTAAATCTGCCTCGTCCACGGAACTAAAAAAATCCGAACCAGAACTCGAACAAACTCTCGCCTTCATGCCATTCGCCGTTAAATCAGACATGCGTCTTGCCCCATTAACTCGCGTAAATCTCTCTGTTGAACAAAAACAATCACTCACTGATAAAATTT
The DNA here is from genome assembly GCA_951394225.1 of Harpalus rufipes. NCBI lineage: Eukaryota > Metazoa > Arthropoda > Insecta > Coleoptera > Carabidae > Harpalus > Harpalus rufipes. Next base: position 34,322,357 of record OX596279.1, read on the forward strand.
CCTCCCAGGAAGACACCATGTTATATTTAAAAGAACTTAAAAACGGCAAACAAACAGGCACATCGGAAAGCACTTGGCCTGTTTATGATGACACAGATGACGTATTAATCTTAGAAGATTCCGACATTGGCGAAAAAGTCGAAGAAGAACCAAAGGCTAAAAAAATGCGCGCAAAACTTCTAAAATTCCACGAAAACAGACGACCAGCATACTTCGGCACTTGGCGAAAGAAAAGCAAACATATTTCTTCAAGAAAACCTTTAGTTTTAGACAAAAATTTCTTCGATTACGAAGTTGATTCGGACGATGATTGGGAAGAAGAAGAACCAGGTGAATCCCTCCACGGATCAGACGACGAAGAAAAAGAAAACGATGAAAAAGATGATTACGAAGTTGATAACGAATTTTTCGTTCCTCATGGTTATCTGAGCGACGAAGAAGTTGAAGCAGAAGAAACTAATGCAGTTTCTCCCGAAACACAAAAGGAAAAACTGAAGATCTTACAGGAAGAATTCGACGAAGAAATGAAATCAAAAACACATAAAATAAAACCTCGTTTGATTGGCTGCATTTGGGAGAACAACTTAATTCCAAAAGTACAAGACGCTATTCACAAATTTTTAGAAGACCGAATGATGATCGTAACAGGAACGATTCAAATACAAAAACGAGAAATACTCAACACTACGATCGAAGTCTCAACTCCTAAACAAATAAAAAAACCGTTGAGTAAAGAATTAATTCCAGAATTTTTAAAACTTATTCATGGAAATACCAGAAACCAAGCGTTCCTTGTAAACGAATTCCACAGTTATATATCCAATAAAAATTCAGAAATGACTCCCAGTAAATCAAATTTGTTGTCTCATCTTAAACAATTCGCCAAATGGAAGAAATGTCCCGATGAAGGCGAAATGCTAAATAAACTTTGCTGGTATGTCGACGAAGATGTCCGGTCTCAATTTGAAGTTAATTTGAGTCTTCCAAATTCCTGGAAATATTTGGGAAAAACTGAAGATGGTGACCCAAAAAAAGCTATTAGTGTTTAAGAACATTCCAGTGCCTTGATTATATAAGTTACATAATTTTTATACTTTTAAGTATTAATCATTATTAATAAATAAAACTTTATAAATATAATTTTGTTTGTACTTATTTTATTGCTTCGAACGAAGCGTCATTCCGTCATTGTTATTATTTTCGTCCACAAGTTTAGAAGATTGCGTCTATAAACACGTGTTCTGTTCACCGACCCTCAGTGGAGAGGAACAGTCATAATTAGACTGTTTACTCATAGGTCCAAAAAATAACACCGTGTCTGTTTATTTTTGTTTATTTGCGCGCAATTTCCAATATACAGAGTGTCCGGATTTCGAAGGCCACCATTGGGATCTTGGAAACTATTAAGAGATTACGCTTTCGGTTAAATGGGACATGTGGTGCGCCTTTAAAGGGGGAGGGCATCTTGGATGTGCTTTTGTTTTGCCAAAAATTCTCATTGAGTTGATAATGGCGAAAAACTGAATTTAGTCGATTTTTCCATTTTGAAATTACTTCTAAACTATCAGTAATCGAGAAATGCTTCAAAAAAGTAAGGTATTTTTATTGTCTACTCAGTGGCGTACGAAAATATTTTTTTATTTGTAATTTTTCGAGATATAATAAACTTACATTTTTTTAAATGGAACTCATTTGATTTTTACATTAAGAAAATACTTATTTTTCTCTCTTTCGATTGGTATAAGAGTTATTGTGTTTTTTTTTTATATATTTCTTTAAATCATACCTGGTATACCTACTTACGTTAACTTGAAAATATAGAATTAAAATTAAATTATGAAGCAAGGTAGATATGGATGTAAATTTATTTTCATACGCCACTAGATAGACAATAAAATATCTCAATTTTTTATTTGAAACATTTTTTTCGATTACTGATAGGCGATTCGAAATAAGATCGCAGCGCCAAAGTGGAACTAATGTTAACGGGATAATTTGTCATTTACTAATTGTATTTATGCATTAAGTGTATAATATTAAGAGATATTACATATGTAAACGTAAATATTATAAACATAATAGATAACACTTGTGTTTATGCAATCAAGAAAATGTCACGTGTGTAAATTATCCCGTCAACTATAGTTCCGTAAAATACCACCAGATGTCATATTGATTATTTCCCATCGCCTATAGTTTAGAAGTAAATTCAAAATGAATAAATTGACCAAATTAAGTTTTCCGCCATTATCTAGTAACCTATGAGATTTTTTGGCAAAACAAAAGCACATCTAAGATGGCCCAGCAAAGACGCACCACATTAAAACAAATTCTTATCTTTTTCCAAGATCCCAATGGTGGCTTTCGAAATCACGGATATTCTGTATAAAAGCAGGATATTAATTTATATTTAAAGATTTTTGATACAAAATTTTGTACAATTTCCAATTTTTGACAAAAACGTGCTCATAATATAACGCGCCATAAACCGTACATTTTAAATATATTTTTGCATGAATTAATTATTGTGAACATCTGTGATCCAAATACTGTTACAATTTCTCATTTAGTCTGTGTGAATGTTATGTCTTCGTCAAAGTGCCCCTTTGTGCAAATTATCGTCCCCTTGAACACTATCCTCTTGCAGCAGCCAGCGCGCACTCAGAAGCCGGCAACATGACCGCGGTACTAGTGCTGAGAAACGTTATAAACGGTCCCATAGGCGATCCCCGACTTCCAACAGGCGTCGTCGGCACCATCATCATGACCGCAGCAGCTCCAGGAGTCGCAGGCATCGCGACGAGCACTGTCGCAGGTCGTACTCTTCCGCTCAGGTGCGTATTCAATCCCAAAATCAACCAAACTGCACCGAACATCATGAATCCGAATTCCCATGTCCTTCTTTCTCGCGAAACCATTGCCAGATGTAAATATAGGATAGAATAAACACTGTTGTTCAGATCGTACAAATGAAAAAATAGATGTACATTCATTTAAAGTTTATTATTGCGGAAAATAAATTTGTTTTCTTTTAGTAATAGACCAAATATAAATATTAAATTAACAATTCCCTTACGCCTCCCGAAGGGAGAGGTATTGAAATCGTGCTAAAAATCGTATTTCGAGATCTAATTTTAACATTTTCACGATGTCTGTGTTATTTTATTAAGTGGGATTTTTGGGGTCGATATAAAATATCTGTGGCATATGTCGGGGTGCAAATCCGTTCTATTATGAATGAGGTTCGTTAAAAGAACATTTATCTCTGGAGAGAACGTTCGACGAGCTATTTCTGTCCAGCGGGTCTATTTTGAATAGAACAGAGTCATCACAACTCTGTTCGCATCGGGCGTCGTCGCCAGTGCGTTCGAAGCCGCCGCCGAGACACTATGTGGTGATGCGTGTGTGAGTGTGTGACACGAACATGATGGCCTCCGCTTGGCCGGTGTATGCGCAAGAAGCTGCCGCACGCCTTTTCGCCCACGCCCTACCAACAAGGAACCATCAGCAGCACCTTAAACCTGCCCCCCAACCACAACAGATAACCATGATTAATGCGGAATGGTGGCCCGTGGTTGACCAAACCACAGGCACAGAGCAAGAGCAAACTCCTTGGGCCGATTGGATTCCGTGCTTCGAACGAGATGAAAACGAAAACGATATTTCCGAACCGATACTGGTTGGACCAGATACACCCACGGAGGTGTGCGACTTTAACCCCTAACTGGCTTTTTTTATTACTAACTTTAAAACTTACTGTTTTTCCGTTCTAAATTTAGCAGACCACGTGCAGTCAGCCAATAAATAGACCAAATACTTAACTGATATTTTTGTGCGGAGAAGTCAGTCGTGCTCTGGATCTCTTGTGGTGGGCGATATGTTTATTAAGTTTTTAGAATTCTTTGAATAGTGGTATTTAAAAACGCGCTTAATAGTTGTGAGATATATACGGGTGTTACTTTATGTTTTTGCGCATTTCAGTATAAATAGTTTTGTGATCTAGTGCCAAATACCTGTGTAAATAAATATACAGCTGATCTGGTTCAAAATTACGATCATCTATCCCGTAATAGTTGTCGAACTGTACAATCAAAATTCCCCCACAAACACATAGCGTTCTTTCGTGAGGTATTTTATTTGACACGAAACAAAACATATTTCTGACATGTGAAAAACACGAGTCGACATCATTGTTCTCTTTGTTTTCTTTGTTATTTTCGTCATAGACAATTTTTCTTTCTATTACCCCATTCAAAGTATTCCCCTTTAGTTGTAAGGTCTTATGGTAATTTTTCAAATCTGCAAAACACTTGTGGAATACATTTTTTAGTATTTAGCCTTTTATCTTCTTTATAGTCGCAAAACGTCCTTTCAATGCCCTCTTTATCTTCGGGAAGAGGAAAAAGTCTCTGGAAACCATGAATCCACAATTATAAAATAAATACCAATTTCTTCAGAAACCTCTGTTAAAGTGATTCGGCGTTTGCTAACCACAATATCTTCAATTTTTGCCGTATTTTCATCGGTAGTTGATGTGCTAGGACACCCGGCTTTCTTGTTGTCATCTTCCACGTCTTTACGACTTTCTTGAAAAGGTTTGTACCTTTCATTAACTCTGCCAAAGGTCTTCATAATTTACACCACTTAACTGCATTTTATACCATTTTTTAACATTAAAATATCTATGTAGCTGCCTTAAATTTACGAACAACTATTATAGGATAAAAATAGTAATTAAAAATTAAATAGTGTTCGCTTATTTGACAATGTTTTGTGCGAGTAAATTGTGAGAATTTAGTTCATCGATCTTGACCGAAATAGTGGTTTTGTGGATGCATAACGCCGTGAATGTCATTGCGATGCTAGCGTTCGCAGCTGTCAATTCTCCAGTTGCGGCTTCGCCCTTGGCCTGGCCCGCGAGTTCGGTGTCTGCGCAGGTATTTCGGAAATAGTTGCCACACTTCACCTATATGAGTTGCTTTTTATGTAACACTTGCTCGAAGTGAACGCGGCCAACGGCGAGTTGCGTGCGTCTCGAGCTGTCGTATTTTTAGCGCGGCAGGGAGGCGACGGCGACCAAATCAAATCTCCTCCGTCTCAGTTGCATCCCTGCGTCGATCCCGACACGGCGAACCTTTCGCGGTGTGGGGGAGGTCATGTATAGCTTCCAACTACCCTACTCCAGGCTGCGGACCACCAATGACCACGGTGCTGGTGGCGACCGCTGCTACCAACGAAGAACAACAGCCGTACCATCGGCCAGACACCTAGAATCCTTGAACATGGCATCCGATAAAGACCCTTCAACAACTGTGCGACGACCTCAAAGATATTCACGGTCAAGCACTCTTAGCGTCACTCAAATGCTGACAGACTCTTGTTCGAGTTTATTACAACGATTGACAACAAGAGTTCGAGGACCTTCAGCAGTTACTGAATCAACAAAAAGCCCTCCAGCTAATAGTACCACCAGTCCACCACCTTCAACCTCATCAACAAATGATTCTTCATTGTTGGGATCAACAAGAAGTCGCCTAGAAGACAAATATTCTGCAGTGTTAGAAAAATTAGCGGGTAAACGCCGAGAACCAGAATCTACATCTCATTCCCATATACACAGAACTTCTTCGTCTGGTAGAGCGTTAGCGAAGAGTGCAACAAGTGTTATGATTGGTGAAAAAGGTTTTCCTTATGGTGGTGTAGTGCGAGAAAAGACCCCATATAGATCTCATGGAACCCATCATTACGCTGAACCTTATGCTTACGTGGAACGTGACAGTACTTACAAAGTTCGGCATAAATCTAACCATTCTGACCATAGAAGAAGAACATCTAAATCTTCTCGAATTGGACGTAGCGAAGCTGGGGATCGACTTTTGAAGCTATGCCCCGTGGAAATTCCAACGAGTACCTTATACGAAGAACACGAAAAAACCCCTACGAATAGTGTCTTACCAGCACCACCGGCCGTAACCCCTGAGAGTGTAATAGACCCGATGATAGCTGAACGTGAAGCCAAACGCAAAGAGATCCAGAGTCTGATAATGAAATATTCCGCCCTTGATGAGGCTTACAACCGAGCAACAAATAATAATGCAATATCAACGTCGGTCGCGAAATCTCAAGTAGTAAACCCTTCTGTCGCGTTAGCGCAAAAGTATCACGCGAAAACCGTAAGTTTTGTTGGCTTTGCTTGGCCTCTTCCTTTCGCATGATGTGCGACTAACCGCGCAGCCCACCACGTGGGGCTGATGTGATGTGATGCTGTGCTCTGTTCTGTTATGTGATTTGACTAATCGTAATGGAGTGTGGCAGCTGGCAGCGACTCAGCGCGTAAGTTCCCACCAAGTATAGTCTGTTTCATGAAAGCTGACTATTCAAGGTCCACTCAGATTATATTACCTAGATTTTCACCCAAGTTTTAAACCACAAAACAAAAACGTAAATGGGATGGAACGGATCGTCAAAACACCGGATTACTCAAGCCCGGAATTCCAATTAAAATTTGCCCGATCTTCGGTTATTTTCGTTAAAATCGGTTAATTTCGGGTCGGGTCTAGGTTAATCTATATCTTACTCTTGATGAACTTAACTCTCAGTTGTCAATGAACTGGAGTAAAAATCAAAATTTGCAAGAATAGTACAGGGATGCGGGAAATAAACTTGCCAGAAAAATTAGATCTAACTAGGGTGTTCATAAAATGCTGGCCGCTATCTACCTGAAACAAAATTTGCTATGACAATAGTTAACAATAGAAAACATTTCAATAATCCCTTTTGAAAACTTTCATATCCGCAGAGAGAAGTTTTCAGAGGGATTTGCTTATGTATTTATATTAATAAATAAAAGTTCTTTATCGAAATTTATATTTATTTCAATTTCCAATGTAAGATAATTTTAGCTAATCGCGAAAAATTAATTGAGAATTGAAGTGGTAGGTTTCTAACGAATTAAGTCTTTTCGTCTATTCCTAAACAAACAATTATTACCGCGCCACTGGAATATCTTTGGCGAACTGATTTAATCTTATTTTGAAACGATTCTTAATCCCATTACTTTCGTATAAACGTGATGCTAGATTAAATTGTCTTTCTGATGTGAAGTTTTTGTATACAAACTGTTCATTTTAAATGGGCCACCATTGCTATCTCGAGAACTATAAGAGCTACTATGACGATTAAATGGGCAAACAATTTCTATTTCACAAGAAAACTTTAAAGAAAATAATTATTTTCTTCGACCAGTAGTTTTCAAAATACGGGACTTAGCTTTTTATTTTAAATGAGAACATATATTTTTTATTTGCTCATTCGTCAGAGAATTTAATTCTGAATTCAGTGATATTATGTTTATACCATAACATTTTTTTTTTTTTGAGAAAAATGCGTATAATGAGCATGTAATGTATACTATTCGTATTACTCATGAGAATGAAGTTTGCTTCATGAAGCCGGAAGGCGAGTAATGTAAATCTTTCGAATGAATAATAGGCATTACATGCGAATAGAATACTATACTTTATCCAAAATAGTCAAATAAAAACGTATCACTGACATATTTGTATTGAATAATAAGTAAAAAAAAATGACAAATGCAAAAAAAAATGTTTACATAGGCAAATCTAGTCATCGTTGTAACAAAATTAATGAAGTGATTTGAAATTTAACAGAAAATCTTAAAACCGACTATTCAGAAGCTTCAGAAGAAAATAAAAGTATGAAAAATGACAAAACTTGTGTAATTTTGGCTTTTTATATGGAAATAATTACTTATTAAAAATAATTTTGTTTGTATTCTTTGAAGGGTTGGATTTTAATTTGGCATAACGATTGAATAATAATGTTACATCGAACTGTCAATATTATTCAATTAGTAACAGTATCGAAGGTCATTACTTAATAAAAATAGGTTGAATTATGGGTATATTATTTGACAGTTGTGGATAAAGTTTTGTATTAATATAATTAATTTGAATCAAATATGGCTGTAATAAAAATACCACGAATGGAAAAAAATATGTGTTAATTTCTTTTTACCTAAAATGTGAATGCCATGACAGAAATACTTGAAAATTTTGTTTGCGTTTATGATCCATTAAAAGAACAAAATATTCACTTCTCTCTGTGAGGGCACTATTATATGTAAAAAAATATCATTTTTTACATTCGTGGCACTGTTATTATACCCAATTTTAATCAAATTACTATGAAACTTTATATGCATTTTTCTCAAAAAAAATCGTTATGTAAGGGTATAAAAATATATCAGTTTGAGTAATTAAAAATTTATGTTCCCAATTAAAGTAAAAAAGTTGTCACCGTATTTTGAGAACCACTGGTCGAAAAAAAATTTTTTTTTTCATATTTTTCTTGTAAAATAGAAATGTTTACCGTGTTTTAATTCTGGAGATAGTAATGGTGGCCCATTTAAAATGAACATCTATCTGTATTATTAAATAAATTATGTTATGAAAAAAAAAAATTCAATCTGAAATTGTTGGCTACCCCAATTTCAAAGTCATTTGATAAATAATAACACAGAGGACAGTGTAGTAGATAAATAGTCGTACAACTCTCGAAGTACGTTATTACTACTTTTCGCGCGTATTAGAAATAAATGACAATATGAACCTTTGTCTTTTTAATACGAAACATTTTCTACGTGATACGTTTGATCCTGAATGGTCATCCTTCGTGTATCAGAATATATGTTCGCACGTTAATGTAGCTGTAGAATTTGTGTACCGCCAAATTTGAACCCTGCTAAATATAACCGTTACAACAGAGCATGCTTGAAATTTAACCGTGAGTCGTCAAACAGAAAACCGTGAAAGTCAAAGCATTTTAAATCACGATAAAGCGATTATCAGTGTTTCTCAATATTTATTTATCTATCTGTTTCTAATTTTAGTGACTTTGTGTCTGTTGACAAATACTAAAAGACATCTATTTGTGGATTGAGAAACTCTGGGTAAACTTGAAAGCTAAATTTAACTACGCTAACTAGTCCATTTTAATAATAACTGTATGATTAACAACAACAGTGTTTAGTAGCTAGTTTTGGATGACAGAAGAAGGTATATGATTCAGCAAAAACTGGCGATGGTTAAGCGAATATTTAATATAAGAAGTGAACGGACGCAACTTCCGAATATAAGCGATGTTGGTTCGTTCACAATAAAATGTTCCTGTTCCTGTGATATGATGATATGCCTTCATCTGTTACTATGTTTTTCTGGTACATGCATAAACGCAATGATACGCTTATGATGTGTACCACTGAGGAGAGTTGAGAATGAATCAATTTGTTGATTTGGCAATCCATTTGCCCTTCCCCTTTGTCTTGATTGTTGGGCGACGTCTCCATTGTATTGGCGTGCGTGAATTGGGTACCGCTACCTCTGGATGCTGCGCTGTCCCTGTCCGTGCCGTTGACGTTGACCGTTGGTGTTGCTCCTGGTGGGTGATGTGAAACCGAAAAGCAGAGCTCTCGAGCGCCCTCCGTGGAAGACGATGAAGAAGGCCACCTCATATACCACACTGGGGACATTCTCCAAGATCGATGTTCGTGAATACAACACTTTTAGATAATTCAAATCAACCCACACAAACGGCCAAAATTTCCATAATCATATACGATCCCCCCTCTTACTTATAATATATATTATATACTCTAATTATCATTTATTTATTATTCATACATATATTTATACGATGCTCCAGCAGTCTTTGTAACTATCGTTTCTTTTCAGCTGGGGTTATTGGCCCTGCGATCTCTCATTAAGACATTTTACAATCTTTCTTTGAATTTTCAATAGGTACCTAATTGTCATAAAATAAACACATTGAAGCACAGTTTAATATTCATCTTGAGGGAAAACAGTACATGGTGTTTCATATTTAAAAGAGAAAGGGTTACACATTAAGTTTAAAATAATTAGACTAATCTCTAATTTTCAGTGCAAACTGCTCAAGCTAGAAGGGGGAATAAAAAAAGGGGGATTTGAATCACATAATAATGTATGTCTAGAAATTATTTCCGTTTGGAAAGATCCTTTATTTCAATACACAAAAGACTTACATACGGGATATAATAGTTATTTAAGTATGTATTTAGGCGGTAAGTGAAGTTTACCGCTAGAGCATAATGTTTGGATAACGGGCCGTAGTTGATATTAGAGAATTTTCACATAACGTTGAAATAAACAGCGTGAACGTTAAAGCTCAATTTGGTTTCAATGCGCATGCGTACGTAATTTTTTTACGGTAGGTATATAGCGTTTTACCTTATTTGTTCAGAAATAACGTTCGTCGAAAACCCCTTTATATTTGAAGTTAAAGCACGCATAACCTAACTTTTAGAGAAAGATAGCTGCAACGTTTTAGTTCGACAAAAAATAACGTGTGCAATATGAGAAAACATATTTGATGTACAGAAAATGAAAGAACGTAAATGTTAACGTTATGTAGAAAACACCTTATTTTAGGAATTAGGGATTTTGAATGTCAATGTTTACCGCATTTAATTAGTGTATTCACGTTAACGACAACGCAAAAAGCAACACAAACGAAGTTACAGCCGTACTTTCACCGAAACATACAGAACGTATGACGTGAAATGCTCGCTATTCTATCGCACACACCGTGTCTCGTTATTCATTTAACGTGAACCTTATCAGTAGGCATGTGCATTCGGCCTGTCACGTGACTTTAAAGTGCACGTTATTTTTTGTTAAAGCTGCAAATAACTATTTTAACAATCACGCTATCCATTTTGACGTTATGTAAAAACTCTATTCGAAAGCGATATACATCTCATTATACTTTTTGCACGATAGAACATTTTGTAGTACTATATTTATACAATTAATCGAATAAGATTTAAAAATATTGTCAAAATTGACACTACGAGTAATTGTTTAAAAACAACTATGATATATATATTTATTTTAATGCCGCCTGTTGCTAAGATGTACAAATGTATTTATTCATTTACCGCCCGTGGTCTTTTTGTACGATTTACTGCTTTTGTTATCTTAGTAACCAAATCTCGGTCAATAAATAAAACCTACTGCCTTGGAATCCCTATTGATAAACATTAAAAAAACCGATAGTGTAAAAAGTATATTTTTTTGTACACGGCGTGTTTTTAATTTCGACTGCGTCTCAATAATACATTTTGTAATTAGGTTATTGACCCTTTCAAATGTTAACAGTATCAATTGTGAATAATTTTTTAAAACACGTTTATTGTAATATATAATACAGAGGAGTATTATTTTAGATGAATATTTAACAATGTTACAATGTAATTACTACAGTTTAAAACATTATAGTAAAATACTTATCAAAGGAAGGTTGTAAATGATCAAAATTTAAGTCCGATATAATATAAAATATATCATATCTATCTATAAAGTTGTTTTTGAAATTTCTATTTTTCAAATTCTATCCGAGTAAATAAATAAAGTCTAGAAGTAGCATGAACATTAATAAAGGTCATATTTGCTTGTTCAACGTTGATACGTGACTGCGGTGTTGTATATTACAAATTATAATAACGATTAGTTTGTCATGTAAATTTACAAGTCGATCTTCAAGTCTCAAGGTGGTAAGTGCATTGAGATTTGACCCCCACAACACCGCGGATCACGGTCACTTGTAAACCGTCTCTAACTGTTTCGGTTGTTCCATTGCAGATAAAATTCTTGGCACACTCGGAGAGGGTACTTTTGGCAAAGTAGTCAAAGTCAGAGATGCTGAAATGTAAGTGCGCTTATTTATAATCTAATTACATACTGCATTCCTAAATTAATTCATTACTATATAGGGAACACAGCATGGCTCTCAAAATTATTAAAAATGTTGAGAAGTACCGAGAGGCAGCCAAGCTAGAAATCAACGTTCTAGAGAAAATTGCTGAGAGAGATCCCGACTGCGTTAAGTACGTAATAATATAATATAAATATGGAACCGGAAAATGCTTCATTATAGCCGAGCTATGAGCGCGACGCTAGAATAATTACAGTTTAATTTTTTAAAGATATCTGATCATGATTGTCTTTGAATTCTATGAGCTAAGATTTTATCTACACCCTTTCTGTCACATACAATAGTCTCGTTTACTTAATTTCTATGAGGGTACGTAAAATATAGTCAGAAAAATTATTATTGAAATGAACAGTAAGATTATTTTACTATAGCATCGTTTTAAAATGCGAAACAAAATGAATTTTTAAAATACAAACATAATAGATAAATATATACCAATACACACATGCAATTGGCAAATAGCGTCTCTAGCGGCACTGCTTAGAAATAACGGTCAGCCATTCACAGAATGAAAAGATAACGGGAGGGGCTTTGTATGTTGTATCTCTCTTGCGTGTGGCGTCAATTCTGTGTCTATAAACCAGAAAAGTGTAACTGTCAAACATAGGCGTCAAATTCAAACTCAATTCATAACGCTGAGCTCATAATTTTGATCCCCGTGAATTTCTTACGGAAGAAATGTTTGCTCAAATTTAAAGGCCAATAAATCTTATAAAATTAAAATCTTACGCAGAGCATTATATGTAGCTCCTAGACCGGTCCTTTGAAATACAACACTACAAAATTCAGTAAACGTGTGTTGTCGATATGATCATACAACTTCGGTACGCTGATTTACGAGCGGGTGAGGGCATACCCAGCATTTTAATTTCTAATAATTTTCTTACTTTACCTTTTTTAGGGGTTTAAACTGTTGTAATCTATTACTGAATAAACAAAGTATCGAATTATTCACAAGAGCTGCTTAATTTCATTTACGAAATATCTTTTTTTTTCTGTAAAATCAAACTCTCATAAGAAACCTATACAACAAATGCAAATTCTTTTCCTTACTTTTCTGGTTTATTCATTCATGATACAGATGATCCTGGTCAGACATCTTTGAAAGTTTAAGCTGTAGAAAAATTAGCAATGTTATAGTAAATTTGCGTAGCACAGTTTCATTTCGAAAACGGTAGCGTCATCTATGTATGTAATACTATAAATTTATTTTTGACAAATGCGCCTTATTTTATTTCATAATCATAACTAGCTGATACCCCGCAGGTTTTGCAGACGCGAGCATTTGGTGTGATTGGAATTCGTTTTTACTTTTATTTGTTTGTTTAACATTTCTGATACAAATTGAGTTATTAAAGCTAGAAAAAGTTTAATATAATATAAAAAGTAAAACATTGTATGCTACGCAAATGGGTATAAGGTTGCCAATCTATACCATCTTATACTATAAATAACTATTACAAATTAATTTATTCCAGTTTGTGCGTACGGATGTTGGACTGGTTCGACTACCACGGCCACATGTGTATCGCTTTTGAAATGTTAGGACTCAGCGTATTTGACTTCCTGGTCAGTAAATCATTCATTCTCACACCATGTCACTCATTTATAATCTAATATCTCTTACAGAAAGATAACAGCTACCAGCCTTACCCTCTAGATCACGTGCGACACATTTCTTACCAACTCTGTTACTCTGTCAAATTCTTACATGAAAATAAATTAACTCACACAGATCTGAAACCGGAGAATATTTTGTTCGTAGATTCTGACTACGATAGCACATACAATAGTAAAAAAGTAAGAATGGATTTTATTGTTTAATGTATATGAAAGTGATTTATTTTTTGTATTTTAGCGAAGAGAATATAGGAGAGTGAAGCGAACCGATGTGAGATTGATAGATTTTGGAAGTGCTACTTTTGATCATGAACACCATAGTACTATTGTATCTACTAGGCACTACAGAGCACCTGAAGTTATTTTAGGTAAGTTTTATTCATTCTTTTCTTTCGCCCCGTCCATATTCATGAAGTTTTTTTATTATTTCGGAATTAATTACTACATAAAATTATTATTTGTATTGTAACATTTTTATTTAATATGGTTTTAATAATTTAACTTGCTAATGCTAGTAGACTTACTACTTTTACCAAACGATAACACTTTATTTTAACTGATGGTCGGTGTTTGAACGACCACTTATTTATTGAGGAGGAACACATTTACACTGATGATAGAGATGGATCAATACTTGTATGGACACGGACATTAATTGGTGGTTTTATACCAAATTTTATTTACACATATTTAAACTAGCTAAACAAATAACTAAAATGTTAATTGTACCTCAGCGGCCTGGCGTTTAGCATGCACCCAAAACTAAAACTTAAACTACATGCCATGAATATCTATAATAATAACGACTACTAAAAACGTTATTATCTTTGTGAGAGGATATCTTAGGGGATTCCATGGTGTCTTATGGCATCCATAACAAAATATCAACCCTGCAGGTAGATTTACAATAACTTCTAGACTTAATTGCCAACAAATAAATGCCAAGACCGTTGATATCTAGACTAAACAGAGGAAACAGAGTTTAGGAAAACATATAATTATTTCTAAACAAAAATTTGACTAAAAAAATAATAGTTGAAATGTTGTTCCTAAAACTATAATTTATAAAAGTTTATGAACAGGTTATTTACTTGTTATTGCTCTTGCCCTCGCCTTGTCGCAAATCGAACTAAATAATCCCGATGAAGAAGTTTGAGATAAAACATATAATTTTTATTGTTCTGCACGATAACTATAATGCCAAAAACATTGAATATCAGACTGACGGATATGTAAATATAACCAATAAAATAAATTTTCACATTTTTCGAAATCAAATTTAATATGCACCTCGGCGCTGAAGTTAAGCAACAGCACTCATGTAGGAAGTATGTAGAAAAGCAGATTGCCACGTTCAGAAATGGGTAATAAACCGTAATGATATATTTATTTGACTTAATTCCCATTTCTAGCAATCATATCCAGAACGCGTACGATATAGCTTCCATTTCACACTTAGTCACATATATCTTAATAGCGCCTTTAAAAAAATTATGTTTATCTTTGTTAGAATTGGGCTGGGCTCAGCCGTGTGATGTGTGGTCAATCGGATGTATAATGTTCGAATTATACCTCGGCATTACATTGTTCCAAACACACGATAACAGAGAACATCTGGCAATGATGGAAAGGATTCTTGGACCAGTTCCATATAAGTGAGTTTTTACTTGTCTTTTATTCCGTAGTTAATTTATTAAATGACTGCTGCTCGCTCTTGAAAACTAGCTATTCTTGAGCTATGTCAAGTAGCATATAGATCATTGTATACGCAAATAGATTCATTACCAGTTGAGTTAATTACCCTATTGTGACATTTTATTCTTTGATTTTTTATAGAATGGCCAGAAAGACAAAAACTAAATACTTTTACCATGGTAAACTTGATTGGGACGAGAAGAGCTCTGCGGGAAGATACGTCAGGGAAAATTGCAAACCTCTTTTGGTAAGTGAAATAGTTTTACTTAATATAAATCTGTCATATAGCATTTATTCTTACGAAATCGACGTTTTGGTATACACTTATACCTTCTTCAGAGTAAGATATTACAGATTCTTGAATTCTGTTGTCGATTTTGAGAGCGAACAGATGTGTATAGTGCGGAACTCGAATCTCGAGCTGAGGCTGAGAGGCAAAGGAAAGTAATGTTTATTTCGTAATATTGTAATGTGAGAGGGGGGTAACGAGATTCTAATGCTGGTGCTCTAACTGCTATCGACGATGACACTTTTCGTTAACTATTGGTGGATAAATGGACACCACTATATTAAGGAGGAACATACACCGAAATTATGAGATTTATACTATTTTTATTTATAAATATGTACTAACTTATTATTAACTATTAAATTAAAAATAACTAAACCGATAAACTAAAACCCCTGACTACATGTCTTTTCGACATGAGTATCTAAAGCAGACTAACTTATGCTAAGATGATATCTGAGGGGGTGAAGGGTACATATGGCATTCATAACCAACTGTCAACCCTACAATAACTTACAGACTTAATTGTCAACACTCTAAATGTATAGACCAGTGACACCTAAACTATAACACTGAGACGTTATAAAACATCAAAATATAACACATCAGAACAATCTGAACATCCCCATAAAGTATAAAAGGGATACCAATTACCAAGGATATAGTTTGACAAGGGAGAACCCAGACGCATATATCATAATATGATTAAGATTTCTAAACTTAATTCTGACATTTATAACAAATAAATAAATAGAGTTAAAATATTGTTACTGAAACTATAATTTAGAAAATGTTATTTGTCGTCTGCATTCCACCTTGTTACAACATTCCATAGGTGCCATAAAAAATAATTATTATAGTACAGTAGAACCTCTGTTAACCGAAACAAAGGGGGGGAAGAGGGTTTCGGATAACCAAAATTTCGGATAATAATTTTTAGAGATTAGGAATAGTTTTTTGAAGTTTTAGGTCAAAGTAAATGAAGGCAATACTGTACAATGTTAAAGTATTTTAATTTTGTGTATTGCACAGTATTTACAAAAAAAAGATGTTCCGTAGTGTATATACAGTACTTTAACTACTCAGTAGCCCTATTATTTTTTTTTTTGAAAAAGTCCGGTCGTTGTGTTAAAAGTGTTTCGGATAACGGAGGTTCTACTGTAGTATTATAGTAGATCCTAAACTGGGGATGCTCATGATCCGAGTATAAAGAAGATAGGATAGACCAGTTGCACAGATCAACTGTCAATTTCATAAAGAATACGTAGCTTTAAAACTTATTTGGGCAACTGCTATTATGTAGTATTAGGTAAGCGCAAAGTAAATTAATTGTATGTATTTTCATATGGATTAAACGGAATTCATTATTAGGCTGTAGTTTAGTTCACGAAAGATAACTATTCAAGGTCATTTATAAGCCGTTAAATATAATATTGTCTTTAGTTAACTTCACTGCATTTTGTACCCATAGGCGTGCAACATGAAATATTTACGGGTAGATTTAACTGGAAAAAGTAAATCTTAATTTATTTGAAAATAATGTTCCTTTTTAAATAATGTCTCTCTCAACGTCTTACCTTCTTCACCTATGTTTATGCATAAAACAAAAATATAAACTTGTAAACCATGAATAATAATTTGATTTAAACGTCAACGTCACTGGATAAACATTAGCACAGATGCCAGTGTAGTAAATAATTACACATATGTAACTTTACGACAAGCGTCTCTACTATATTTTAATGTGTTAATAAGTAATGGCACCATATACGTATATCTGTTTTTCAAAAGAAATTAAATAGACATACATCAAATAATCTTTCTCTTTCCAATAGTTGCTAAGCTACTAAAACATAAAGTGCTGTGTGACAAGTGACTTTGAATAGTCAGCTTTCGAGACATACAACTATAATATTTTTTCCGTAGCTTTTCATTCGTATCCCTTATTGTATGTGCCTTTTGCAAATTTTTGTATGATGTTTGTATAACTGAGTGTTTAAAGGAATCTATTTATGACGAAATAAGAATTGATCGATGAAAAAGATATAATTGTATACTGAAACATTGATTTTGTAAGAATATATGATGTATGACTGAGATTTCGAATAATTATTAATATCTATTCTACACCACAGTCGAAAAAAATACCTACATAATATACTTGTTACTCATTTTATTTCCAGCGGTACCAAATGAACGATGAGCAAGAGCACGTCCAGCTCTTCGACTTAATCAACCGTATGTTAGAATACGAGCCATCGCAACGCATTACGCTGGCAGAAGCAATGCGGCACCCTTTCTTCTCGAAGATTCCGACGAACCAGAGGCTTGGTGAACAGGGGGCTGGCGGGGACGGACGAGAGCGGAGCCACTCTCTCTCACGATGAGGCCCCGGCAGCTCTCAGCTCCGGAGAGCGATGCCAATCACATGACCGCAACACAACCCTAAAAGCAAAGCAAAACTAACCGCATCACATGACTGAACAATAACGTAAATTATTTTTGTCATAAACGTCATTTTTGTTTAGCACCCGTGAAATTGAATGAATAAAATATTATTTTCAAGGTTATTATTTAGTTTGGAGTAATCTAAGGAGCAGATTACATATTTTTTTTTTATAATTTCTAAATGTTAAGTAACTATTTATTATTAATTAGAGAATTGAGCCAATCGTGATATTCAAAACTTAATTTTGTGAATCCGGAGCATTATGAACTGAACTCGGGTTGTGTTTTAAGTGTTTGTTTAACACTTATATCTCGTTTGTAAAATAATGTCCAGTTATGTTAAATGAATATTTTCTTATTTGTATACCTCAATTCCATACGGAGCACAAATGTATGAAATGAGGATCTTTATTGTAAAGTATTTGTTCATTATGATGCATTATTTATGTATCATTTTGTCTTATTTGTAGTTTATTATTGAAAATCTGCCTAGAATATATCTACCTAAACCTTTGTAATTGGTAAACGGCTGATAGCTATGATATTTCAGCTCAGCTGTGGGATGATTTTAATTGTATGATTTTAGGTAAGACTAAGACCGTGAGACGAAACACGACTATGTAATTGTTATAATCAATGAAAAGTGTCATTGATTGTAATTTCATTGTAAATATTTTCAATTATAAGTATGATTTTTATTTTTATTATCATTTCCACGACATTCTCAACAATTTAATAAAATCATTCAACATATATCCTCATTATTTATATATAAAAATGAAAACTTGCGGTCCATACAAATCAACACCGTTTTACATATCGATGCCAATTTTTTTTGAGATGTTCTTTTAGCTTCCGGACGCGTCGTAGAAGTTGTTAGAATTCAAAATTTTGGATATTTTTTTATAATTAATTTTCAAAGTTTACATAAGAAAAGCATTGGTCTTGGTTTCGAGAGCGGCTTTATCGAAAGTTTTGATGTTTTGGAAGAATTACGAAAAATTCGCAACGGACGTCACCTTAGAAATATTTAAATAAAACTGTTCGGACGATTTGACATTGAGTTAATTTATATTTTAAACCTCGAAGAATACAAATTTCGCTTAAATTTGAAGATATTTTAAACCGTTCAGGAGTTGGAGCAAAATAAAATGCACGTTTTTGGGGGCAAATTCGTTCGTTTTTTAATAATAATAATTAACACTAACAGAAATCGAGATATTAGAAACAAGTCATCCTATTGGTCTTTTTACCAATAGAACGAGTCGTTTGTTCAAGAACTAGTTCCACATTGTCTCGTTTCAGCGATTGGACTATAGTAATTTAAACAAGAATTTTCAATTAACAGTTTCTCATTGCAAAAATGGTGGCGTGACATTCTTATGCCGGTTTTACATTGGGCAACAGTTGCGCGTGCAACTGCAACTTGCAATTGATAGCGGCAATATTGCATAGTGTAATATGAAAATTGCACGTGCAACACATAGCCGCAACCTATTGCACGAAAATAGCGCATGTTCTAATTCGTGCAACAGTTGCACGCGCAAGTTGGTAATTTACGGTACTACCAATTTATTGTTTATCTACCATTTATAGGTTATGTATTTATTTTGATCGGTGAGTCACCTTTTGATGTCCATTTAAACCATACTTAATTGTAAATTTAATTATAGAAGTATTTAAAATTACCTTACAACGCTGAAATTACTTCTCCTTTTACTCACCCGTAATGTCAAAATAATAGTTTTTAATAAGTAATGTTGGTAATATTGTTGGTGACACTTTATAAATGTTTAAGTTGCATATTGCTCAATGTAAAGAAAAAAAAAAATGCATTTGCAAGGTATTGCCGCTATAAATTGCAAGTTGCAGTTGCACTCGCAACTGTTGCCCAATGTAAAACCGGTATTAACAATTTAATAAAATTTCAATAGTTTGAAGAACCTACTGCGTAAATTTTGTTAAAAGGATGATAATCGTTTTCATTTAGTGATTATGTACAGGACTGAGCTTGCGTGCTGCAAAACAAAATGGCGTCATTCCCATTCGTCGTTTAAGTAGTTTGAGAACGGGCACTCAACTGTTTCCGTTAACCTTCGAAAAAGCATAGTGCCCCGAATGGGAACTAACTTCATTAGCAAATAAACGAGTTCGAGCGACATGTACGCCATCTATTCAAACGAGTTTTCCTTGGTGCTAATTCAAAATCAGAAATAAGTTTGTTGTCTTACAAAACAAATTTCTCTTGTTTCATTCTGCGAGCTTAATTAATGGTTTTGACAATGTCTATGTACTTTAAGAAGACGCTATCACCTAATATACAACTCCGCTATTTAGCTAAAATCAAGTTAATTGGTAATATTGACTAGTACAATTGTGATGCAAGTGGGTTTTTGAAGAATATATAGGATTTTTTGAATATTTTGCCTATAGATATTATCTTGTTAGCAAGAAAGTATTTACACCCACGAGTAATTAAACGCTTTCCGGAGTTTAAAAGCATATATGTAAATATCAGTGTGGTTGGGTACGCGATATTAATGTGAAGATATTTGGAAAACTTGTACCTACTAGTCACTGAACTATATATTATATTATGTTAGTATATACTTCTGTGCCACTAATACAAGGAACGGTGAGTAATCTTGTATATCTCTTGTATATAGGCGTACGAACAAAAATCGATTCTTGTCTTGCATTATATCACAAATCCGAGAACGTTATCCAGAAGAAACTGGAATAATAATAGTGATTTCAAGAATGGTGAAGAAATAAACTAAAATTTATGAACTGTTGTATTATACATTAGTATTTAAAAAAAAAATGAAATATTCTGAAAAAGATGTTTCACTATAACAAATATAAAAAATCTGATGTGGCCAGCACAATACCTTCCGTCAATCCTGTGTATTATGTACAAATTCCATACATAAATTTTCTTGCCAGAAGATTATAAATTTCCAGTAATATTATTTCATGCAAATGGCACTTGACACTGACATTTTCTTCTTCTTTAGCTTTTCCATTCGTTAGGGGTCGCTATTTTTTATTTTTTTCTTCCATTCATTTCTATTTTGCGGGTTATCCTCACATCAAAATTTTTCATTCAAAATTTCTTTTTTTGGTATTTTATGATTTATGATTCCTTTTCTCGGCAACTGAATTCCACATCCCTGATAATAAATAAACCACATGAAATAAGAAAATCAAACTTTGAATGAAAAATTATGGCATTTGTAAGTTATGAACGTAATTAATAGCTGTCATTTTGACACGGGTCCAAATATCTGCTTGCCACAGTCAGCAAAGTCACGTCACTACACGCGCCTTATACATAAATTTTCTTGCAAAAGATCCTATATTTCCAGTTAAATTATTTCATAAACAAACTATTCGAATTGCACTTGACACGAACATACTCTTCTTCTGTAGTTTTTCCCATTCGTTAGGGGGTCGCTATTTTTTATTTTTTTCTTCCACTAATTTTTGTTTTGTATGTCGTCCTCATTCAGTTCCTTTTCTCTCCTTTCATATTATATTTGGTCTTCCTATGTTTCTTCCACCTTCTGTTATAAGCTATTCATTCTTCCAATATACTCATCTCCCCTCATGACATGTTCAAACCAATGTAATCGTCTCTCTTATATCTTTCTAGAAACGCCCAACACTAGAGTTATTTCCCTTATTCTTTCATCATTTACTTTTTATTGATATTGACATCTGTCAATATGAATTACCTGAATATATTAGCAGTTTCCATGGTTAAGTTAGCACAGCTGGCTGATATATGAAATTTTATAATTATTACAATCTTTATAATTCTTTAACTCTATATCTGTTTAATATGAAATATAAAATGCAATCAAATCGTATTGAGAACTGACATGTCCGATGGCGGCAGCACCATCGGGCCGATCAGCTGCTTCTGAATTGGTACTCGCAGTATTGTGACATATGAAAACAAACAACAAAAGCAATTTTTTTCACTTAAAATGGGGTTTGGTACCATAGAAAATTTTAGATTTCTGGAAGCAACAGCTACTTCTAAATGTATTATAGAAGATATGTTAAAATGTATTTATAATTTTATATGTATTTAATCAATCGAAATTAATGATCGCAGGTGAGCGAATTATAAACGCTAACCACATAATATTATGTGGAGTATTAAAAAATGACGGTATAATGTGGGTAATATTTGCACTTTGTCTGCGAACCAGTGCAATTTCTGCAAAACCACATGAAATCAAAATACATTTAGAAAAAATTTAAAAATTATTAGAATGCACGTGTAAAGCTAGATAAAGACCACGAAATATGTAATTATTCGATTTAAAATGACGAGAACAAACTTTCATATGTTTTGTTATTTGTTTTGCACTACGAATTGCATATTTCCATGCTTTTCGTCGATCCATATCCATTTCAACACTTGCTCTTGTCATAATTTTAACTTTATTTTGGCCATGTTTCGGAAAATTATAAAACCCAATGCCTGTGTCTCGACCAGATCTTGAGAGTGACGTCAGAATATACAACAATTTGTACGACTTTTTCCCATTTTTATTCACATCAAATGATCAAACCACATGTAACTCAAGCATACAGTCACAATATAGTACCAAATCGGAAAGTTCATATTTTTCCCACCAGATGTCATGTCGCAGCTTGTCAGTTGTCAATAGAGAATAATATATTCTTTAAGTTATAATAAAATTTAACTGAGTTTTTCAAGAAAAACTGTTAAAATCTTCAAATGAGGATACTTCCGGTTGACCAATTATAACCAAAATCTAAACAAGTCTGCATATGGTTGTAAGGAAGAGGAATACGCAAGAATTGTAATTTTTGGAATTCTAGTATTGGAGATATCGTTGACGAAAAAGCGGTCACACACACACACATACATACAGACATCATCGTAAAAATAGTAAAATCGTATTGTAAAGACCCTAAAACGTGCTTATTCAATGAAAACTCACCACCGAATTTTTTGACCAAAGACAATAACTTCCTTACCTATAGGTGACGGAAGGTAAAAACAAGTTATTTTCAAATCTTGACAAATGTTTTTTTTGCTTCAAAGTTGTTTTTAATTTATAAATATTTTTAGGCACAAAAAATTAATCCGTCAAGCTTAGGGTCGTAATTCAAAATTTTCTGCAGAACGCCAAATTTCCACTTAAAACATTTTTTCTCATATTTATTTTTAAAATGCCAACGATTAGAACTTTTTAAAATAATACTTTTTCTGTCCACATTAAATAATATTGCAAGAATGGATTGTATGTACATGTCTTTATAAGGAAAATATATTTTCTTATTATATTTGAGACGAACGTTATGATAACTTTCCAAACGGCATGTGTGACAGTAGTGCGAAGCATTTTTCAAGTCCTCCAAGAAAGTTTTATTCATTATTTCAGCTTGCAATTCTTGATAATCTGTTGTACTATATCGGGTCCACTTTATTTCTTGTACTTCAGTATCCGACAACGGTCTATGTTCGCACATCTTTTTTACGTCAATTTCATTTTCCACTTGTGGGTATTGCAAACAATGTTTAGAAGAGAGGTATTTTTTTTTAATTAGAAGAGTTGAATTACCTTCGCTGGTTTCTGCAGACCACCATAAATGATTGGTAATAGCGAGATTCCATTCTAACAAGAGCTTTAATTTTTTTCTGCCTTAGTTTTTTTTAAAAGACTCTGAAAGGTACCAGACATCGAACTCATGATGTATGGTTGGGTAATTTGTTCTTAATAAAACACCGACTCTACTATGTCTGTCCGACAAAAATAGTTTTACGGGTAATTTTCCAGTAACTGCTTCTAAGCCTTTTTCACATGCTGCCCTCTAAATCACCATCTACAATTCTCTTTGCAATAGAACAAAACCCAAATTTTATTTGTTTTAATGTTCATTATGGTATATATAACATATTTTGCGGAAAACTCAGGGGAATCAAACTGTCCATCGCCTGAAATTTGTAAGTTCTCTTCGGCTCTCGCCTCTTCTTAAATTTCACTTTTATGTTTCAACCAAAAATCGTTGATAACTGGATTTATATTTTTGTTAATTATTTTATAATATGTCATACTGATTATAAATAGTAGTTTTAAAGTTTTCGCAAAATTAGCAATGGGTGCAACATTTATTCAGTTCAATATAAGCGCGCTAGATAAATGAACAGGTTGATGAATCTTCATAGGACGGCCATTTGTCACAGTGCCCTCCTATACATTTATACTTACATGTAAAACGCAACCTCTGCTTAATTGTGTACTAATACAAATTCGAATTCAAGTTTTTTATTCAACTGGTCATTATCACATTCCCTTAATTCGTTATCACTTATCCACTTACGTTTTTTCTGGAAGTATTCATATCTAACACTATTGGCATGTATTTTTAAGATCGCAGCGCTGGGGACCAGAGTGATTCTAGCGGCCAATTCTAGCGGCCACTTCTGTAATACAACCTATTGTGAACAAACATTATACATTGCATTACCATGACCTAATAGATATACCAGTGCTAATTATTATAGAAATTAAGGAATAAATGACAATAAAGTATATATTAAACGAAAGAATAAATAAAAATAATACATATAAAATTATCAGAAGCAGGTAATTTATTAATTTTGATGATACTAACCACATAAACTTTATAGGTTATGGCAGTATATAATCAACAAATGTATTTATTCCCTAAATATCTTGAGAGTGCCGCATCGAAATTATTATAAATAAATAGTATGTATTATAACAAATATACTCATATATATTTTGTAATAGAACCACCCGTACGGAATTTGTAAAAAAATAATAAAGTTTACGTTATCTATCCTATGTGCATATTTTTTTAGATATCTCCTATATAATGCCGCGTGCCGCCTTGAAATTAATATAAATAAATAGTATGCATTATAAAAAATTATATAATATATATTTTAATATAGCAGCACCCGTAGGAGGGTGTGAAAAAAATTCATAAAGAAAGTGTGACCCGTCCTTCATTTTTATGTAATCTTAGATATCTCCTATATAAGTTCGCGTGCCGCCTTTAAATTACTATAAATAAATAATATATATTATAGGAAATTAATCAATATATATTTTAATGTGGCACCACCCGTAGGAGGGTGCAAAAAAAATCATAAAGATTGTGCGACTCGACATATAATTTCGTATAATCTTAGATATCTCCTATATAAGTCCGCGTGCCACCATGAAATTATTATAAATAAATAGTATATATTATAACAACTTATTTAATATACATTTCAATATGGCGCCACCCGTAGAGGGGTGTGAAAAAAATTCATAAAGATTTTATGACTCGCCTTGCATTTTTGTATAATCTTAGATATCTCCTATATAAGTTCGCGTGCCGCCATGAACTTATTATAAATAAATAATATATATTATAACAACTTATTTAATATACATTTCAATATGGCGCCACCCGTAGAGGGGTGTGAAAAAAAATCATAAAGATTTTATGACTCGCCTTGCATTTTCGTATATTCTTAGATATCTCCTATATAAGTTCGCGTGCCGCCATAAACTTATTATAAATAAATAATATATATTATAACAACTTATTTAATATACATTTCAATATGGTGCCACCCGTAGAGGGGTGTGAAAAAAAATCATAAAGATTTTACGAGTCGACTTATATTTTTCGTATATTCTTAAATATCTCCTATATACGTTCGCGTGCCGCCATGAACTTATTATAAATATATATTATAAAAACTTATTTAATATACATTTCAATATGGCGCCACCCGTAGAGGGGTGTGAAAAAAAATCATAAAGATTTTATGACTCGCCTTGCATTTTCGTATATTCTTAGATATCTCCTATATAAGTTCGCGTGCCGCCATAAACTTATTATAAATAAATAATATATATTATAACAACTTATTCAATATATATTTCAATATGGCGCCACCCGTAGAGGGGTGTGAAAAAAAATCATAAAGATTTTACGAGTCGACTTATATTTTTCGTATATTCTTAAATATCTCCTATATACGTTCGCGTGCCGCCATGAACTTATTATAAATAAATAATATATATTATAACAACTTATTTAATATACATTTCAATATGGCGCCACCCGTAGAGGGGTGTGAAAAAAAATCATAAAGATTTTATGACTCGCCTTGCATTTTCGTATATTCTTAGATATCTCCTATATAAGTTCGCGTGCCGCCATAAACTTATTATAAATAAATAATATATATTATAACAACTTATTTAATATACATTTCAATATAGTGTCACCCGTAGAGGGGTGTGAAAAAAAATCATAAAGATTTTACGAGTCGACTTATATTTTTCGTATATTCTTAAATATCTCCCATATACATTCGCGTGCCGCCATGAACTTATTATAAATAAATAATATATATTATAACAACTTATTCAATATACATTTCAATATGGCGCCACCCGTAGAGGGGTATGAAAAAAAATCATAAAGATTTTATGACTCGCCTTGCATTTTCGTATATTCTTAGATATCTCCTATATAAGTTCGCGTGCCGCCATAAACTTATTATAAATAAATAATATATATTATAACAACTTATTTAATATACATTTCAATATGGCGCCACCCGTAGAGGGGTGTGAAAAAAAATCATAAAGATTTTACGAGTCGACTTATATTTTTCGTATATTCTTAAATATCTCCTATATACGTTCGCGTGCCGCCATGAACTTATTATAAATAAATAATATATATTATAACAACTTATTTAATATACATTTCAATATGGCGCCACCCGTAGAGGGGTGTGAAAAAAAATCATAAAGATTTTATGACTCGCCTTGCATTTTCGTATATTCTTAGATATCTCCTATATAAGTTCGCGTGCCGCCATAAACTTATTATAAATAAATAATATATATTATAACAACTTATTTAATATACATTTCAATATGGTGCCACCCGTAGAGGGGTGTGAAAAAAAATCATAAAGATTTTACGAGTCGACTTATATTTTTCGTATATTCTTAAATATCTCCTATATACGTTCGCGTGCCGCCATGAACTTATTATAAATAAATAATATATATTATAACAACTTATTTAATATACATTTCAATATGGCGCCACCCGTAGAGGGGTGTGAAAAAAAATCATAAAGATTTTATGACTCGCCTTGCATTTTCGTATATTCTTAGATATCTCCTATATAAGTTCGCGTGCCGCCATAAACTTATTATAAATAAATAATATATATTATAACAACTTATTTAATATACATTTCAATATGGTGCCACCCGTAGAGGGGTGTGAAAAAAAATCATAAAGATTTTACGAGTCAACTTATATTTTTCGTATATTCTTAAATATCTCCTATATACGTTCGCGTGCCGCCATGAACTTATTATAAATAAATAATATATATTATAACAACTTATTTAATATACATTTCAATATGGCGCCACCCGTAGAGGGGTGTGAAAAAAAATCATAAAGTTTTTACGAGTCGACTTATATTTTTCGTATATTCTTAAATATCTCCTATATACGTTCGCGTGCCGCCATGAACTTATTATAAATAAATAATATATATTATAACAACTTATTTAATATACATTTCAATATGGCGCCACCCGTAGAGGGGTGTGAAAAAAAATCATAAAGATTTTATGACTCGCCTTGCATTTTCGTATATTCTTAGATATCTCCTATATAAGTTCGCGTGCCGCCATAAACTTATTATAAATAAATAATATATATTATAACAACTTATTTAATATACATTTCAATATGGTGCCACCCGTAGAGGGGTGTGAAAAAAAATCATAAAGATTTTACGAGTCAACTTATATTTTTCGTATATTCTTAAATATCTCCTATATACGTTCGCGTGCCGCCATGAACTTATTATAAATAAATAATATATATTATAACAACTTATTTAATATACATTTCAATATGGCGCCACCCGTAGAGGGGTGTGAAAAAAAATCATAAAGATTTTATGACTCGCCTTGCATTTTCGTATATTCTTAGATATCTCCTATATAAGTTCGCGTGCCGCCATAAATTTATTATAAATAAATAATATCTATTATAACAACTTATTTAATATACATTTCAATATGGCGCCACCCGTAGAGGGGTGTGAAAAAAAATCATAAAGATCCGTTTTAGGAAAGGAAAGTACAAATAAAATTATAATAACCATTTCTCTTCGTAACATTACATGAAGTTAGCATGTATAGATCAATAAATAATAATTAGAGAAAAAAGAATAATTAATTATAAGATCTAACAAAACAAATTCCCCAGGAGCTAAATTTACCGAGTGTAAGTTTGGCTTTCAAAACGCGGCAATTTCAACAAATTTAAATTTGTGTAGTATATCCCATGTACCTAGATATATTTTTCATATATCTCCTATATGAAATATGAATCTGTTTCGCTTACGAATTATTATAAATAAAAAGAATAACAGTTATAATAAATTACTCCTTATTTTTTGTTGCAGTGTCACGCTACGGGGAGGTACAAAAAAATTAATAACTTGCTTTCATATCAATTCATTATAAACAACAACAAAATATATAGAAAAGATTTAGACTGAGCTTGACTTATTGCATATTTATGACGAATTAACATTATGATTAATTTTCTGTTTGAATATTATTAATATTATTAGAAAATAAGGATCTCATAATTTATGGAAAGGAAATGAAGTAAGAAATATAATAACAAAAATCAACATAATCTAAAAGATATTTTTATTATAATATAAATATTTATATAAAAAACTTTTGTCGATATGAAATTTTTCTCCTATATGGCCGTGTCGTACATTTGGTTCTCAAGTGATGGAAATACGTTTTTCATTAAAAACTCTGTGAAAGTGCAATTAATGTGTTTATATATATATATATATATATATTCAGTGTGTTAATTAAAACCTGGCCATAGGCGTTTAATATGGGAAATCAGTTTTTCCTTGCGCAAAAGTTCCCAAATTATTTTAGACAAAAATACTTCAAATAAATGTTGTAGAGAATTAAATTCTGTCCCGGAGTTACTAATAAGATTTTATTTTTGACATTTAATAACCGAGAAAATCAATTTTAAAGTTATTTGAAGATTGCTGATTTATAGCGAAAGCCATGCAACTCAAACAGAATTTGTCCACTATTTTATAATCTGAAGTTTTTCTTCATGAGAAAGCTTCCATACTTTCAAAGAAATATGTTATTGAACGAAAATCACAAAACACAACTTTTTTTGACACTTCAGGTGGCATACATTTGTTCGTAATTTTGTTTGAATTCCATGGCTACCGCTATAACTCAGCTATCTCCAGAAAAAAATAAAATTGATTTTCTCGGTTATGGAATGTCAAAAATGAAATCCTATTACTAATTCGGGTGCAGAATTTAATTCTCTACAACATTTATTTGAAGTATTTTTGTCTAAAATAATTTGGGAACTTTTGCGCAAGGAAATACTGATTTCTCATGTTAAACGCCTATGGCCAGGTTTTTAATTAACACACTGTATATATTTTCTATTTGTAGCCTTCCGTTTGTCATTGTCACCATTCTTCTTAATTTTTTATTTATTTTTTTCACTGTAGCCCATATTTTGACAACTCCTTCCGAAGGAACAACAAAACTATCTACGAATTAAAACATGCACATTGAAAAATAACAAAATAATTTTAGAAATAACAGTATGTACTCGCTTTTGTTTGGCAATATAGCTTCAGTTGCATCTCAGGATGTTATACATTTAATGGAACTATTTGCGCAATATACCCACTAATGTATGTGACTATATTTTTCGAATATTCGGACAAGGATAATTACAATGAAATTTCGTAACTGTTTTCTTCGAGTAAATCTAAATTTAATACCATATTTCTTAATAATTTTTATATCGTTTATGTCTATGGTTGGCATAATCTTCGATTTAATCGTATATTTGAAAGAGAAAAGTACGTCCGCATATTCTTATTGGATATTAGCTTGACTGCTATCACAAATTGCATTATGCAGAAATTTATTTTTTGTAACTATTGTAAAACATCAACGCCGGTAAATTATTATTCCACCCAGTTCGTCCTCTGCAATAACAATATATTGTTAATAATTCAAAATAAATAAATAATGGAAACTAGTTTAATACTTTCTGGCATAAAAAAAACAACTCCATTAATATTTCATTTGCAGCATATTCAAATAACATTAAGATACAATAGAAAAATTCAGTAACAATAATTATTGATATATTTCTTCCGTCACGTCGTCTTATTTTTAGCGAATATTTCAATCGAAGATGATATTAAAATCTTGAAGGCCTTCATAAATTCTATTTCTTCCATTAAAACGTTTCGTTTTCGACTGAATAATGTTTCAGCAGACTGACTGTAAATTAAATAGATAATTAACTAATTTATTTTAAATGTGAAAATAATTTACCTGTAATCTGCTATATCTACTGCTGTTTATGAAATTGAATCTGTAGAATCGGTTGAAGAGACATTATCAACCGTTGTAGGTATGATTGTTCAACTTCGTTTAGCGAAAATCTAATTATCTTTTTTTTTGATCTACATGTTTTTGTTGATGCTGCACATTCATCTTTATATTTAGCCATTGTTAAGTATAAAATAGGGTTTGTGAATCAGTACTTTATTCACATATTTTATGATTTTTCTGGTAGGAGCAGATAACTGACAATAGGAACTTTCCAATAACAGCATTCAATTCCAGTCTTTCTTAATATTTGTAAATATTCTGTAAAAAAATAATACATACAAAATATACATACACATGCCTCCCTACATTTACCTATTAAAACACCGAGTAAACTCGCTCAAAATGTAAAGAAGTGTAAATTAAAACGATTTCAAATCATACCGCAACAAAACCAAACAATCAAAGTATAATGACATATGCAAACTTTATAAAGTTAATGTTACTATGCATGTCAATTACTATTTATTATTAATTTTAAAACGTTGATTGATTCTTATAGAAAATAACTACACTTATTGTTTATGATTATAAATAATATTATACTACTTCCAGATTGCAAATTAATTAGAATTTATATTTTCAATTTTCTTAATAGTTATTTTATTTTCCTAATACGGTACGACTGCTATGCGCGCGCAATTACCGTTCAGATGTAAAAATGGCGGTATTTAAATTATCACAACGCTAGATATAATATATACCATGATACAAACGCTACTATTATAACTCATATAAACACAATTTTTGGGCTTAATATAATTTGATTAATTTGAGAATTAAATAGGTAATTTAACAAAATAAATCCTTTAATATAAATTTTACAATAAATACAAATAATAAATAAATACAAAAATGCAAGAAGTAAACTTATTGCCATAAGTTCATAAATATTTACTTAATAATACATAGATAAGTACATATTACAAAATGCAATATATCAGTGTTAAGATATAGTATAATCTACATATATAATAGAAATAATAGAGGGTTAATAGGGTCATATTATATTATGAATCCCAATGTCGAAGCTATCGATATTTTGAGAAAAAGGGACATCATGGTTTCCATTTGTAAAACATTACATTATCAAATGCATAAAAATGAATCAGTTTAGTTTTTAAATTATACGTTTTTTTTTCTTTATGAATAACGTGTAACTTAAGTAAGCTTGCTCGCCACGACAAGGCACTGATTCCAGGAGCAAGAACATGCACTACAACATATTTTTAACTACAAGTACATAGCTGATTTTCGGTAGCGAAATACCGCATCCAGACTACGAGTCTCGTAGTTTTAAATATGTATCTACGAAAACATGTTAAACTAAAATATAATCTAATTAGATTCTAATATAATATATCATCCACTACCACCTGCAGCCGATTTTCGGTAGCGAAATACCACAGCCGATCACACGTTATTCATAAAGAAAAAAACGTATAATTTAAAAACTAAACTGATTCATTTTTATGCATTTGATAATGTAATGTTTTACAAATGGAAACCATGATGTCCCTTTTTCTCAAAATATCGATAGCTTCGACATTGGGATTCATAATATAATATGACCCTATTAACCCTCTATTATTTCTATTATATATGTAGATTATACTATATCTTAACACTGATATATTGCATTTTGTAATATGTAAATATTTATGAACTTATGGCAATAAGTTTACTTCTTGCATTTTTGTATTTATTTATTATTTGTATTTATTGTAAAATTTATATTAAAGGATTTATTTTGTTAAATTACCTATTTAATTCTCAAATTAATCAAATTATATTAAGCCCAAAAATTGTGTTTATATGAGTTATAATAGTAACGTTTGTATCATGGTATATATTATATCTAGCGTTGTGATAATTTAAATACCGCCATTTTTACATCTGAACGGTAATTGCGCGCGCATAGCAGTCGTACCGTATTAGGAAAATAAAATAACTATTAAGAAAATTGAAAATATAAATTCTAACTAATTTGCAATCTGGAAGTAGTATAATATTATTTATAAACATAAACAATAAGTGTAGTTATTTTCTATAAGAATCAATCAACGTTTTAAAATTAATAATAAATAGTAATTGACATGCATAGTAACATTAACTTTATAAAGTTTGCATATGTCATTATACTTTGATTGTTTGGTTTTGTTGCGGTATGATTTGAAATCGTTTTAATTTACACTTTTTTACATTTTGCGCGAGTTTACTCGGTGTTTTAATAGGTAAATGTAGGGAGGCATGTGTATGTATATTTTGTATGTATTATTTTTTTACAGAATATTTACAAATATTAAGAAAGACTGAAATTGAATGCTGTTATTGGAAAGTTCCTATTGTCAGTTATCTGCTCCTACCAGAAAAATCATAAAATATGTGAATAAAGTACTGATTCACAAAACCTATTTTATACTTAACAATGGCTAAATATAAAGATGAATGTGCAGCATCAACAAAAACATGTAGATCAAAAAAAAAAGATAATTAGATTTTCGCTAAACGAAGTTGAACAATCATACCTACAACGGTTGATAATGTCTCTTCAACCGATTCTACAGATTCAATTTCATAAACAGCAGTAGATATAGCAGATTACAGGTAAATTATTTTCACATTTAAAATAAATTAGTTAATTATCTATTTAATTTACAGTCAGTCTGCTGAAACATTATTCAGTCGAAAACGAAACGTTTTAATGGAAGAAATAGAATTTATGAAGGCCTTCAAGATTTTAATATCATCTTCGATTGAAATATTCGCTAAAAATAAGACGACGTGACGGAAGAAATATATCAATAATTATTGTTACTGAATTTTTCTATTGTATCTTAATGTTATTTGAATATGCTGCAAATGAAATATTAATGGAGTTGTTTTTTTTATGCCAGAAAGTATTAAACTAGTTTCCATTATTTATTTATTTTGAATTATTAACAATATATTGTTATTGCAGGACGAACTGGGTGGAATAATAATTTACCGGCGTTGATGTTTTACAATAGTTACAAAAAATAAATTTCTGCATAATGCAATTTGTGATAGCAGTCAAGCTAATATCCAATAAGAATATGCGGACGTACTTTTCTCTTTCAAATATACGATTAAATCGAAGATTATGCCAACCATAGACATAAACGATATAAAAATTATTAAGAAATAATTTTTTCACACCCCTCTACGGGTGGCGCCATATTGAAATGTATATTAAATAAGTTGTTATAATATATATTATTTATTTATAATAAGTTCATGGCGGCACGCGAACGTATATAGGAGATATTTAAGAATATACGAAAAATATAAGTCGACTCGTAAAATCTTTATGATTTTTTTTCACACCCCTCTACGGGTGGCGCCATATTGAAATATATATTGAATAAGTTGTTATAATATATATTATTTATTTATAATAAGTTTATGGCGGCACGCGAACTTATATAGGAGATATCTAAGAATATACGAAAATGCAAGGCGAGTCATAAAATCTTTATGATTTTTTTTCACACCCCTCTACGGGTGGCGCCATATTGAAATGTATATTAAATAAGTTGTTATAATATATATTATTTATTTATAATAAGTTCATGGCGGCACGCGAACGTATATAGGAGATATTTAAGAATATACGAAAAATATAAGTCGACTCGTAAAATCTTTATGATTTTTTTTCACACCCCTCTACGGGTGGCGCCATATTGAAATGTATATTAAATAAGTTGTTATAATATATATTATTTATTTATAATAAGTTCATGGCGGCACGCGAACGTATATAGGAGATATTTAAGAATATACGAAAAATATAAGTTGACTCGTAAAATCTTTATGATTTTTTTTCACACCCCTCTACGGGTGGCACCATATTGAAATGTATATTAAATAAGTTGTTATAATATATATTATTTATTTATAATAAGTTTATGGCGGCACGCGAACTTATATAGGAGATATCTAAGAATATACGAAAATGCAAGGCGAGTCATAAAATCTTTATGATTTTTTTTCACACCCCTCTACGGGTGGCGCCATATTGAAATGTATATTAAATAAGTTGTTATAATATATATTATTTATTTATAATAAGTTCATGGCGGCACGCGAACGTATATAGGAGATATTTAAGAATATACGAAAAATATAAGTCGACTCGTAAAATCTTTATGATTTTTTTTCACACCCCTCTACGGGTGGCACCATATTGAAATGTATATTAAATAAGTTGTTATAATATATATTATTTATTTATAATAAGTTTATGGCGGCACGCGAACTTATATAGGAGATATCTAAGAATATACGAAAATGCAAGGCGAGTCATAAAATCTTTATGATTTTTTTTCACACCCCTCTACGGGTGGCGCCATATTGAAATGTATATTAAATAAGTTGTTATAATATATATTATTTATTTATAATAAGTTCATGGCGGCACGCGAACGTATATAGGAGATATTTAAGAATATACGAAAAATATAAGTCGACTCGTAAAATCTTTATGATTTTTTTTCACACCCCTCTACAGGTGGCACCATATTGAAATGTATATTAAATAAGTTGTTATAATATATATTATTTATTTATAATAAGTTTATGGCGGCACGCGTACTTATATAGGAGATATCTAAGAATATACGAAAATGCAAGGCGAGTCATAAAATCTTTATGATTTTTATTCACACCCCTCTACGGGTGGCGCCATATTGAAATGTATATTAAATAAGTTGTTATAATATATATTATTTATTTATAATAAGTTCATGGCGGCACGCGAACGTATATAGGAGATATTTAAGAATATACGAAAAATATAAGTCGACTCGTAAAATCTTTATGATTTTTTTTCACACCCCTCTACGGGTGGCACCATATTGAAATGTATATTAAATAAGTTTTTATAATATATATTATTTATTTATAATAAGTTCATGGCGGCACGCGAACGTATATAGGAGATATTTAAGAATATACGAAAAATATAAGTCGACTCGTAAAATCTTTATGATTTTTTTTCACACCCCTCTACGGGTGGCACCATATTGAAATGTATATTAAATAAGTTGTTATAATATATATTATTTATTTATAATAAGTTTATGGCGGCACGCGAACTTATATAGGAGATATCTAAGAATATACGAAAATGCAAGGCGAGTCATAAAATCTTTATGATTTTTTTTCACATCCCTCTACGGGTGGCGCCATATTGAAATGTATATCAAATAAGTTGTTATAATATATATTATTTATTTATAATAAGTTCATGGCGGCACGCGAACTTATATAGGAGATATCTAAGATTATACAAAAATGCAAGGCGAGTCATAAAATCTTTATGATTTTTTTTCACACCCCTCTACGGGTGGCGCCATATTGAAATATATAATAAATAAGTTGTTATAATATATATTATTTATTTATAATAAGTTCATGGCGGCACGCGAACGTATATAGGAGATATTTAAGAATATACGAAAAATATAAGTCGACTCGTAAAATCTTTATGATTTTTTTTCACACCCCTCTCCGGCTGGCACCATATTGAAATGTATATTAAATAAGTTGTTATAATATATATTATTTATTTATAATAAGTTTATGGCGGCACGCGAACTTATATAGGAGATATCTAAGAATATACGAAAATGCAAGGCGAGTCATAAAATCTTTATGATTTTTTTTCACACCCCTCTACGGGTGGCGCCATATTGAAATGTATATTAAATAAGTTGTTATAATATATATTATTTATTTATAATAAGTTCATGGCGGCACGCGAACGTATATAGGAGATATCTAAGAATATACGAAAATGCAAGGCGAGTCATAAAATTTTTATGAATTTTTTTCACACCCCTCTACGGGTGGCGCCATATTGAAATGTATATTAAATAAGTTGCTATAATATATACTATTTATTTATAATAATTTCATGGCGGCACGCGAACTTATATAGGAGATATCTAAGATTATACGAAAATATTAGTCGAGTCGCACAATCTTTATGATTTTTTTTGCACCCTCCTACGGGTGGTGCCACATTAAAATATATATTGATTAATTTCCTATAATATATATTATTTATTTATAGTAATTTAAAGGCGGCACGCGAACTTATATAGGAGATATCTAAGATTACATAAATATGAAGGACGGGTCACACTTTCTTTATGAATTTTTTTCACACCCTCCTACGGGTGCTGCTATATTAAAATATACATTATATAATTTTTTATAATGCATACTATTTATTTATATTAATTTCAAGGCGGCACGCGGCATTATATAGGAGATATCTAAAAAAATATGCACATATGGTAGATAACGTAAACTTTATTATTTTTTTACAAATTCCCTACGGGTGGTTCTATTACAAAATATATATGAGTATATTTGTTATAATACATACTATTTATTTATAATAATTTCGATGCGGCACTCTCAAGATATTTAAGGAATAAATACATTTGTTGATTATATACTGCCATAACCTATAAAGTTTATGTGGTTAGTATCATCAAAATTAATAAATTACCTGCTTCTGATAATTTTATATGTATTATTTTTATTTATTCTTTCGTTTAATATATACTTTATTG
Organism: Harpalus rufipes; assembly: GCA_951394225.1. Taxonomy (NCBI): domain Eukaryota; kingdom Metazoa; phylum Arthropoda; class Insecta; order Coleoptera; family Carabidae; genus Harpalus; species Harpalus rufipes. Next base: position 34,359,379 of record OX596279.1, read on the forward strand.
TCATTTATTCCTTAATTTCTATAATAATTAGCACTGGTATATCTATTAGGTCATGGTAATGCAATGTATAATGTTTGTTCACAATAGGTTGTATTACAGAAGTGGTCGCTAGAATTGGCCGCTAGAATCACTCTGGTGCGCTGGGGTACACAAATACGTACAATATTTAATAAATTTCTAAAAATACATACTTTAATACCAGAGTGATTCTAGCGGCCAATTCTAGCGGCCACTTCTGTAATACAACCTATTGTGAACAAACATTATACATTGCATTACCATGACCGAATAGATATACCAGTGCTAATTATTATAGAAATTAAGGAATAAATGACAATAAAGTATATATTAAACGAAAGAATAAATAAAAATAATACATATAAAATTATCAGAAGCAGGTAATTTATTAATTTTGATGATACTAACCACATAAACTTTATAGGTTATGGCAGTATATAATCAACAAATGTATTTATTCCCTAAATATCTTGAGAGTGCCGCATCGAAATTATTATAAATAAATAGTATGTATTATAACAAATATACTCATATATATTTTGTACTAGAACCACCCGTAGGGAATTTGTAAAAAAATAATAAAGTTTACGTTATCTACCCTATGTGCATATTTTTTTAGATATCTCCTATATAATGCCGCGTGCCGCCTTGAAATTAATATAAATAAATAGTATGCATTATAACAAATTATATAATATATATTTTAATATAGCATCACCTGTAGGAGGGTGTGAAAAAAATTCATAAAGAAAGTGTGACCCGTCCTTCATTTTTATTTAATCTAAGGTATCTCCTATATAAGTTCGCGTGCCGCCTTTAAATTACTATAAATAAATAATATATATTATAACAAATTAAACAATATATATTTTAATGTGGCACCACCCGTAGGACGGTGCGAAAAAAATCATAAAGATTGTGCGACTCGACTTATATTTTCGTATAATCTTAGATATCTCCTATATAAGTCCGCGTGCCGCCATAAAATTATTATAAATAAATAATATATATCATAACATCTAATTTAATATACATTTCAATATGGCGCCACCCGTAGAGGGGTGTGAAAAAAATTCATAAAGATTTTACGAGTCGACTTATATTTTTCGTATATTCGTAGATATCTCCTATATAAGTCCGCGTGCCGCCATGAACTTATTATAAATAAATAATATATATCATAACAACTTATTTAATATATATTTCAATATGGCGCCACCCGTAGAGGGGTGTGAAAAAAATTCATAAAGATTTTATGAGTCGACTTATATTTTCGTATATTCTTAGATATCTCCTATATAAGTTCGCGTGCCGCCATGAACTTGTTATAAATAAATAATATATATTATAACAACTTATTTAATATACATTTCAATATGGCGCCACCCGTAGAGGGGTGTGAAAAAAATTCATAAAGATTTTATGAGTCGACTTATATTTTCGTATATTCTTAGATATCTCCTATATAAGTTCGCGTGCCGCCATGAACTTGTTATAAATAAATAATATATATTATAACAACTTATTTAATATACATTTCAATATGGCGCCACCCGTAGAGGGGTGTGAAAAAAAATCATAAAGATTTTATGAGACGTCTTGCATTTTTGTATAATCTTAGGTATCTCCTATATAAGTTCGCGTGCCGCCATGAACTTATTATAAATAAATAATATATATCATAACAACTTATTTAATATACATTTCAATATGGCGCCACCCGTAGAGGGGTGTGAAAAAAAATCATAAAGATTTTATGAGACGTCTTGCATTTTTGTATAATCTTAGATATCTCCTATATAAGTTCGCGTGCCGCCATGAACTTATTATAAATAAATAATATATATCATAACAACTTATTTAATATACATTTCAATATGGCGCCACCCGTAGAGGGCTGTGAAAAAAAATCATAAAGATTTTATGAGACGCCTTGCATTTTTGTATAATCTTAGATATCTCCTATATAAGTTCGCGTGCCGCCATGAACTTATTATAAATAAATAATATATATCATAACAACTTATTTAATATACATTTCAATATGGCGCCACCCGTAGAGGGGTGTGAAAAAAAATCATAAAGATTTTATGACTCGCCTTGCATTTTCGTATATTCTTAGATATCTCCTATATACGTTCGCGTGCCGCCATGAACTTATTATAAATAAATAATATATATTATAACAACTTATTTAATATACATTTCAATATGGCGCCACCCGTAGAGGGGTGTGAAAAAAAATCATAAAGATTTTATGACTCGCCTTGCATTTTCGTATATTCTTAGATATCTCCTATATACGTTCGCGTGCCGCCATGAACTTATTATAAATAAATAATATATATTATAACAACTTATTTAATATACATTTCAATATGGCGCCACCCGTAGAGGGGTGTGAAAAAAAATCATAAATATTTTATGACTCGCCTTGCATTTTCGTATATTCTTAGATATCTCCTATATAAGTTCGCGTGCCGCCATAAACTTATTATAAATAAATAATATATATTATAACAACTTATTTAATATACATTTCAATATGGTGCCAGCCGTAGAGGGGTGTGAAAAAAAATCATAAAGATTTTACGTGTCGACTTATATTTTTCGTATATTCTTAAATATCTCCTATATACGTTCGCGTGCCGCCATGAACTTATTATAAATAAATAATATATATTATAACAACTTATTTAATATATATTTCAATATGGCGCCACCCGTAGAGGGGTGTGAAAAAAATTCATAAAGATTTTATGACTCGCCTTGCATTTTCGTATATTCTTAGATATCTCCTATATACGTTCGCGTGCCGCCATGAACTTATTATAAATAAATAATATATATTATAACAACTTATTTAATATACATTTCAATATGGCGCCACCCGTAGAGGGGTGTGAAAAAAAAATCATAAAGATTTTATGACTCGCCTGGCATTTTCGTATATTCTTAGATATCTCCTATATAAGTTCGCGTGCCGCCATAAACTTATTATAAATAAATAATATATATTATAACAACTTATTTAATATACATTTCAATATGGCGCCACCCGTAGAGGGGTGTGAAAAAAAATCATAAAGATCCGTTTTAGGAAAGGAAAGTACAAATAAAATTATAATAACCATTTCTCTTCGTAACATTACATGAAGTTAGCATGTATAGATCAATAAATAATAATTAGAGAAAAAAGAATAATTAATTATAAGATCTAACAAAACAAATTCCCCAGGAGCTAAATTTACCGAGTGTAAGTTTGGCTTTCAAAACGCGGCAATTTCAACAAATTTAAATTTGTGTAGTATATCCCATGTACCTAGATATATTTTTCATATATCTCCTATATGAAATATGAATCTGTTTCGCTTACGAATTATTATAAATAAAAAGAATAACAGTTATAATAAATTACTCCTTATTTTTTGTTGCAGTGTCACGCTACGGGGAGGTACAAAAAAATTAATAACTTGCTTTCATATCAATTCATTATAAACAACAACAAAATATCTAGAAAAGATTTAGACTGAGCTTGACTTATTGCATATTTATGACGAATTAACATTATGATTAATTTTCTGTTTGAATATTATTAATATTATTAGAAAATAAGGATCTCATAATTTATGGAAAGGAAATGAAGTAAGAAATATAATAACAAAAATCAACATAATCTAAAAGATATTTTTATTATAATATAAATATTTATATAAAAAACTTTTGTCGATATGAATCTTTTGATATGAAATTTTTCTCCTATATGGCCGTGTCGTACATTTGGTTCTCAAGTGATGGAAATACGTTTTTCATTAAAAACTCTGTGAAAATGCAATTAATGTGTTTATATATATATATTCAGTGTGTTAATTAAAACCTGGCCATAGGCGTTTAATATGGGAAATCAGTTTTTCCTTGCGCAAAAGTTCCCAAATTATTTTAGACAAAAATACTTCAAATAAATGTTGTAGAGAATTAAATTCTGTCCCGGAGTTACTAATAAGATTTTATTTTTGACATTTAATAACCGAGAAAATCAATTTTAAAGTTATTTGAAGATTGCTGATTTATAGCGAAAGCCATGCAACTCAAACAGAATTTGTCCACTATTTTATAATCTGAAGCTTTTCTTCATGAGAAAGCTTCCAAATATGTTATTGAACGAAAATCACAAAACACAACTTTTTTTGACACTTCAGGTGGCATACATTTGTTCGTAATTTTGTTTGAATTCCATGGCTACCGCTATAACTCAGCTATCTCCAGAAAAAAATAAAATTGATTTTCTCGGTTATGGAATGTCAAAAATGAAATCCTATTACTAATTCGGGTGCAGAATTTAATTCTCTACAACAATTATTTGAAGTATTTTTGTCTAAAATAATTTGGGAACTTTTGCGCAAGGAAATACTGATTTCTCATGTTAAACGCCTATGGCCAGGTTTTTAATTAACACACTGTATATATTTTCTATTTGTAGCCTTCCGTTTGTCATTGTCACCATTCTTCTTAATTTTTTATTTATTTTTTTCACTGTAGCCCATATTTTGACAACTCCTTCCGAAGGAACAACAAAACTATCTACGAATTAAAACATGCACATTGAAAAATAACAAAATAATTTTAGAAATAACAATATGTACTCGCTTTTGTTTGGCAATATAGCTTCAGTTGCATCTCAGGATGTTATACATTTAGTGGAACTATTTGCGCAATATACCCACTAATGTATTTGACTATATTTTTCGAATATTCGGACAAGGATAATTACAATGAAATTTCGTAACTGTTTTCTTCGAGTAAATCTAAATTTAATACCATATTTCTTAATAATTTTTATATCGTTTATGTCTATGGTTGGCATAATCTTCGATTTAATCGTATATTTGAAAGAGAAAAGTACGTCTGCATATTCTTATTGGATATTAGCTTGACTGCTACCACAAATTGCATTATGCAGAAATTTATTTTTTTGTAACTATTGTAAAACATCAACGCCTGTAAATTATTATTCCACCCAGTTCGTCCTCTGCAATAACAATATATTGTTAATAATTCAAAATAAATAAATAATGGAAACTAGTTTAATACTTTCTGGCATAAAAAAAACAACTCCATTAATATTTCATTTGCAGCATATTCAAATAACATTAAGATACAATAGAAAAATTCAGTAACAATAATTATTGATATATTTCTTCCGTCACGTCGTCTTATTTTTAGCGAATATTTCAATCGAAGATAATATTAAAATCTTGAAGGCCTTCATAAATTCTATTTCTTCCATTAAAACGTTTCGTTTTCGACTGAATAATGTTTCAGCAGACTGACTGTAAATTAAATAGATAATTAACTAATTTATTTTAAATGTGAAAATAATTTACCTGTAATCTGCTATATCTACTGCTGTTTATGAAATTGAATCTGTAGATTCGGCTGAAGAGACATTATCAACCGTTGTAGGTATGATTGTTCAACTTCGTTTAGCGAAAATCTAATTATCTTTTTTTTTTTGATCTACATGTTTTTGTTGATGCTGCACATTCATCTTTATATTTAGCCATTGTTAAGTATAAAATAGGTTTTGTGAATCAGTACTTTATTCACATATTTTATGATTTTTCTGGTAGGAGCAGATAACTGACAATAGGAAGTTTCCAATAACAGCATTCAATTTCAGTCTTTCTTAATATTTGTAAATATTCTGTAAAAAAATAATACATACAAAATATACATACACATGCCTCCCTACATTTACCTATTAAAACACCGAGTAAACTCGCTCAAAATGTAAAAAAGTGTAAATTAAAACGATTTCAAATCATACCGCAACAAAACCAAACAATCAAAGTATAATGACATATGCAAACTTTATAAAGTTAATGTTACTATGCAAGTCAATTACTATTTATTATTAATTTTAAAACGTTGATTGATTCTTATAGAAAATAACTACACTTATTGTTTATGATTATTAATAATATTATACTACTTCCAGATTGCAAATTAATTAGAATTTATATTTTCAATTTTCTTAATAGTTATTTTATTTTCCTAATACGGTACGACTGCTATGCGCGCGCAATTACCGTTCAGATGTAAAAATGGCGGTATTTAAATTATCACAACGCTAGATATAATATATACCATGATACAAACGCTACTATTATAACTCATATAAACACAATTTTTGGGCTTAATATAATTTGATAATTAAATAGGTAATTTAACAAAATAAATCCTTTAATATAAATTTTACAATAAATACAAATAATAAATAAATACAAAAATGCAAGAAGTAAACTTATTTCCATAAGTTCATAACTATTTACTTAATAATACATAGATAAGTACATATTACAAAATGCAACATATCAGTGTTAAGATATAGTATAATCTACATATATAATACAAATAATAGAGGGTTAATAGGGTCATATTATATTATGAATCCCAATGTCGAATCTATCGATATTTTGAGAAAAAGGGACATCATGGTTTCCATTTGTAAAACATTACATTATCAAATGCATAAAAATGAATCAGTTTAGTTTTTAAATTATACGTTTTTTTTTCTTTATGAATAACGTGTAACTTAAGTAAGCTTGCTCGCCACGACAAGGCACTGATTCCAGGAGCAAGAACATGCACTACAACATATTTTTAACTACAAGTACATAGCTGATTTTCGGTAGCGAAATACCGCATCCAGACTACGAGTCTCGTAGTTTTAAATATGTATCTACGAAAACATGTTAAACTAAAATATAATCTAATTAGATTCTAATATATGTTCCGAAACACTTCATCGCTCCGCTGTGGGATCGTTTATTTCAGTTATTATTACCGCAATCGTGCGAATGGATTTAAAGGCACGAAATACTGTTGTTGTTATGGTTGTGGTTGTAGTAGTAGTAGTAGTAGTAGTAGTAGTAGTAGTAGTAGTAGTAGTAGAAGTAGTAGTAGTAGTAGTAGTAGTAGTAGTAGTAGTAGTAGTAGTAATAGGAGGAGGAGGAGGAGGAAAAGGAGAAGGAGTATTAGTAGTAGTAGCAATTTTGGTCTTAAATTTTAAATCTTGAAACTGCCAGTATGTATTAGTATTAGTGTATACGTTTATTTTTGCGGAACAATCCGGTCGCCAGAGCCTCGTTAGTAAAAACAGGAAGCACCAACTTGAAGGTGAGGATGACATTTGAGCATAGCTCAGTGAACCCTATATGTTATAGAGATCAGTGGCATAGCTCCTTACTTCCCATGTGTATGTGTGTGTGTATATGTATGTATGTATGTATGTATGTATGTATGTATATATGTATGTATGTATTTATTTATTTTTGTGTATGTTAAATGAAAGTGTATGTCTGCATGTGTATTTTATATGTGTGTGTGTATGTATGTGATGTGTCCAGGAGTGCAGGGCTTTATTTTGCTGAAACAAAAAAAAGGTAAATTAAATCAACGCACTATATATATATATATATATATATATATATATATATATATATATATATATATATATATATATATATAATAAAATAAAATCTTACTGGGTGGTAGATTCAACTCTAAGAAGTCTTTTAAGACTTGCAGGCCAGTTTTGTTTAAATGGATATAATCTGGCCTGTCGTTTATCCATCTAAAACCGTGCAATAATTGAGTAATTGAAATTTGGCAATTATAATACAATACCTTTCGTAGAGTTGAATCTTGATGGAACCGTCCTGGTTGGTAAATGCTGGTTGGAGGTCCAACACAGTTACACCTGAAGAAAATAAGTTAAATGAAAAGTAAGAAATTTCATGACAATAAATAATACGAACCCTGCAACTTCCTTATAATATTTTGGAACTTTGTCCAAAGTTGGTGCTCTGGAGATCCTTTCAGGAAACGAGGCATCGGTAGTAATGTCGTTACTACCACATTGGTGCCTCGCTCCTTTAGCCTTTTCAGTAGGCATCTCCAGAGCACCTTGTAGGTTCGAATTTTCATGTGCTGAAAATATAAGAGAATAAATATGTATGTATTATAATATTAGTGTAAAATTTACTTTTTTGACGTCATTCGTACCTACCATGATGACAACATTTGTGTGAGTGGGTTTGGTTTGTAGTCTCTGGCTGAGACTACGAATACCTTGCCCACTCACACAAATGTCGATTGTGTTACATCCTGACGCTAAAATTATAGGAAAAAATTTAAAAAACAATGTGAAAAGATTATTCAATTATAGTCATACCATTTTTCTCTGGTTTTATGGCCCTTTGTCGCGCCAGAAACCGAACAAAATTGCTGTCTCCCAACAATTGATAATCAAATATTATCTACAAAAATAAAAATATCATAACGTATTTGAACTACAATAATTTATGAACATTTTTTTTAAAAAAAGTAAAATATTTATAGATGCACAACGTTTCGAAAATTAAATTTATAATTTAAAATAATATTAAATAGCTTTTTGAAATTGTTAACTTTATTAATTGCTTTATATTATAGTTCTTCATGCCAAAATAAATAAAGTTGTAATTGTACTTACACTAGCCATTGTTAACAACGAAATGTGATTCGAATGAGTATGTAACGGCGGATTTTATTTTGAAAAATAACGTTATTTGTCTCAGTAAATTCTATTGGCTGTAATTAAATATCCGTTGGTGAATCAGAACAGAGATTTATTTAAATATTTCTTTTTTCTTGCATGTATGGGGAAACTAACTTTTTACCGGTAATTTTAAAAATTCTAAAAAAATATATTACGTTTTATGTTTACACGGTGATACGAGATATTACCTTCGAATGTTTATTTTTTATTTTGAATTAATAACAATATTATTAATTACAACACTTTTGTGTTTATAAATAACGCGCGTGTAGCCTATTTAGTATTCCGCCAGGGGGCCAGGGTCGAACTTTTTTGCCGCGTTATATAAAAAAATTATTTCTTTAACATATAAATAAATAAATGTCGTATAAATGTAAAAATATTTTATTTGAAAAATTTCATACAAATAATTTTCATTATTATAAAGGTAAATTATATATGAATATAGCAATATGTATATGTAACTTGTGGACAGAGAATAAGTCTTCCGACCAATAAGATGGCAATAATTTTAAAAACGAACCAATAGAACGACTTGTCTCTGATTGCTAGTTGGTTCTAAATTCTGTTGCCATTGTGTATGGAAATTTGAAATCAGTTTTCAGTTAATACAATACGCAGTTTCAAGTTTCAATTTTGTGTGAAAAGTCTATCAAGTGAAAATATTAATAAAAATATGGATTCGTCTTTGTCATCGACATCTTCAGTGCAGATAAGTATTAAAGAGCATATTTTATCATATATTTTAAATTTTACAGATCATTTTGGTGTAATTAATCGCCTAAATGTTGAATCGTACCGTAATGAAAATGGAATATACGATGAATTATGTATTTTTAGTAATATAAAAAGCATAGATTCTCGCAGAAAAATGTTTCAGGCAAGTTGGAGAAGAAATAAGGATTCTTTAACCCAGCAAGTCATCAATACACAAAATGTGACGAAGAAATTGATGCTGGAAATGGAATCTCAACAGAGTTTACAAGAGAATGCCGTTTCAGTTGTCCAACAGCAAGAACAGCAGCAGTTCATTGTTCCTGCAAATTTTTGGAAAACATTCTATCGCAGAAAACGTACATTAACACCATTCGTTTTGGAAAATAATACGAAAATTTATTGGACCGATCTTTTTAATGAATATTTTTCTTCAGTCAATGATAAATGTGTATTATCATTTAAATCACATAAATGTAATAAAACAACTCGCGGTGTAACTTTTAGATGTCGGGCAATTTGCAAACATACGAATTGTGTTATGTACGAATTAAGTACAACAAATGAAGTTTTCGGGAACAATGATGTTACAATTAATGTTGTACAAAAGGGGGAAATTCACCATGAAAATGAACAACACCGACGCTTCTATAAAGGGCATCGAAGAGCAGAATTAGGAAAGGAACTTCTTCTAGAAAATCCAAGTGTGGTTATGCTAAAACATTTAAGTAATGATTCAGCAAAATCATCGTTAGAAGAAGGTAATTTAAATAATTTTCCTCCGTCTACAATTTTAAGAAAAGTTGCTAGCGAAAATATAAGGTCATTAGATTTGGATACAGATTTATTTAAACATTTAATAAAATTAAAAGAATATTTTAACAGAAATTGGTCGGGTAAAAAAGTAGAAGGTTACATACAGAGTTTACAGTATGAACCATTTGGCGTTATATTGTATACGGAGGAACAAATTAAATTTTTATTTAAACTGAAAACAGATATTTTTTGCTACTTGGATGCTACGGGAAGCATCGTTGCAAAACCCCCTTGGATCAACAAAAAAATTTATTATTATGCCCTAATATTGCCCGGCGGTGAAAAGTCTCCAGTTCCTATTGCGGAATACATAACGTCTCAACATGATATACCGAGCATATCTAATTTTTTGACTACATTTGTATCTAGCCTAAAGTCTATTCGGAGATCAGTTAATCCTGTAATTAAAAAAATAGAAACAGATTTCAGTTTAGTTTTAATACAGTCCACATTAAAATCATTTAATGATATGGATTTATTACAATATTTAATAAAAATGTGGAATTATTGCCTTGATCCAAAGGGCAATAATATAGATTATTTAGTAATTTTACATGTATGTGCATCACATTGTTTCAAAAATTTTATAAATAATTCAAGTAAAATTAGTGCAAATAAGAACATTAAATGTTTATCAAAATTTATTGTTGCGCGAATTTTAAATAGTTCTGATTTGGACAAAATAACAGAATACTGGAAAAATGTCGTCAAAGTTTTAGGTTCTGAATATATATTTAAAAATTTTAATGACATACTAGCTTCAGTTCAGAGTATTCCGGAATGCACCACAGAAAGTAAGATATCATTTAAATATAAATTCCAAGGGAAATATCCTTTAAGGAAGATGTCTCCCTTCTTCCAGCATTTCGAAAATGTGATGCATATTGCATTAAATGAATGTGAAGCAGACGTAACGTTACAAAAAAATATCTACTTTTCACCAAACATTTTAAATATAATTTTAAAAAATATTTTAGCATTTTACCCTATTGTTTCGGGTTGTATAATAATGAAGAAATTTGGTATTAAACGGGACAGCAATTCAGCTGTTGAAAATTGGTTTAAAATTGTGAAAAAAGATACTTTTAAGGGTAAATTACGTAGGCAAGCACCTAGGTTTATTAGAAAAAATGAATCATTATTGAAAGGTCGTATTAATAATTATATTTTTTCTCTCACTACATGTAAAAAGAGGAAAAGCAATTTTCCTCTTACTGCAAGTAAAAAGAGAAAAACAAATAACGATAATATTCAAAATTTTAATGACTCGTTAAATATAACAAATTCCGAAGAAATGTGGAGAAAGAAAGAAAGTCCTGTTTTTAAAAATAGACATTTTATAGAATTAAAACGACCTATAAATAATGAGACGAAGGATTCTCAGGTACACAATTCACCAGATAAAATTAAAAAACGTAAATTGTTTTTCGAAAATTCTCCTTCACCAAAAAAAATGAAATATTATAGTACACCAGCGGATAATATTCAATCTTGTCAAGGTAAAGATATCGCGAATTATTTTGAAGATTTTTCTCCGATTCCTAAAGAAGAAAGCATTATTAATACCAGTAAAAAACATGCCGTTGTGAAACAGTTAAATTTTAATTTGCCAGGTAGTAGTAATGCTGATCTTACTCCAAAATTTGAGAAACCTTGGTCAGGTATTAATACAATATTTCCAACGGATAAAGTGCGATATATTATAAGTGGCCATGTTATAAATGAAAATAATATATCTACCTTAAAACCGGGGGAATGGTTGGATGATACCATTATAAATGCATTTTTATTAATTCAGGAAAAAATTGCTGAGACTCATCATATGAAAATTGCTGCGTTCGATACTTTTGTTGTGACCAAATTGTTTTCAAATAATAGTTTATATACATTGAACAATTAGGCAACCAAGAAAGAGGTCATGCTTGCGGACATATGGTTATTACCGGTACATATCAATGATAATCATTGGGCTCTGTATGTGGTAGTTTTTAAACACCAAATAATTTTGTACATTGATTCTTTATACAATGTTCCAAAATTAAGTCATTTAAAATGTATACAGAATTTCATAGCTTACCACTATCAGAAATCATTCCAAAGGAATATTGATTTTTCTAATTGGATAGTATATCAATGTAGAGATATCGCGTATCAAAATAGTGTCAGTGGAAATTGTGGGGTACATGTATGTATATGGGCTTACATCATTTGCTCATCAACACAATTTCACTTTACGGATAATGATGTAACAAATGCGCGGCTTTGGATTTTACAACACATACAAATGTATAATAATAAAGTTCATCGTTACAGTATTTCACAAAATTACAATCATATTATAGAAGACAATATTATTCAAAAAAATATCAGTAATCTTTTGGTTTCGTTACCGGTAATAGTTGGTTGCCCAAATGATCAAAAGTCTACTGTTGCTTATTGTAGTAACATAAGCAAAAATTTATTTAAAGCAACTTCGTCACATTGTGCTTTGCAACATGAATGTAAACAACCGAGTAATGAGAAACAAATATTTTGCCAAATTTGTCGCGATTATTATCATGCTAGTTGTGTAGATCTTACACATTTTGATAGAACACCAAAAATTTTCATATGTCCACGATGTGATCAATAATTTTCTTGTTCTACGTAAAAATAGTATTTTGCATGAGCTTTTATTTGAAACTATCATATTTGTAGTCGGATGCGGTATTTCGCTACCGAAAATCGGCTGCAAGTGGTAGTGGATGATATATTATATATATTATATTAGAATCTAATTAGATTATATCTTAGTTTAACATGTTTTCGTAGATACATATTTAAAACTACGAGACTCTTAGTCTGGATGCGGTATTTCGCTACCGAAAATCAGCTATATGTACTTGTAGTTAAAAATATGTTGTAGTGCATGTGCATTATTTGAAACTATCATATTTGTGATCGGATGCGGTATTTCGCTACCGAAAATCGGCTGCAGGTGGTAGTGGATGATATATTATATTAGAATCTAATTAGATTATATTTTAGTTTAACATGTTTTCGTAGATACATATTTAAAACTACGAGACTCGTAGTCTGGATGCGGTATTTCGCTACCGAAAATCAGCTATGTACTTGTAGTTAAAAATATGTTGTAGTGCATGTTCTTGCTCCTGGAATCAGTGCCTTGTCGTGGCGAGCAAGCTTACTTAAGTTACACGTTATTCATAAAGAAAAAAAAACGTATAATTTAAAAACTAAACTGATTCATTTTTATGCATTTGATAATGTAATGTTTTACAAATGGAAACCATGATGTCCCTTTTTCTCAAAATATCGATAGATTCGACATTGGGATTCATAATATAATATGACCCTATTAACCCTCTATTATTTGTATTATATATGTAGATTATACTATATCTTAACACTGATATGTTGCATTTTGTAATATGTACTTATCTATGTATTATTAAGTAAATAGTTATGAACTTATGGAAATAAGTTTACTTCTTGCATTTTTGTATTTATTTATTATTTGTATTTATTGTAAAATTTATATTAAAGGATTTATTTTGTTAAATTACCTATTTAATTATCAAATTATATTAAGCCCAAAAATTGTGTTTATATGAGTTATAATAGTAGCGTTTGTATCATGGTATATATTATATCTAGCGTTGTGATAATTTAAATACCGCCATTTTTACATCTGAACGGTAATTGCGCGCGCATAGCAGTCGTACCGTATTAGGAAAATAAAATAACTATTAAGAAAATTGAAAATATAAATTCTAATTAATTTGCAATCTGGAAGTAGTATAATATTATTTATAATCATAAACAATAAGTGTAGTTATTTTCTATAAGAATCAATCAACGTTTTAAAATTAATAATAAATAGTAATTGACTTGCATAGTAACATTAACTTTATAAAGTTTGCATATGTCATTATACTTTGATTGTTTGGTTTTGTTGCGGTATGATTTGAAATCGTTTTAATTTACACTTTTTTACATTTTGAGCGAGTTTACTCGGTGTTTTAATAGGTAAATGTAGGGAGGCATGTGTATGTATATTTTGTATGTATTATTTTTTTACAGAATATTTACAAATATTAAGAAAGACTGAAATTGAATGCTGTTATTGGAAACTTCCTATTGTCAGTTATCTGCTCCTACCAGAAAAATCATAAAATATGTGAATAAAGTACTGATTCACAAAACCTATTTTATACTTAACAATGGCTAAATATAAAGATGAATGTGCAGCATCAACAAAAACATGTAGATCAAAAAAAAAAAGATAATTAGATTTTCGCTAAACGAAGTTGAACAATCATACCTACAACGGTTGATAATGTCTCTTCAGCCGAATCTACAGATTCAATTTCATAAACAGCAGTAGATATAGCAGATTACAGGTAAATTATTTTCACATTTAAAATAAATTAGTTAATTATCTATTTAATTTACAGTCAGTCTGCTGAAACATTATTCAGTCGAAAACGAAACGTTTTAATGGAAGAAATAGAATTTATGAAGGCCTTCAAGATTTTAATATCATCTTCGATTGAAATATTCGCTAAAAATAAGACGACGTGACGGAAGAAATATATCAATAATTATTGTTACTGAATTTTTCTATTGTATCTTAATGTTATTTGAATATGCTGCAAATGAAATATTAATGGAGTTGTTTTTTTTATGCCAGAAAGTATTAAACTAGTTTCCATTATTTATTTATTTTGAATTATTAACAATATATTGTTATTGCAGAGGACGAACTGGGTGGAATAATAATTTACAGGCGTTGATGTTTTACAATAGTTACAAAAAAATAAATTTCTGCATAATGCAATTTGTGGTAGCAGTCAAGCTAATATCCAATAAGAATATGCAGACGTACTTTTCTCTTTCAAATATACGATTAAATCGAAGATTATGCCAACCATAGACATAAACGATATAAAAATTATTAAGAAATATGGTATTAAATTTAGATTTACTCGAAGAAAACAGTTACGAAATTTCATTGTAATTATCCTTGTCCGAATATTCGAAAAATATAGTCAAATACATTAGTGGGTATATTGCGCAAATAGTTCCACTAAATGTATAACATCCTGAGATGCAACTGAAGCTATATTGCCAAACAAAAGCGAGTACATATTGTTATTTCTAAAATTATTTTGTTATTTTTCAATGTGCATGTTTTAATTCGTAGATAGTTTTGTTGTTCCTTCGGAAGGAGTTGTCAAAATATGGGCTACAGTGAAAAAAATAAATAAAAAATTAAGAAGAATGGTGACAATGACAAACGGAAGGCTACAAATAGAAAATATATACAGTGTGTTAATTAAAAACCTGGCCATAGGCGTTTAACATGAGAAATCAGTATTTCCTTGCGCAAAAGTTCCCAAATTATTTTAGACAAAAATACTTCAAATAATTGTTGTAGAGAATTAAATTCTGCACCCGAATTAGTAATAGGATTTCATTTTTGACATTCCATAACCGAGAAAATCAATTTTATTTTTTTCTGGAGATAGCTGAGTTATAGCGGTAGCCATGGAATTCAAACAAAATTACGAACAAATGTATGCCACCTGAAGTGTCAAAAAAAGTTGTGTTTTGTGATTTTCGTTCAATAACATATTTGGAAGCTTTCTCATGAAGAAAAGCTTCAGATTATAAAATAGTGGACAAATTCTGTTTGAGTTGCATGGCTTTCGCTATAAATCAGCAATCTTCAAATAACTTTAAAATTGATTTTCTCGGTTATTAAATGTCAAAAATAAAATCTTATTAGTAACTCCGGGACAGAATTTAATTCTCTACAACATTTATTTGAAGTATTTTTGTCTAAAATAATTTGGGAACTTTTGCGCAAGGAAAAACTGATTTCCCATATTAAACGCCTATGGCCAGGTTTTAATTAACACACTGAATATATATATATAAACACATTAATTGCATTTTCACAGAGTTTTTAATGAAAAACGTATTTCCATCACTTGAGAACCAAATGTACGACACGGCCATATAGGAGAAAAATTTCATATCAAAAGATTCATATCGACAAAAGTTTTTTATATAAATATTTATATTATAATAAAAATATCTTTTAGATTATGTTGATTTTTGTTATTATATTTCTTACTTCATTTCCTTTCCATAAATTATGAGATCCTTATTTTCTAATAATATTAATAATATTCAAACAGAAAATTAATCATAATGTTAATTCGTCATAAATATGCAATAAGTCAAGCTCAGTCTAAATCTTTTCTAGATATTTTGTTGTTGTTTATAATGAATTGATATGAAAGCAAGTTATTAATTTTTTTGTACCTCCCCGTAGCGTGACACTGCAACAAAAAATAAGGAGTAATTTATTATAACTGTTATTCTTTTTATTTATAATAATTCGTAAGCGAAACAGATTCATATTTCATATAGGAGATATATGAAAAATATATCTAGGTACATGGGATATACTACACAAATTTAAATTTGTTGAAATTGCCGCGTTTTGAAAGCCAAACTTACACTCGGTAAATTTAGCTCCTGGGGAATTTGTTTTGTTAGATCTTATAATTAATTATTCTTTTTTCTCTAATTATTATTTATTGATCTATACATGCTAACTTCATGTAATGTTACGAAGAGAAATGGTTATTATAATTTTATTTGTACTTTCCTTTCCTAAAACGGATCTTTATGATTTTTTTTCACACCCCTCTACGGGTGGCGCCATATTGAAATGTATATTAAATAAGTTGTTATAATATATATTATTTATTTATAATAAGTTTATGGCGGCACGCGAACTTATATAGGAGATATCTAAGAATATACGAAAATGCAAGGCGAGTCATAAAATCTTTATGATTTTTTTTTCACACCCCTCTACGGGTGGCGCCATATTGAAATGTATATTAAATAAGTTGTTATAATATATATTATTTATTTATAATAAGTTCATGGCGGCACGCGAACGTATATAGGAGATATCTAAGAATATACGAAAATGCAAGGCGAGTCATAAAATCTTTATGAATTTTTTTCACACCCCTCTACGGGTGGCGCCATATTGAAATATATATTAAATAAGTTGTTATAATATATATTATTTATTTATAATAAGTTCATGGCGGCACGCGAACGTATATAGGAGATATTTAAGAATATACGAAAAAATAAGTCGACACGTAAAATCTTTATGATTTTTTTTCACACCCCTCTACGGCTGGCACCATATTGAAATGTATATTAAATAAGTTGTTATAATATATATTATTTATTTATAATAAGTTTATGGCGGCACGCGAACTTATATAGGAGATATCTAAGAATATACGAAAATGCAAGGCGAGTCATAAAATATTTATGATTTTTTTTCACACCCCTCTACGGGTGGCGCCATATTGAAATGTATATTAAATAAGTTGTTATAATATATATTATTTATTTATAATAAGTTCATGGCGGCACGCGAACGTATATAGGAGATATCTAAGAATATACGAAAATGCAAGGCGAGTCATAAAATCTTTATGATTTTTTTTCACACCCCTCTACGGGTGGCGCCATATTGAAATGTATATTAAATAAGTTGTTATAATATATATTATTTATTTATAATAAGTTCATGGCGGCACGCGAACGTATATAGGAGATATCTAAGAATATACGAAAATGCAAGGCGAGTCATAAAATCTTTATGATTTTTTTTCACACCCCTCTACGGGTGGCGCCATATTGAAATGTATATTAAATAAGTTGTTATGATATATATTATTTATTTATAATAAGTTCATGGCGGCACGCGAACTTATATAGGAGATATCTAAGATTATACAAAAATGCAAGGCGTCTCATAAAATCTTTATGATTTTTTTTCACAGCCCTCTACGGGTGGCGCCATATTGAAATGTATATTAAATAAGTTGTTATGATATATATTATTTATTTATAATAAGTTCATGGCGGCACGCGAACTTATATAGGAGATATCTAAGATTATACAAAAATGCAAGACGTCTCATAAAATCTTTATGATTTTTTTTCACACCCCTCTACGGGTGGCGCCATATTGAAATGTATATTAAATAAGTTGTTATGATATATATTATTTATTTATAATAAGTTCATGGCGGCACGCGAACTTATATAGGAGATACCTAAGATTATACAAAAATGCAAGACGTCTCATAAAATCTTTATGATTTTTTTTCACACCCCTCTACGGGTGGCGCCATATTGAAATGTATATTAAATAAGTTGTTATAATATATATTATTTATTTATAACAAGTTCATGGCGGCACGCGAACTTATATAGGAGATATCTAAGAATATACGAAAATATAAGTCGACTCATAAAATCTTTATGAATTTTTTTCACACCCCTCTACGGGTGGCGCCATATTGAAATGTATATTAAATAAGTTGTTATAATATATATTATTTATTTATAACAAGTTCATGGCGGCACGCGAACTTATATAGGAGATATCTAAGAATATACGAAAATATAAGTCGACTCATAAAATCTTTATGAATTTTTTTCACACCCCTCTACGGGTGGCGCCATATTGAAATATATATTAAATAAGTTGTTATGATATATATTATTTATTTATAATAAGTTCATGGCGGCACGCGGACTTATATAGGAGATATCTACGAATATACGAAAAATATAAGTCGACTCGTAAAATCTTTATGAATTTTTTTCACACCCCTCTACGGGTGGCGCCATATTGAAATGTATATTAAATTAGATGTTATGATATATATTATTTATTTATAATAATTTTATGGCGGCACGCGGACTTATATAGGAGATATCTAAGATTATACGAAAATATAAGTCGAGTCGCACAATCTTTATGATTTTTTTCGCACCGTCCTACGGGTGGTGCCACATTAAAATATATATTGTTTAATTTGTTATAATATATATTATTTATTTATAGTAATTTAAAGGCGGCACGCGAACTTATATAGGAGATACCTTAGATTAAATAAAAATGAAGGACGGGTCACACTTTCTTTATGAATTTTTTTCACACCCTCCTACAGGTGATGCTATATTAAAATATATATTATATAATTTGTTATAATGCATACTATTTATTTATATTAATTTCAAGGCGGCACGCGGCATTATATAGGAGATATCTAAAAAAATATGCACATAGGGTAGATAACGTAAACTTTATTATTTTTTTACAAATTCCCTACGGGTGGTTCTAGTACAAAATATATATGAGTATATTTGTTATAATACATACTATTTATTTATAATAATTTCGATGCGGCACTCTCAAGATATTTAGGGAATAAATACATTTGTTGATTATATACTGCCATAACCTATAAAGTTTATGTGGTTAGTATCATCAAAATTAATAAATTACCTGCTTCTGATAATTTTATATGTATTATTTTTATTTATTCTTTCGTTTAATATATACTTTATTGTCATTTATTCCTTAATTTCTATAATAATTAGCACTGGTATATCTATTCGGTCATGGTAATGCAATGTATAATGTTTGTTCACAATAGGTTGTATTACAGAAGTGGCCGCTAGAATTGGCCGCTAGAATCACTCTGGTTACTTTAATACCAAGTCAACCTGCAGTTCATTATTTTGCCACCAGATGTCATATCGCTTAGCCATTGGTCATTTTTATGTGTTTTCAATATTGCCAGTCATCGTTGTCAGTATCTCAAGAAAATACACAAATAAATAAAATAAAAGTATTACTTACACTATAAATAAATATTAGAAGTATATTTAAATGTGTTTTGCATTAAAATAAAACAAGTAGCCACGAAAATACATAATAATTTACGCAACAACAACGAATATGACAGTGGCCCTCTAATGGCGGACGAAACGCGAGCCACGTCATGGCCATACCCTGAGTATAAAGGTACCCTACCATACACTAGGGTACCTTTATATACAGGGTATGGCCATGGGGCAAGATCGCCGCCATAAGCGAGCCAATGCCAAACATATTGATAATTCATTTCCATATTTATTTGTAAGAAATGTGATATTATATTGTACAGGAATATTACATAATCACACTATGAATCTATAAAGATAATAAAAATTCATTTATTTAAGAGATACACAATTATTATTATGACATAGATTTAGAGGTTATGTATAGCATATGATATAGGTTGTTATTATCACATCAAATTTAATAACTGTGGTTATTATTTACATAATAAGTATATATTTTAAACTTACCTTTTAAAAAATTAAATGTTTGTGCTTAATATTGGTCATTTTTATGTGTTTTCAATATTGCCAGTCATCGTTGTCAGTATCTCAAGAAAATACACAAATAAATAAAATAAAAGTATTACTTACACTATAAATAAATATTAGAAGTATATTTAAATGTGTTTTGCATTAAAATAAAACAAGTAGCCACGAAAATACATAATAATTTGCGCAACAACGAATATGACAGTGGCCCTCTAATGGCGGACGAAACGCGAGCACGTCATGGCCATACCCTGAGTATATAGGTACCCTACCATACACATAAAAAATACCAATATTAAGCATAAACATTTAAATTTTTAAAAGGCAAGTTTAAAATATATACTTATTATGTAAATAATGACCAGTTATTAAATTTGATGTGATAATAACAACCTATATCCTATGCGCTACATAACCTCTAAATTTATGTCATAATAATAATTGTATATCTCTTAAATAAATGAATTTTTATTACCTTTTTAGATTCATAGTGTGATTATTTAATATTCCTGTATAATATAATATCACATTTCTTACAAATAAATAAGGAAATGAATTATCAATATGTTTGACATTGGCTCGCTTATGGCGGCGATCTTGCCCCATGGCCATACCCTGTATATAAAGGTACCCTACCATATACGCCAATATCATCACTGCTCGATTTGTTTTCAAATGTATTTGAATATCTGTAAAAAACTTCAGAGCCAATGTCCTCATTTTTAGATTGTTCAGCTTTATTTATTTCCCATGTGCCGATATCATTACTTGACATTTTTGAAATATGTTCTTCTCGTGTTACTTCACTTTTAGCTTCTGCCACCAGCTTTTGAGGAATGTATTTTGAATTTCTCGGTGCTGTGGTACCCGCTGCAGTTTTTGTTTTAGATAAAAAAGGGATGGAACAGCAGTCTTTTTTAACTTTCTTAAAACCTTGTGGTTTGGTAGTAAGTCCTTTATATATTTATTTTCAAAGTCATTAATTTCAAAATGTATACTGCACACTACATGGTTATGATTGGGAATAAAATGTTTTCGATTGACACGATTTTTCCAAGCTTTATATCGTTGGAGATCCTTTTCTTTCCGGGGAAAATTATGTAATGTTACGGTTGAATTCTTTAAGTTGTTATTACAACCAACTACACAGCAATTAGGCATTTTTAAACAACAAATATCGAAGAATGTCTAGTAAACCTTGTACTAGTGATGGCTAAACATCGATAGTACTATCGATAAGATGCACTATCGAAAACTATTGATATATTAAAAACTATCGATTTATTTGAAAACTATCGTAGCGATAAAATACTTGTCAATTCCCGCAACCTCAGTACCTTCGGAACGATTTTTTTCAAACGCAGGACTCTTTATGACTGACCGCAGAAATAGAATTAAACCGAAAAACCTGAACAAACTTATATTTTTACGACAAAATGCATGGATCAGTGAAGTCGACAAATATAATATGGAGCAGCAGCATTAAACCAGAGATGAAATATATATTTTGTTTTTGTCAATTATAAAAAAAGCAACCAAACAAATTAAATTTACATTATATTTCTGAAATTATTCCTAAAAACCTGTCATCAATTATTAGTATTATAAACTATCGATACTATTTGATATTTTCATTTTAACTATCGAAAACTATCGATTTTCAAACTATCGCAGATTTACCCTTGTACCACCGACCAATAATCTAAACCTTGTACGAACAATACAACCAGGGAATACCAACACAACCAAAACTATGCAACTGCAGTCACTCAGTCAGTGAGCTCAATCGACTCTTGTCGGTATGACGTCATGCGCTACATATTCGCGGTTGAATATCTTAGAAGTATTATCCTTAGCAAACTGAGATTTTCATATTTTTTTTTTTTTTTTTATTGATGTAGACCATTTTTGCTCATAGATATTTTTTTTCTATTTTTTAATGCAAAGTTGTTTTTTTGGCTTACACCCTTTAAGCTGTAATTATTACTTACCCCCAAATCATGACGATACATTATGGATTGTGTTCTAAAAGTTGACAGAAAGTGAAAAGCTTTATAAGTACATAGAAAATGAAAAGTTAGGTGTAAAGCTTCAATATTTTCAAAATAAGAAAAATGAGTTGTTCAAATGAATCGAATGAGAATGATACTGCAAATTTTATTTGTAGTGAAGAATAGATTTTAGTTTTTAGTATACGAGGAAGAAAGTAAGTGATGATCCGTAAATGTATATTTAATTTCTTTATGATATAGGTATATTATTCTTCGAAAATTTGACCGTCGAAATCATTGGATAAAGGCCCATTCACAACTCGAAATTCGTTGAACTTCCGTGAAATTCGTAAAGTCATACGGCAATCCGGTAGTTGCGTTCACAGCAGCGAAATTTGAGATCATCTAATTTCATTTTAGTAGAAAGCTTGCAGTCAAGCTCCCAACGTAATTTAGGGTACTTTCTAATAATTGTGTAGAAACATTTCATATATTTGTATGAAGCCCTTTTTGAAATTTCGTTTGAGTGTGAGGTTTGTTTAAAATACTACGTTATTAGATTTATTTCTTAATTATTTTGTGGTAAATATTTAAAAACATGTTTCAATATCATTTTATGTTGAAGTAAGAACAAAAGTATTGTTATGGACATGGACAGGCAACGGCGAAGAAAAACTGCTCTTCTTTTGATGTAGTTTAGAAAATGAAAAACAACGAAAAGAAAGATGGTGGTGGGTGCGACCTATTAATCAAAAACGATATGAACAAGGAGACTGGCACAATTTCATTAGGGAAATGAGATTGTGGGATATTAACATGTATTTAACTACACGAGACTAAATATAGAACAATTTGATCTTTTATTATCATTTGTGGGTATTGTAATTTAAAAAAAAATGATAAAGGGAGACCGCCAATACTCGTATACCACTCATGCCACATTCCCTACTCCCTCTACCGATGGAATTCCATCTCTCTTCTTTCAGTCTGTTGTTTCTGTAATTAATATTTCTCTTGTCGTATAATACTAGGTACCGTGATACCATATTAATAAACTCTTCTTCAGATGTCATTGTGCCACAAAATATTCATATTTTGTTTAGCAATAAAAGACCAAACAAATGCAAACTTAGCCTGTCAAACAATGATAAACAGCTGATGAATGTTTCATGTTTTGATCTCATAGATGGAACTAGCATACAAATTTAAAGTTGCGAACGTACGAAGTTCAATGATCTAAATTTCATAGTTGAAATATCAAATTTAAGGCTATGAATCGATCTTAACTTTAGTCTTGACGTCATCACCCCAACAATATTTACCCAGGTAAAGACTGTGATTCTGAACGTACCCCAGTTGTACAATTTCACTTAGTGATATTTGATATCTTTATATTATTGGTCGGTGTTTGATATTCTACATTTGGTTTTGTAGTACTGGTTTGGTTCACGAAGATGACTATTCAAGGTTCAAAGAAAGAATATACAGCAATAAGCAACATTTCATGTTAGAAAGAGAAACATTATTTGTCTTATGTCTTTGTATTTTATGTTGTGGGTCAGATATACGTAAATGGTGAATGCTGACAATAATTGTGACGTATGTCGTAGAGTTAAAAGTATCTAATTACCTACCACAGTGCCCTCTGTGCTGATGTTTACCCAGTGACATACTCGCAGCCAACTACACCAGTAATACTTATACGGTTTTAAACTCTGGAAACCGTTTAATTGCTCTTGGGTTTAAACACTTTCGTTGGTAACAAATAATTGATTATATCCATTGGCAAAATATTTAGAAAATCCGATATATCCTGCGAAAACCCACTTTCATCACAATCGTGCGGGTCAATATTACAAATTAACTCGATTTTTGCTAATTAGCGAAGTTGCATATCAGATGACAGCTTCTTCTTGAAGTACACATACATTATAGAAACCATTAAATAATCTCGCACAATGAAATACGAGAGAAATTTGTTTTGTAAGGCAACAAACTTATTTCAGATTTTGAATTAGCGCTAAGGAAAACTCGCTTTGAATAGATGGCGTATTTGTCGCTCGACCTCATTTATTTGCTAAATGAAATGAGTAACAAGCCGGGGGCAGTACAATCAGCTGTTTCGAAGGTTACGCGATCAGCTGAGTGCCCGCGCTCTTATAGAGGTAAGAAAGGTATTGTCTGGTCAAAAAATTCAATGAGTTTTTAAGAAGCACATTTTATATAATACGATTTTACCATTTTTACGATGATGTCTGTATGTATGTCTGTGTGACGAATGTTTCGGATCGCATAACTTCAATACCACGATTCCAAAAATTATATTTTTTCGTATTTCTCAAGTTTACACCAGAAGAAGAGGTGATTAGATTTTGCTTATAATTGGTGAACCGGAAGTAGCCTTATTTGAAGATTTTAACAGTTTTTCTTAAAAAAAAAAAACGCAGTTAAATATCATTTAGTGATATTTAATGTTATTATAATTTAAGGAATATATTATTCGCTATACGATTTGATTGCATTTTATACTTCATATTCAATAGATATATAGTTAAAGAATTATAAAGATATTAAATTTCATAAATCAGCCAACTATGCTAACTATGGAAACTGGTAATATATTCAGATAATTCAAATTGACAGACGTTAGTATCAATGAAAAGTAAATGAATGTGGCAGAGATGAGGATGTTGAGATACATGTTGGGGAAGACACGGAAAAATACGGTAAGGATGGAAGAATAGGAGAAATAACTCTAGTGTTAGAAGTTTCTAGAAAGATACAAGAGAGATGATTAGATTGGTTTGAACATGTCATGAGGAGAGATGAAGAATATATTGGAAGAAGAATGAATAGCTTAGTAATAAAAGGTTGGAGAAACAGAGGAAGACCAAAGTTAAGATGGAAGAACTGTATTGCGGAACACTTGAGAGAAAGCGACCTGAATGAGAACGACACGCAAAACCGAAATGAGTGGAAGAAGAAAATAAAAAATAGCGACCCCTAAACAATGGGAAAATCTAAAGAAGATGTCAGTGTCAAGTACAATTTGCATAGATTGATAATGAAATAATTTTACTGGAAATTTAGAATCTTGCAAGAAAATTTATGTATGGAATTTATATATAATCCATAGGATTGACGGAAGGTATTGTGCTGGCTAGATCAGATTTTTTTCAGTTAAAATGTGTCCATAAATATTTCATGTTGCACGCCAATGCATACAAAATGTAGAGAAGTTATTTGCAAGTAATATAGCATACGGCTTATAAATTCAATTAGGGTACTGCTATGATATGGCCATGGGCCAAGATCGCCGCCATTTGCGGGCCAGTGTCAAACATACTGAGTTTTCATTTCCCTATTTATTTGTAAGAAATGTGATATTATATTATAAAGGTATATTAAATAATCACACTAAAGGTAATAAAAAATTATTTATTTAAGAGATACACAATTATTATTTTCATAGAATTAGAGGTTATGTAGAGTATAGGATATAAGTTGTAATTATCACTTGTAATTTAACAATTGTAGTTATTATTTGCATAAGTTTATATTTTCAACTTACCTTTTAAGAATTTAATTGTTTGTCAGTAATCGTAGTCAGTATCTCAAGAAAATACTCATGTAAATAAAATAAAAATATTACTTACACTTTAAATAGATATTAAAACTATATCTAAATGTGTTTTTCATTAAAATAAAACAAATAGCCACGAAAATATATAATAATTTGCGCAAAAACAACACATATGACAGTGGCCCGCAAATGGCGGGCGAAACGGGAGCTACGTCATGGACATATCTTTATATAGGTACCCCATTATAAATGACCTTGAATAGTCATCTTTCGTGGACAAAACTATACTACTTTTTTAACCATGTTTAAAATAAGTCAGTGATTATAACCTTACAATTTTAAAACAAATCAATATGCGAACATTAATAAAGTATTTTAAAACCTTTATAAAATATGATCATACATATTTCAATAAATATTCAACATTAACAAAACCACCATGGAAGATTATGTTTTTTGGTTCAGACGAATTTTCAGTAAGTAGTTTAAAATATTTAAATAATGAATTGTAAGTACTAATATTTCACTCATGAAAATTTAAATATATCTATGTATTTTTTTTAGCAAACGAGGTGAACTAATAAGTACTTTGGAAGTAGTTACTTCTATAAAAGGTAAACCTAATCCAGTTAGTGTATATGCTACAAAAGAAAAATTATATACACATGGATGGCCAGTATCTATACCAGACAACAAATTTGACTTAGGAATTGTTGTTTCATTCGGTCATTTAATTCCTGAAGACATAATTACCAAATTTCATTTGTAAGTAAATTAAATAAATAACAAAAGAAATAATATTGGAAAATATTTTTTATAAAATTTTTAGAGGAATTATTAATGTTCATGCTAGTCTTTTACCTCGATGGAGAGGTGCAGCTCCTATTATTTACACCATAGCTAGCGAAGATACAAAAACTGGCGTAACTATCATGAAAATACAAGCAAAAAAGTTTGACGTTGGTGAAATTGTGGCTCAACAAGAAATACACGTTCCTGATAATATCTTTATGCCTGATTTGTATTTACAACTAGCTGAATTAGGCGCTTCTCTTCTCATATCAACTGTAAAAAATATTCCTCAATGTTTATACAACTCTGTACCACAACCAGAAAGTGGTATTACTCACGGTAATTATCATTTATTAATTTAAACTTTTCAAATTTAAATTACATTTTTCGCAGCTCCAAAAGTAACTCCTAATATGGCAAAAGTGCGATGGGATAAAATGTCTGCCAGAGAAGTCTTCGCTTTGTCGAGAGCTCTCTATGGATTATACCCACTAACCACAAGTTGGGATAGTGTACCTGTTAAATTATACAATGTTAAAATAAGTACTGAAAATTTTAATAGTCAAATTTATATTCCAGGAGCAGTGGAATACCGAAAAGAAAATAATAGCTTAATAATACAATGTTTAGATAAAAAATGTATATCCTGTAATAAAGTTGGTGTATTAGGTAAAAAATCTATGAGTGCTACTGATTTTAATAACGGGTACTTAAAAAAAATACCTGTATCTAAACGAATATTTAAATAAATTTGATATTAGTTTTATTTCATATTGGTGAGTTTTCACTGTGCGATAACCTTCCTCTACATTTGTAAGGCAGCAACGTTGGTACTGTATTACCAAAATAGGTCCATTATCCATTTTAAATGAAACTTCATAAAAAGATGATTGGTAAAATCTCTGTATATATTAAATTATATGATTTCTTTAAATTCTGCATTGCTTAAAACGAAATAAAAAATACATTAACTTGTTACAATTCTTTACTAAAATATTTATTTTTTGTACTTTAAGCATTTTATATAACATTTTGATCATGGTTTATGAGTCTATTACAAACATTTAATGGACAAATACTAATTCACTTTAACATATTTACGACTGACATTCTGTTTCATTTGCTATAAATATAAAATTGTCACATTGTTCTTAATTCCCTATTTTAAACTTTGTACATATGTCAACATTTTACATAAAATTATACAATAAATATAACAAATAATGAATACATATCAACAAATAATCGTGAACTTAACAATTTGTGTAAATCTGTATGTATACACACATTTATAATAGAAATGTTCTCAAACAGTTAAAAATTCAACAAAAAATAATATAAGATGTTCACCTTTCTTGAAGTTTAGTCACCACTGACATCATCTTGGATGTCATCGACGTCATCGTAGAGAACCCTGTAAACAGGACGAATATTAGAATAAAAACTCTTACTTTAAATCAAACGTATATTAGTAAAACAAGTACAATAATGAATTTCAGTCTTAATTATAATTAAAATGAATTAATACTTCATTACCGACATTATTACATTTATGCCCAGTTGCACCAATAAGGGTTAGACATAGACCATCGGGTTAAATTTTAAGCGACTCTTAAACAAAAAAATGCAAATCGAAATTTGACAGCAATGTACAATAATTCATTTGATATTTCGATTCAATATTGTCAATTTAAGTTACATTGGTGCAACTGGTCATTAACATATTGCACTGACATATCGTAAATAAATTAATTTATAATTAATACCTGACAACAACCACAAAGCAAATACTGAAGACATCCAACGAATACTTTCATTTATAAAAATCTTAATTTGATTCTGAATATCATGCGTCATATTAAAGAAATAAATTAAATATGTACATGATCATCAGAAATTAAATGGTTAGTAAGTACAAACTCTGTTTGTAATACACAAATATGTGTAAACAATATGTGATGATTATATTTTCGATTGCAGTTGCACTTGCCTAAAACAAAAATAAACATGTACACAACATAATCCCAGATGAATATGAAAAAATATTAATCCTTAAAAATAAATCAACCAAATAACAAATAAAAATATATTTCTGCACAAATAATCATTTCAGAGTATACATAAAAACTTAACATATGCTTACAATTAGATTTGGAATATAGGAGTTTCTTTGAGGATAGGATCAGTAGGATATTGCTTTCGGTACATATCTGGAATACGTTTATAGATTAATAATGGATACTGGAATTCAGGCTTAAAACTAAACATTAAAACATGCAATATAACCAAAAGCTTGCAATTAAAATATTTTTCTACTCCTGTAAAAATATATCCCCATTATTTCAATTTTTTCGATTAATTATAGTAGCCATAATTCACTCTTCTCGGCCAATCACAGAACTAGAAATCAATTATTCCCATTTATTTTAATACTGTCCGCGATCACGCGTCCTATGGCCGTCCGACAATTGTCAGTTTTGTCATTGTCCTATTGTCACTCGTCATATTTTTTTTTTTTGTTTACGTTTTCCAACCGATTTATGTCGTTTTTAAAAGTGCTAAATTACATTAAAATATATACTGAGAAAGTGAGAACGAAAAGGAGAACTACACTCCACTAGAAATACTTCAGCGAGAAATTAACAATGGATATTACCACCTCGTCTTTGAATCTTACGAATTGTACAAATTTTACAACACATCTTCACGCTAATCGCCAATAAGTAGGTAGTTCCTTGTTCTCTTCATAAATAGTAATCAAAAATTAATCTAATGTTCTCGTTTTAATTCGAAGTAGAAATTGATCTTTGATAAATATTGTTCCAATAAATTGTGAATTTGTAAAGTTGTTTCTACAATATTTATTCAAGTTATTTCCAAATTTACAGGAGTAGAAAAAGTATAGCATTATATTCGAAATTATGGGCATTATTCACTCAGCCTACGGCTCGTAACGCAAAAATCCCTCATATAATAATATACTATTAGTTGTAAGTTCTTGAATAACAAATCTAAAACAGCTTTAAGTATCTACAAATTATTGTCAGTCAGTGTGTTTCCAATTTCATACAAAAATATCACATATTTTTTGGATAATGGCGACATTTCCCAAAAACCAGACAAATTATTATTGATATTATACTACATTATACAGCCCCGGTCAGCAAATACACAGTTTTTTAATGTTTTCGCTACAATAATTGTGCATATGACGTCAAATATAAAAAATAAACTAGGAAACACTTCCATTGACATCAATACATTTGTACTAAACAAGCTATGGTAACATTAAAAATGGCAAAATATATAAAAACATGCAATACGAATGAAAATACTAAAATATTCGCAATATAAGTTATAGTACATAACTATACAAACCGTAAAGCCATACATTGTATGGATAATTAAAAAATCAACATAAAATAAAACTACGTGCAAGCATAAATCTAACCCAAATATTAACCCATACATAAAATTAAGTTAAATTCAAAATGAAAAATAACAAATAAAAGATATGGTTGATACAAAGTACGACTGCCATTTAGAAACCACGACATGCAACTGCGTTCAGACGAAAAACTTACATATGTTCTGGGTGGTTACGTATGCAGTCCATCAAGTCCTGAGGTTTCAGTTCACCCATACAGATGCGGTGAATGGCCGTAAATAATGGAAACCTGCAACGGAAATTAACCAAATTTTTGTATGTCTTCTTTTACGCAATTTGTAAACGCAAACAATTTGGACAAGATTAGGAGAAGATACCCGAAAATATAAATAGAAAATTGTAGAGTACATTTACAACCAATTTGGAGCCTGTTTAATTTTAATTTGAAGCAGAAATTGTTCTGGGTTCAAATTTTTATCATTTAGCAATTTTATGTTAAAGTAAAAATACTACCATAAAATCAAGGTTGTGCTATACAGTATATAGGGTCGTGACCAACACAGCCGAACATAGAACTTTTCACATGTAAAATCATATCGTAATTTTCTGCATCCTTAGGTAAAAAGTTTCAAATGAAAGTTGTACAGCATAAAATTCCACATCTGAATAATTTTGCATGTTTCGTAACGGCAGAAATTAAGTATAAAAATGTCTAAAATAATGGAACAAATAAAAAAAATAACAAAACGGTTTATCAGTCCACTTAAATTGTTTTTGTTATTTGAAATTCGTCTGCTATTTAATCTGTTTAAATTAATATACAATTATTTACTTGACCAGATATTACATGTTTGGGAGATAATAAAAACATCCATCCTGTCAAGAATCTCTCAGATTCATTACAAATAATACCCAATAAAAATAAATTAAGCACTAAGCTAACTTGACAGATAAACCGTCCTTGGATAAACTGTCAAATACTTGTCTTTTTTGTTTCAATTCCGTGACTATTGTTATTTTTGTGGTGATTGCCATTACAAAGCATGCAAAATTAATTTTGTTTATTAATTCAGCTGCAAAATTTTATGCTATAACTTTTACTTGAAGCTTTTTACCTAAAATATATGTAAAGTCCTACGTTCGGGTGTGCCGTTGAACAATCTGCATGAAATACGTTATCCACAATTTGTATAATATTTTAAGAACTGAAAAACAATATATAAAATAAAGATAATCGAAAAATAAATATTTTTATGCATGTTATTACTTTGGTGGTTTCTTATCACAAATAAATATTTAAAAGTGAATTACTTATTCAGATAAGTGTATAATAACTTTGATAAAAATATAATAAACATTTTCAAAGAATATTATTGAATGAGAAATAAAACACTATTTTATTTTAATCTTACTTTTCTTCCATTTGTTTGTTTCTCAACATGTAGTTAACTTCCTCCGCAGTGAAAGGTCCTTGAAGTTTCTGTCCATTTAGTAAAGCGTCTTCCAGTTCTTTGATGGACTTTCCAGTCTTAACATAAGCTTCAGCAACACGTCTGTTGCGTCCTCCGTAACACGTTGTGATGAGATCTGCCACGCCGCAACTTTCGAAGAAAGTAGAGAGTTTGCTTCCTGGGTAGAAAATATCAACAAATTTGATCATTTCCATTAATCCCAAACGAATAACAGCTGCTTTGGTATTGTCGCCGAGCGCAAGACCGTCCACGAAACCAGCTCCCACAGCAACAATGTTCTAGGGAGGAAATTTTCATTAGTTTAATTGAAAATAATATAATGATTAGTAAAGAAAGTATGTGTGGAAGAATTTGAGAAAATTAATTTCTCCGGTTTTGAAGTGGATGTATTTAACATTCAATTAAAAATTAGAATTCATTAGACGTTCAAGGCCAGTTTTATAAAAATACATTATAAATTTTTCCAAAGTAAATTTATTTTACTACACAAATTCAAATAAATTTTCCCTGTTTTTATAACATTAAAATAATAATTATGCTAAATAAAACAATATTTGGGTAAAGTTCTGTTTATATTTTATTAGAAAAACGAAGTTTCGATAGTGCTGCCTTTCAGGTAAACAACAACAATACTATAAATAAATATGTAGTCAAAATAACATGATAACAAAATTATGATAACATGGATCAAGGGTTATTTTTTTTGACTACATATTCATTTATATGTTGTATTGTTGTTGTTTACCTTATGAGGCAGCACTTCGCTATCGAAACGTCGTTTTTTAAATAAAATTTAAACAGATTTTTATCCAAATATTGTTTTATTTATATATTACGAGTTCTGAAAGCTTCTTTGTTGAATTTCGTATTTATACAATATCTTTAAATTACTTTACAAACAAATTTAATTGGACTTTTATATACCGGATGTCCAGGATAACTTGTCTAACATGGGGAACTATAAGAGATACGAAATCGGTTAAATTAGACAAAAATTGTCCTATTGGGAGATCATTTTAATGGAGTTTTGTTATTTGAGAAAAAATGCATAGGTCACTAGATATAGCAGATAATGTAAATTTTGTAGTTTTTTTTTATTCTAGCAAATAACTTTCGAGTGTGAAATAATACTAATTTTAATTTGCACATCTTTAAGGCAGTTTTCTATGCTCTTTCGAATGGCGATGCTCATAGTTTTTAATCACTGTTGGTTTTTGAGTTATGATGTCAAAGTTTTAATTTTTATATAAACGCCATATTGGAAAGTGCCACCATTGAAAAGAGATTTCGCTTAGCTTTCCAACGATATATAACAAGTCTATGTTTATTTGTTTCAAACTGCAAAAATGCAACAATTGTTAAATTTATAGGTTAAAAACAACGGTTGTTGCAATAAAATAAATGAAATCGTCACTCAGATATTACGATTTGTTTAATTTTAAGTTTATATTCTTCATTTTCTTTAATATTTTTAACATACATAGCATTGAAATATTTTTAAATTTCGTAATAAATATGTCATTGCCTACTATGCCGAACATGTTAAGACTTTATAGTATTTTGAGAATTAAATACGAAAATTATCAATGAGGATCACCAAATTATTATTTTTAATACTGTTTTTCAATTGTTTCATTGCAACAACCACTGCTGTTAACCTATAAATTGAATATTTGTTGTATTTTTGCAGTTTGAAATAAATGAACATAGATATGTTATACATCGCCAGAAAGAAAAAAAATCTCTTCAATGGAGTAACTTTTCAATACGGCGTCCATATAAAAATTAAAACTTTGATATCATAACTCGAAAACCAAGTGACAAAAATGCCTTTCGAAAGACGTAAAAAGTGCTTTAAAGATGTGTAAATTAAAATCCGATATTTTTGCACACTTAAAAGTTATTTACAAATATAAAAAACTGCAAAATTTACATTTTCGCCTACATCTAGTGACACGTATTTTTTCACAAACTACAAAACGTCATTAAAATGGTCTCCTAATGGGGCAACTTTTATCTAATTTCACCGACTTCTCTAGAGATCTCCATGTTAGATAAGTTATTCTGAACAGTCTGTATAATATAAAACTGATGCTTAAAATATCAAAATGGAATATTTGTTTTGTGATAAAATATTTATTTATTTAGATAAATCATTTTTGAAAAATAAACTAATTTATGAGATAATAGTTAAATTCTAATATTCGAAAATAACTGTGTATTTTGTCAAAAAGAGACAATATTCTAATAATAATTCTTTGGCATTCATGAATAGCCAAAATTTTTCTTTCTCAAGGCAGACGTAAATGACCTAAACTATTTGTGTTGTCTTAATTTAGAAGCTTCTAATTTCTTTCAATATTTAAACGAGCCCTAAATTCACAAACCAAATCAATATTTTTATTTACAAATACGATAGTAAATGCAGAATAAGCTAACAATTTCTGCTAGAACATAAAACAAGGCAATGTCTAACAGAATACTAGTTTGGCAAAAACTTCAAATCGTGTGATGAATTCTGCCACACTTGTAGTTTAAAGGCAAGAAAATATAGATTAAGATTAATAGAAAATTGTCTCTACCTTCAGTGCACCGCAGACCTCGACTGCTTCTTCATCATCAACCACGCTAACTCTGAAATAGTCAGTTTGGATAATATCCCTCAGCATGCCAGCGAATCTCTTGTCCCTACATCCAATTGTGGTTTCACAGAATTGTTCATTGGCGACTTCTCCAGCCAAGTTGGCACCCATTAACACGGCGCAATGAATTTTTAAGTTTCTACTGATGATGTTGGAGATGAGGTCTATGCCTCCGCCTGTGGCCTTTTCGAAACCCTGTAGGAAGGAAATCACGTCATTAAATTTGGTGATGTGCCAATGAACTTGAACTTAAAAAAAATAGAATGTGTTCAGGAAATGTCAATCTGTATTTCATGATAATATGAGTGAACGTTATCTAATATTTATTATATAATTTTCTTTTATTACTTGTTTATTATGAGATAAAATGTATTATTGTGGTTTTCATCATTATCATTGAGTTCATTATTTTCGGTGATTAATTAACTGTTATCTATTGTTGTGTATCAGTTAAAAATAGCAAGTTTCCACGTTTCATTTACCTTGATAAGTGAAAGTCCTATCGCTGTAGGCTTTATTTTTCCTAACAAAGTAGAACATAAGGGACGAATAAACTGATGAGGGACTACGAAAATAAGAATATCTGCATCTTTGGCTGCTTCCACGACGTCTGGAATAGCAATCTGCAATGTTTACATATTCATGAGAAATAAGCGCATTTTTTTTAAATGATGTATGAGCAAAGTACAGTTTTATTACGTAATAAATGTAACATTGTTTACTCAGCAACGTGTTATGAAATTTAATATATAGCATGCCGTACTTGCGTGAGAGCAATTAAAAAAATTAACTTACTACATTTGGAGGTAGTTTGTGTCCTGGGAGGTATTTTACATTTTCATGAGACTCGTTTATGATTTCCGTTAGCTTTTTTCCATTGATCATCTCTTCATAAACGTACATAGTAACCTTATTATCAAATCTTGGTAAATTTTGAGCATTAGTTCCCACAATTTTAGCTATGGCAGATCCCCTGTAAATACAAAAACATGTATAAATTAACCTTAAAGTGTAACTAGCTAAACAGCGAAATTATGATATGTTTACAACAATGATCTTTAACAATAATTAATATTTATTACATACCAGTTTCCTGAGCCAACAATACACACTTTCTTTGGCTTTGACATTTTGAAAGTTGAGTGTCAAAAAATATAAGAATAGAAGCAAGAAGAATGACAACGAAGACGACGGAAATTATGCTGGAAGGATAATAAAAGTTTTAGTTACGAACTTGTGATTATATACATCGTTGGAAAGGTTACCATACCATCAGCGTATGCATTTGCGCAGTAGAACAGCTGCATTACACCAATCAGAAAGAGGCGCGACACAAACCGACAAATCAAACCTGCGGCACATAGGTCGTTTCATTACCAGACTGACCTGTGTTTACCCTTCGCTCGCTCCTAAAAATGATTTTCGTATCAAACTATTATTATGACTACAGTGCAGATTACAAATTCCATCATTGCCATAAGTAATAATATTATTCATTACCTTCCTGTGGCCTTTGATTGTGGTGTCGTGTAAATATTTTCCATATGCTATTTCCATGACTTTTATTACATAAATTACAAAATGAACAACATAAATATCTCTAATGATATAACAGAAAATCTGTACTGTAATAATAAAAATATTCAATAATGTAAATATATCAATTATTCCTTGTAACAATTTTATTTTCATCTTACAACATATAACAGATGCTTAAAAAACTTTCACAAGAAGTTATCACAAATATTAATTCACATTTGTTGAGCACCAAACACATTTATGCAAAAATAATAATGTTTATGAACGTGAATATGAGAAAATAAATGATTCATTAACTAAATGACCACTATGAGGTATTGCAATATACATATATTTATTTTTAAGGAAATAAAAAATTTAGAAAAATATTTAAAAATAATTACTTTCTTATAAAACTATTGCAACTAAATACCTTTGGAAATAAAATATATCTATTATAGATAACATTTGAATTATTGCTTTAAAAATGATATTTTTTATCAAATTACCTCAGTGGTTTTGAATAATACACTAATACATTTTCTTAATCATAAGAAACAGCAAATAAAATTTAAGAAGATTTTATATATACTTATATCATAAATAAATATAGTATTATTCATACAAAAATTACTTTGAATATTATTCGTAATCCATAAACGTATATTAGTATTAAGTTAGTAGCGACGGAACAAGATATTAAGTACCTACTATATAAAATAATTTCACGATCCTACACTATACAGCTGGCCCAAATTTACGAATTTATGTTTGAGAAATTAAAAAAATACATCAATTCAAAGGCTCCCCATTTTGCATTATTATGCGTAAGGAAAAGAATTCCACAATCATATACAAGTAGAAGTATTAAGAATTTGTGCTGAATCACTATAGAATATTTTTTTACAACACGAATTACACTGACAAACATCTAAAAACACCAATTGACAAAGAGATTTTTAAGTCTATGTCCCTCCTAATAAATGTTTAACATTTACTTTTGATAAAAATTATCCCATTCGATTTTACAAATATCTTTTTTTAAATTTTTACACAGATTTAAGTAAATGAGTCTATAATAGGAACATGTATCTTATGAATACGTTACTAAGTTATGTTTATGTACACTCAAAAATTGAATAAAAACGGTCTTTTAAAACAGGATCAAATTATTGCACTCATTCTGGTTTTGACTCTCCAAAAATACATCAGTCTACTCAGGAAGGAATCTGTTTGCAAGGCTCTCTGATGATCACAAATGTTCAATACAGCAACCATGACGCCATATTATCATATTTTACTTTACCCATCACGAATTATATCACGAAACACACCAATTTCATCTTCCATTCATTGGAGCCTTAAAATTGGTGTCTTCCATATCATCTGAATCAAATATATCCTTGAATGATTATGGTCAATTTAAATTCAATTAAGAATATACTTATTCCAGATTGCTTGGACTATGTAAACATTCTATTTTTCAACTTTCATATGCCTGACTCTTAAATTTTTTATAATAAACAAATACTTGTGTCGTTCTATGTACACTGCACATTTTGATTTAACACGATTATAAATATTCAACTACATATTAAAAAAGTTAATATTTCATCACACTTTGTAAAGAATTGGTTATAATATATAAGTATAGGACTGGACAATTTGCAGGATGGCTACCAACTTATTAAGAATTTAGTCCTTATTGCTCACTGATCATTTTACCAAATTTATACAAATTTTAGTAATTTAGTAATTCTTAACAAGGTTCATACCCATCGTGAGAAACAGTTACTTTCTATATATAGTTCACCCACACGCCCATACTGCATAAATTTACGTAATGTATGCATATTATGTACGATTTTTTACTGTAATACAAAAAGCTTATCTGCTTTATACACGATCTTGTCACTATAATATATATCACTTAATCCATGTACGAATAAATGTTCAGCACAATGCACTAAAATACAATAACGAAAATTCATTCTTTAATCATAATTGTCATTTATTGTTGCTATATTATACGTTAAAACTGTTATTATTAAATCTAATAAAACTGGAGATATCGTTGGACAGTTTGATTTAGATTGTACACTGAGTTACTATATATTGAATACGGATAAATATAATAAGAAATTGACAATTATCGGCTCAGTTCGAGAGGAGCTACCATCATAGAAAAAATGTATAAAATATAAGTTATGTACGTAAATAAATGGCGAGTGTAAACGAGTGTATATAGTTCGGCTATTGTATTGTAAAAATGGTAGACCCCTTTGGATCGGTAGAATAATGACTATTGTTGAGGAAAATTACTGTAAATATGTTAATTATGTAGTAGGCATTGTATCTGTAAAAATACTGTTAGTTTATCTTTTATTGGGTAGCGCACCCTAGCAGTTTATTGTTTGTACATGAATAAAAAAATAAATGTGTTATCTGTCGTAACATCCATGCATGCTGAGCATTTATCTGTAGAAGATGACCGTTCAATGAATAATCTCCACAAACAGTAATTCCGAACAGACGAATAGGAAAGACAACAATAGTATAGAGAGAGTAGGGCGAGAGTAGAAATTATTAACACACCTATAAGCTGCCAATTGCAACAATTCAGAACCACTCATCTGTTTAAATTATTAATTGAACGTATCTCGAACTACATTATCTAGATTTTAAAACTGTTAACAATTATTTCTTAAAATAATTGCACGTAATATACTTTACAAATAATGAGGTACATCGAATTGGCACAAGATATTATAATTCCATATATAAAACTATCATTAAATATTATTACTTCACATTGTTTCTATATATTATATTCATTTATATATTTGTTATAGTTAAAGATTTCGATGTTTCAAATATTTGCAAACCACTTAGCGTTGTTTGAATCTCATATAAAATGGCAGAATGTATGAAACGACACACAATTGACTAATATTTATGACTAGCAGGAACAACAAATTGATTGCAATATTGCTTGGTAACTTCAGTGTTTAAATTAAAGCCTGCTGGAACATATTAAACTTTTCTCCTTGCTAAATTATAGTACTTCAAAATTATCAACAAAATAAATTACCTACATTTTACTAAACCCCCGACTAATAAAATATCACCTAATTATAATAAAAATGTCATGAAAATTATTTAAAACTGGAACGTCTTTTAAAATTCGGCTCATTAGCATCACGAGATGCTATTATTTTTAATAAAATTCAAATTTAAAATAAATACATACATACTTAGGACTGTATGTATACGTACTATGTTTATATGTACAAAAATAATTCGATGTTAAGGCTCGTAGACAACTTAAAATCGTACATTCGACGAGAAAATATTGTCCAATGAAAAAGTAGGCCACAGAATTTAGAAAAATAAAAAAGACTCACCTTTCGATTAACGAAATAATTTCAAGCAGCGTGGCCTCCAAAGCCAAAATGTTTAACGCGGTGTATGAATATGCGTCGTTAAGTGTTTTGACAGATAATCAGCCCTAGCAAAACATTTTCCGCACATTTCGCAGTGGTAGGGTCGTTCCCCGGTATGGATTCTAAGGTGACGCGTCAAATCGCTTTTTCCACCGAACGCTCTTCCGCAAAACAAACATACAAACGGCCGCTCACCCGTGTGCTTCCTAACATGTAATTTCAAATTCTCTTTAGACCGCACACATTTTCCGCAAAATGGACACGCGAATCTACGTTCTCTTTGCCTTTCTGCCGCATCCATCCTTAAAAAACTCAAGATGGACGCCTCTTGAGCACTTCTACAAGCCTCTGAATTTCCGCTAGAAGAACCAACACCAGTTAAAGAAAAAGCAATAGAATCTATTGTATCATCCTGATCTAAATCATTTCTTGTATTCATCTTTTCCGAATCAGTGGACGCGTTTTCTGTGTTATCATCAGGATAAGTTATCTCCTTTTTTATTGTAATTTCCGTGGAGTTATTATCTGTTGTGGTTGCGTCATTAGATGAGCTGGACACTTGGTTGCTGCCGTTGTCGGGGTTGGTGTCTTCTTTTCGCGGTGTGTTACCGTTTTCGGAGAACTGCACATCGCTGTCGTAGTTGTTTGAGACATGGCCGCTGTCAGTAGTGACTAGAATGTCGGACGACTTCCCGTGTAGGCGTTCTAGTGCGTGGTTGAGGCGGTGTTTTTTGAAGGACTTTAGGTAGCGAAACTGCATCCCGCATACGTCGCATGAGAAGAGTTTATCGGCTGGAAGGCGCGCACGGTGGTTTTGTTCTCGATGTTTTATATATGCAGAACGATACCTACAGAAAAGAATAAAATAATTTAATATCATTTATCTCTTATGTACATTGTCAATATTAAAAAGTATAAATATTGTTGCGAGTTTCTACTTATATTTTTTTCCACAACCTTGCAAAAAGTAGACAAAAAATACACTTTTTATTTGATAAGGCGCGAGCAGACACGTGACACGTGACTCGAACGACCTTAAAATGGTTGAAATCTGCTGATTTGTGTGAACTTGTCATTTTGACAAGACCAATGTTTTGACTTCTTTTAATTTTGAACTGTTAAGAAATTATTTTTAATTTCATGTGTTTTTCTGTCTGATAATTTTAAAATAATATTTTAACAAATTATTTTTAATTTCATGTGTTTTTCTGTCTGATAATTTTAAAATAATATTTTAACAGTTCAAAATCAAAATAACTCGAAACATTGGTGACACACGCACACGTATCAACTATTTCAAAGCACTTCTAGGGCTTCAAAGTTGCTCGAGTCACATGTCTGCTCGCGCCCTATATAATAATAAATTATATCATACCGCATAGGAATTGAACGTATTGTGTAGATTTAATTTTAAATAAAATTTCCTTAGTTTAGAAGTGTTGGGAAATGTCAACTTGACAAGCATAACTATTTCTTCTTTCACCACTTCGTTTCCCTAACAACTTTGGAAGTTGATACGGAAATGAAGGTGAAAGAGGTATTTTAGCTACGCTATCTTAGCCTTGTCTTGGGATTCCACCTTATTACAGTATAAGGCGTGAGTATACACATAACTCGATCGACCTTGAAGTATTTGGAATCAGCTGATTTATGTGCGCAAGTCACTTTGAAAATAACAATATTTTGAATAAAGTATTTTAATTTTAAAAAGAAATTATTTTTAACTTCATGTGTTTTACTGTCTCCAAATTGTGAATAATTACTTTTTAGCAGTTCAAAATCAAATTAAGTCAAAAATTGAACTTGCTCCATTCACGATAGCGAGAAAATTTGGAACTAATTCTTGAACAGATAGAATGACTTGTATAGACAATAATTAGTCCCAAATTCTCTCGCTATCGTGAATCGAATATAGTTAAAATGACAATGAGTTGTTAAAGCGACAAGCGCACATAAATTCGTTGATACCAAGCACTTCAAGGTCGTTTGAGTCCGTGTCTATGGAGTACTAGTAAAAAAAAATCAACGTAATTCAACATTGTTTGAACAAATAAAAAATACGTGTTTATTATTTTTTTAAATAAAGAATAATGTATACAAAAATGAGAACAATAGCATATTGAATTTAATTTTAATAAAATATCTGTGGTTCAAAATTGGGTAACTACAAGTCTAGCGAATGATAAAATCAACAATTTTTTTAGGTATTATTTTTTATCAAGATTTTTTTTAACACCTAAAATATTGATTATTTTAGTTACGTTTTCAGAACATTTAAAAAAGTTAACAGAAATATATGGTGAAACCTACAATTCTGTATATTTTCTCATTAAATTTTTCGTGTTACTTTTTGTTTACCTGTAACTCTGCCCACACTGATCACATACGAACGGTTTATCCTCCGATCCAAAATGCCCCAGCGCTAGATGCTGCAACGCTGTATGCTGCTCCAGCAACCAGAGTGACGGAAAAGCCGCGAGGCACACGGGGCACCTGAACGAGGCGTCTTCAGAGGCAGTGGCGCTGGCAGCAGCCGCACAAGCAGCTGCGGCGGCAGCAGCAGCAGCTGTCGATCCCAGCAAGGCAGGATGCAAGAGGCCCAGCAGACGGGAAGGAGCATCTTCAGCACCCGGAAACGAAGGGAATGGAAATGCGAAGGGCGTGGACGAACGGCTGCTGTGAGCGCTCGTAGTGGATGGTTCTCTCATTGGCGAGCCGAAGCAGCGTTCGAGTTCCAGAGCCATCTAAGAAGAGACAAATAATTGAATTAGTAAAAAAAACAAAGAAAATTAAATACAAATCGATACAATTGTGCACAGTTTGTATGTATATGTATTTTTCATAATTTTCTTAACGCACTGAAGCCAAAGAAAAAAAAAATTAGTTAAGAATGGTCCAGAATAATGAGTTCTGCCCTTTAAGTTAGAACGCAGAATCCACAATAGTGAAGAATGTATAAACTGCTTGCTACCAGTAGCCAAATTAGATATAGACAGTAATAACCGATAATTAACTACATTTCTGTTTGCCTTTTGCATTTTTTTTTATTTTGGAGCAGTAAACATTTTTACATAAATATGTAATATGAATAAAGTGTGGTAGGTTTCAAACCGCCTTCTGGTACATTCTTAATTGATACGATATTTAGGTAATTATTATTAATATTAATTTAAGTGTAATGAAAATCTGGACTCCTGATAAATGATTAAATTAAAGATTTTTTTATTTTAAGAATAGGATGAACTAATGAACACGAGAATCTGTAAAGTAGGCGTTTGACAACAGTTTTTTTTATCCGTCACATAAAATTTTATATGGTGCTTTGTATGTACAGTAAAATTATTGAAAGATGTCCGATCAAGGTCGTCTACGAATTGTATGAATTCAGATTTTTGTTTCGCGCATTATGGCAAATTCAGTAGTGTCGTTTGCTTAGTTTTTATGAGGGTACATAAGATACTAGTGTTATTTTATTATTATAAAATTATATGTTACAGTAAAAGCATTCAAAATTCAAAAATAAGTCAACTGGTAAGTTTATTATCAAATGCAAAACCAAATATGTGAAAAATAAGATACTGACACAATGTCAGTGTCAGTGACTCTGACACAAAATAACGTTATTCGTGCGGCTATGAATTAAGG
The DNA here is from genome assembly GCA_951394225.1 of Harpalus rufipes. Lineage (NCBI taxonomy): Eukaryota > Metazoa > Arthropoda > Insecta > Coleoptera > Carabidae > Harpalus > Harpalus rufipes. Next base: position 34,402,281 of record OX596279.1, read on the forward strand.
TAATGTATCTGAAATAATAAATAAACTTACGTTACAGCGAAAGTATTATCAACAACGAGCATCGTTTTAAAGTGGAATGTCCTAACCATGGGCGTACGCAGGAATTACTTCAGTGGGGGGGCAAGAAGAAATTATATTTAAAATGCTTTTGTTAAAGGTAAAGGTTTATTTAAAGTAAATACCAAAGATAATCCTTTTATTTAAAAAAGAACAAATAAAAATTAATAATATATTTAGTGAATTTAAACTTTCTAAAATATTAACCGCAGTGGATTTTCAGAAAATCTTTGTGTTACTTCTACCTCTATACGTATAAAAGTATATGTTCTTGGTTATTATAAAATGTACTATAATTTTTTTAAAGATGTCCGATCAACAAATTGGATGAATTAGGATTTTAGATCCGCCTATTCCGATAAATACAATAGTGTCGTTCACTTAATGCAAAAGCATTCATAATTCAAAACGGAAATGGACTAATACATGTGAAACCAAAAATATGAAAAATATGGTAGGTACTGACACTCTGTTAAGTGTCAGTGACACTGATAGAAAATAAAGTTATTCGTACGGCTTTGAATGAAGGTAATATATCTGAATTAATAAATAAACTTGCGTTACAGCGAAAGTAATGTCAACAACGAGCATCGTTTTAAAATGGTATGCCCTCACTTAGTCGAAACAATATTAATTTTTGAAAGACAAGCGTATTGTATCCATCCTTATCGCACACGCTTCATGTTATGTAAATGAAAGAAATAAATGTATGCCAATTTATTAATTCGGTCATGATACAGATGACCTTGATCGGACATCTTTAAGAAAATGCTGTATGTTATTATACCTGTACAATACACATGTATTATACATTTAATACTGTATAAAACGTATTAATCCTTTTGAGCAGTTTAAAAATATTTAGTATTGATCATATTATATCATTTCATACACGTATATTATATTTTTTTACAGTATTTTACGTATGTATGATACATGTGCAATATAAAATGTATAATATTTTTATTTTACATACATATATATATAGTAAATTTTCCATTTTACTTTTTATATGGAAACTTTAGGGGGGGGGCAACTGCCCCACCTTGCCCCACCCTGCGTACGCCCATCCTAACTTAGTCGAAACAAGCTTTATAGCCTTTGCAAAGGAAAGAGATAAATGTATGGCAATTTGTTAATTCGTTCATGATACAGATGACCTTGATCGGACATCTTTCAAAATTTTTATTGTACATAAATATTGCGAAAACAAAATACTAAATTTTTAGATGACTAAATTCTTTAAGTCACGTTTCTGGTACCGGAATAAATATTAAAAATTAACTTAGTATACGATTATTAAAAATAGAAAGGAACGTTGAGTAAATTGCAAACCAAGTAACATGTCAAAACGTATACTAATGGGGTTTATCTTTAGCATGTTCAAAAGTGTTATTTTAGGATTTGCTTCAGGGAGCTAAAAGAAATCGAAAATTAATAGTGGAAAATTTTCTGACTGTCCGTCGTTATCAAACTATTGATATAAATGTAAATAAGTTTTAACACCATTGCTCGGTGAAGTTCCATTAGCAGCTAGATTAAATTGTTAGTTCCCACATGATAGTGCATTAGCACATTATGGAATCCAAGCGAGAAATTTCCTCAATTAAAATTTTCCTGATAGGTGGATTGGTAGAGGTGGACACATACCATTGCCGCAAAAAATAAACTGAAAACAAAATTTGTGAAAAGGTGTCATTTTTATTTCTGGCCATAGATGTAAAAATTCATAGTTACGGCTCTGCAATTTGTGACAATCAGATGTGGAAAATATTTTGTTTTCTGTTATTATTTGTTTATAATACAGTTTAAATGTTAATACATATTTGTTTTCTATCAATAACTTGATAACGAAAGACAATTAGAAAATTTTCCTCTCAATTTTGATTTGTTTTAGCCCCTGAATCCTGAATCACATCCCAAAAACATAGGGGTCACTTTCAAGGCACATGCAAGGGCCCCCGCAGGAGCGGGGATGGGCGGCCAAGATGAGGCTCGGGCCCACCTATGATTTTAAAGAAAGAAAAAAAAATTATACACAAATATTATTACAATTTTATATATCGATTTTAGCTTAAGGGGGGTCGAAAAATAAAACGCACTCGCCTTTGCGATGGTTCACGGGGAAATTTGATCGCTGGGAGAATTGATCGCCGGAAAATTAATCGTGAAGAAAATTGATTGCAGGGAAAATTAATTGTCGGTAAATTTATAGTGTGGAAAGTTAATTGAAGGAAAATTGGTCGCTAGGAAAATATATCGCCAAAATAATATTGCAGTTCATTGCCAAGAAAATTAATGATAACAAAATTTACTACTACACTACTGAAATGAATAAATAATGTGCCTAGGCGTCCCCACATAGGGACAGCAGTCTGGTCCCGATTTCAGTTATGACGTCTCATTACTGACAACAGATATGGTATATCTGTCTAATGGCTAGTTGCACAGCTTATAGTTAATGACTTAACTACAGATTATCAAAAAAAAAAACATATCGAAATTTGGACAGTAATATTTAACAACTTATTTCACATTTCGTTTCGATGCGATATTATCAACTTAACCAATGATTAACAATTTAACTATAAGCGGTGCAATTGGGCATAAATATTACAACAATAACCTAACTTTTTTGTATGCATATCTTGGCATCTATTTTTTGGTGATTAATTTACCACGCGATCAATACCTTGTGATCAATTTTCTGGCAATCAATTTTCCCTGCAATAAATTCACCGACGATCGATTTGCCTTGCGAGTAATTTTCCGGCGATCAATTTACTGGCGATATATTTTCCAGACGATCAATTTTCCTCGCTATTAATTTACCGACAAAATTTCCGGACACGCTTTGCGATTCTAAAAATTTATCAGTAAATGATTTAATGAAATTTTTGTTTTTGGTATTTATATAACAGTGACATCTAGTGAAATGTGTCGGTAATTGAAGAAAAAAATCAAAGTAGCTGACATCTGGTGAGAGATTTGTGAACGTAGCATATAGGGAAAACATTACTTTTTATTATTTGTTGGTGTAGAAAATAAGTGTTTATTTTGAATATAAATGATATTTTGCACTAAATAGTTTCGATGTAAAAACCGAAACTGATATTTTACTAGAATTAATTTAGGCTAAATGGGAAATTTTGTCGTCGTCCGATTTGCCATCTACAGTTCATTTTTTTCTCCTATACACCTTCCGACAGTTTATTATTGTTATTATTTCAGCTCGATCTTATGTTTTCAGCCCCACCTTACAAAAATTCCTCCGGGTAATCTTGCCCTTGAGCACCTGTTATAATATGTATTTATCGTAAGTCATGTGTTGTAATATAAAATAGCAGAACATCGATCTAGCAGAATATACTTTATTTTGGGATGAGGTAGGTACATTTAAAAAGATTCATTCTTTATTTTACAACTTTTATTTGTCAAAATTTTCTTTTTACAGCTATGATATGCATTTTTTGTTTTCAAAATAGCATAAAATTAAAGCATCGCAGGCATAGTGACAAAGAAATAAAAGAAACTGTGTAGTGTTCTGTGTCGTGTACAATTGCCAAACTGAAGAATTAATGTGAGAAACTGATTTCCTAATGAGCGAAGCGATATCACATAAATAAGACGTAGATTACAAGCGGCGTTCACGTTTCCAGATGAAACATTTTAACATTAATTAAAGGATGATTGGTTTCCAAACTTACATTTAATGAACTATAAATCAAGACCTGAAAATTGTTTTTGTTATATATATAAAAAAAGAAATTGTATCACTCTGTATTATTATTTGTTTATTCTGAGAAATAATAGATCAGTCGTTATACAGATCTTGATTTCAGATCAATTTAACAAAGTTTGTAAACCAATAATCAAGAAAGCAAATTGCAAATTGTATTGTTGAACTATATATAGTGTGTAGTGTGAAGTGGTCTATTTTATATTATCAGGAACTCGAGAAATAATTTTCATTCGATTCGTAACTGTCTTACTATTTAATTATCAAACAAATTTGCAAACATTTTATTCCAATACATAATTTGTTTCTAAAATATAGAAATAACTTATGTAGCGGTTGAAATTTAGCAACTAATGATGACAGTTAAAAAAAGAATAGCAAAATCATCCGAATATGTACATCAATAATTATTCAATGTGTTGTTATCGTTGACAACTGTAGATTACAGTGCGTGTATAACTGAAATAAAATGTGTAACATCATTAAAATTTACAAACACTAAACTGCAGTTTAAACATTTAATTGTTGATAATTTACTTAACAAAGCTAGCCTAGTGCAGGAACAAAGATATGTCTACTTCTTACTGAACTGAATTAAAATTCAACAATCATACAGATATATCTTACTGTGCAACTGTCGTACCAAATTATAAATCTACAGATGTCCAGTGATACAGTATGACCAAGGAACTCACTAATATGGCTGACTAACATAAAAATAATATCTATTGCAATATAACGTAAGACTTGTTGAGCAATATAGACATTTTTACATTTCAGATATGTATATTTTGTTTACAAAAGGGTATAATGCAGTTTAGCTAGCAACAAAATTGCCAGTAGTGCGGAGTTCCATGATGCATAATGCCAAGGATTCTTACATTTCCATTCTCTCCATTCCCGAACCTCACAGAAGAGAAGAATAATTTGCTACAATTGATAACAAGTTTAAAACTAATATAATAAGAGATATATAAATAAATTTTACTCTATATTCATTTCTAGTAAAATAAAATTGAGTTTTCATTTAAAAAATCATATATCTATTCTGAGAGGTTATGGAATGAAGTATTCTTGTTTCATAACAACCTAACCATACATCAACAAGTGAGTTAAAATATGTGACAATTGTTCTCTATTTATACGAAACTTTCCTGTAGGCCCATTTCACACAAATGTTTGTCTGATCATTCATAGTTTGTGGCTGTGTAAAGGTCAACAATAAATGAATTATTCTTTAACACAGCTTTGACCGTATTGAGAACTGGACTTGGCGTTAGCACCAAACTTATGAAATCCACAGTAAGTTGAAGTGATAACATTTGACAATTGTATTTGCTCTGTGTAACAAAATTCTACTTTGTAACGACGTACACATTTTCTTCAGTGTGTAGTATAAATAAAGTAATATAATAACAGCAAACGTTTGGTAGTTGGCACTCAGCTATTTTAAAAAACTATTAGTTATTGTAGTATTTATCTGTAAATTATATCAGTGTATGTTGTATATCGGTTAAAAACTCAGTATCTGAGGCTATGTCAACTGTAAAATATAAAACGGTAATAATCTAGTATAAAAGGTGGCAATTAGGGCTCCTCAAGAACCAAAACAGTCTTTGCGGAGCCCCAACTAAGCCGCTACTTACAGCTACATGTTTGTTTATTGTATTGAACATTCTATTGTAATATTGGAAGTGAGTGACCCTGAGCTACCATGGGATAAACTAAAATTGGAGCCTACACAACAAAATGTCGGAATTCGCATTACGCCATGTGAATTTTAAATCTTGAATTCTGCTCGAAATAGTAATAAGAACTTCTGACATTTTACTGCAATAGGAAACTGTAAAAATTTGTTATAAAAACTGAATAACACTTAATTGCTTTTTTATTGTACAATTTTTCCAATTTAGACTAGTTTTAAAAGTTGCAATTAAATTTTCAAAAACAAAATCCTGCACAACAACTACTCGAAAACATTAATGAAAAAACAAAATTGTTTAACAAAATTTGAATATTCTAAACATTAATAATTAGTTAAATAATTTTTCGTACAAGTTTATCAATAAGCAATATACGCATTGCATCACAGTCTAATCGCAGATACATCTGCAATTCAATATTTATAATTACTAATAATGTTCCCATACAATTAATGTAAGTAACTTAACTCCACGTCACATGGGAGACAGAATTCAACAGTTGTCGTTACCAAATATACTATATTAGTTATTCCCAGTGACAAAACCTTTTGTTCTGTACAAAAATACATTCAGTCGTAAATCTCAATCTGCAAGTCACTGTCGGGTCGCCAGTCGCCAGATGGCAGCACCAGCATTGGCGGATATGACGTACAAGTGTTACTGGGAGCCATATTCATTTACTCCAATCGAATCCGATCGTTTTGTTCACTGTCAAACAACGGTAGAGCATTTCAAATAGTTATTAACGAAATTACAGTAACGAACAAAGTCTTTTTCAACAGGCACTCCGGTTATCCTGTGATATTAAGTTAATTTATTTATTTAAACTTGTGGCTCTTATCTCTTGCAGTTAGAAACGGCATGACCACTAAAAACGACAAAATTTCCACTGATATTCGTATTATAAGAAACCTACGTTTGCGACATATACAATGTTATTCTTTTCTCTTTAATTATACTTGATTAACTCTATGTGTGTAGTTTAAAATTTACAAAAGTATAAATTCTCTAGTGAACTATTTCAGCTTGATATAAAAACTGATGTATCATTGTTGAGCGCAACAATCAATAAAAAAACAGCACGAAGACACTGCACTACGTCTATTCGATGCATTCCAGTTAGCAGCGCTCATAACCCCACTTATTACATGCGGTGTACGCATGCGTGGATCATAGCCTGTGACGGAATGTATCCTCTGATATCTAGTTGATAACTCTACTCTATCTATAGTACTCAGTGGGTCCACTTGCACTCAGCAAGTCGACCATAGTTATCTATCAAATAAATACTTTTAAAGCTCTACAACCCTAGCTAAATATATTATTATATCATCATTATTATTAATTATTATATATACATTCATTCATATTTATATATAATATAGATATATCTCTATTAAAAATATTTATAAATATACTCTCTCACATTAGGAAACAAATCAAAAAAGGAAAAAAAAATGTACAAATATATCCATGTGCAGATATATTAACTCTATAAAAGTGTCCTATTCTTTTGTATTATATGATTTATTATTTATTGCTATATTATTTCCTGTGGTAAAATTATCCGCACCGCCCACAGTTTTGATACCCACGGTACTATTCAGAACAGGACTTTGGGAATCAAACGCTATGGGAAGTTTCCAAAGTACAAAAACGTAAAGGAACATCTATGAATGTCGGTATAATGTAAAACGTATTGCTGCAGCATTGCGAGTGCCAGCGTGCTGTTACGGATACACGGTTCTTTTCACTCCTTGTCGGAGGATTGGCATACAAGTACGAATCAATTGACGTCATTATGTTCACAATGGACTGTTTTTCAACTTTACCCATTACAAATTAATTGTATTCTCTATACACACCTATACAAAAAATACTTCATACTTGATTAAAGTCTATTGAAAGAATCTCAAAAAATTTCAGCTTATGACGTCGTATGTTACATTGGCACATAAGTTACTTTTCAAATTAAATCTGGTTTATACTTCTGTCAAAATATTGTTGCGATAAAACAAAAGTTGTTATTAAACAAATGAAACTAATAATAGTTTATAAAAGATAAAAATAATTCACACTACACTTAAAAGGAACTAAAATGAAGTTGCCATATCATCACAAGTTCACAGTTCCATTCATGCAATAGCATTTTTGTTAATATGTATGAATGTGTAACATTATATTAATATTTATATCACAACATCACCTGTCCTTCCTAACAACCCTTGTTCAATAATACTGCCAGCTCTAATAATTAGTAGAGATTAAACTTAAAATAAAACTCACAACTGACAGGTCGACGCTACTATCACAAAATGAAAGTGTCAAAATTTAAGCACGAATTTACTATTCAACCTTTGAGGGTGGATATTTAATGTCGTTTTGCCTACGGATGGAATGCGTTATTTTGTAACTCATCAAACTGGTGTTCACGAAATAAATACTACTTTTTGCAATTTTTAATATCACATAATAATAAAAATAATCTCACTACAATTTTTGACCTAGAATTTAAATTAATCACACACTAATATCAATCGTTCCAGTTTGACAAACGCGATTATCTATTATTTTGACAAACAAAAGTCAACTTAATAATAAGAAAAAACAATTAAACTTATTTTTGTTAAGATTCTAAAGAAAAATACTATTATTACTATCAAATGCCATGAGCACTATTTTTATTCATCCAGCACTCAGTTATTCCGTTGTGTATATCCGTATGTGTAAGTTAGTAGTGCAGGTGTACCACAACGATCGACACGATTAATTATTCATCACAGATCAAGATCCAAAAGTCATAAGATCTATACTCAGTCACACCTATGACCATTCCGAAATACACTAATTAATAATTCTATCACAGCTCTTTGATAGTTGCCTTACGACAAATAGCACTTTATCCAGTCTCTATAGGGGCGCCACACAAGCAGTAGTCTTCTGCTCAAAAGAATTTAATACAAATATATCGCCAACAAATATTAAAATAATATCATTTGAAAGAACTGTTACATAATTATGTATAACATTTTGTGTTAAGTGAAAACTTTGTATAAAAAAAGTTCTCGGCTATTTAAATATAGTTTTTCTTTACGCAAAAATTACTAATATGTTCATATTTTTTCAAATGAGCTTATAAAACAAATTCATATTAATTTTTTTGTTATAATATTAATAATGTAATTTTTAGAGTCAAACAATTAGTTTTCTAATAAAATTCTTAATTATAAAATTATTTTTTTGTGATATTTTGCTATTTAAATGTAACAGCAAAATTTAATTCAAATTCAGAAAAAGTATTTATTCCCATGTGAATTCGGCGCAATGAGATTTTGTACGCGATTCTAATTTGTCATATACAATGTTCTTGTTTCATTTTCTTTTTATATATGTATTTTTTCTATTTCGCACTTATAAAGTGAATTTTGTACAATTGTTTTATCAAAAACATTGTTAATACATATTGTTAAATGTGTTTATATAACATGTAACTGAACCAAAAAATGTTAGTACATAACTATTATACCGGATGTTCCAAGCAATCCTTGACAGCAATTTAACACGGGAAAACAGTTTCTTTCAAATATTATCTGTTCGTTAAAATTGTATGGGGTACTTTAGAATTTTATAGTAAAAAATTATGAATTTTATGTTACGAAAAAATGTGAATTCATATCTTTGGTAATCGAGTAAACTTAATTTAATTTCCCGGTGAAAATAAATCTAGTTTGCGATTATTTAAAAAAATGAACATCAAGTTAACTGGCAAACATCACTTCTACTTCGTCTGACAGCTAATCGCATACTAGATTTATTTTACTTTCAATTTAAATTAAGTATTTTCGCTTAACAAGAGACAAATTCAACATTTTTGCCATTAAAAATTCAAATTTTTTTGCTCTAATGAGGTCCTATACCACTTTTTTTTTCTAGGAGTACACAGGATAAACTAAGAATAGACATGAATTTTTAAAGTTCAGAATTTGGCGTATGACGTAACTGGTCCTCACCAGTGATCGATAAACTATGGTTCTAAAGGGTACAAAATTTTCATGTTCGCATAACTAAAATATTTTTATATATAAACTTATACGTTATATTCATCAAGAAATTATTATTAAGTATAAATAACATAAATAATACGTATGTTTTTTCCTAATAAATTTTCGAAAATTGAAACAGTTTGACCATTGTTTGATAATAATTTGATACAACTATGGTGGCGGATGGCGCTGATGTTTGTTCATTGATGAATTCACGGTAGGCGGGCATAACAGGCGCGAGGGTCGCACTTTTAAAATCAGGCCACCAATCAAATTGCAAAGACATGATACATCATTTTAATTATTAATCGAATTCAATCACTAATAATCAATAATTTAAGGTATATTTTCATATTTTTACTTAAGATAGTTAAAATTTGACTATGGTATAGTACCCCATTCTAAGTATAAAGCACCTCATAAAATTATACAGGCAGATGCAGATAATTGAAAAAAAAAACTGTTTTCCCATGTTCAATTTCTATGTCAAAGATTGCTTGGGATATCCGGCAAGTAATTATGTATTTTCAATTAACAAAAATAAAAATAAATTAAAACAACTATACGTGTATTAACAATAACTTAGTTTAGTACGTTACTTTTACGGATTAATGTTAATATTTATGGCAAACTATAATTGTATTCTTTTTCTGAGCAGAAGGGTATTTTATCTATCATACATGTAGCAAACGTACGCGTACACGTTAAACGTATATAATCATTTATATACAGAATATGATAATGAATGAATTAAGATCATCGCGGGCAGGGTTGTCAATCGTTGTGGCGCAGCACCACTGTCACTCACAGCTGCAACAGACCACGTCTGTGTTGCATGAAACGTGATTGCTAACGCGAATTAGTTTTGGTGAACAATATTAATATGTACGGTTAATTACCTAATCATTAGCTACTGTATCTCTAAGTACGTCACACATACTAAGAAATAAACGTAAAATTTGATTGTCTTACTTTCGTTCAGGGAATTTATGTTTAGTTAAAAAAGAATTCGGTTGTTAGTCTGATGTGTATCATAGGTTATGGTATGTATGTGTGAAATACTAGAGAGTGACGTATGTACACAAGCTTAGTGAGAGGTAAAACCGTGTACAATAACGCAAATAAAACACTGGGATAGTTAAGCTTATTTTCTCAATCAAAATTCGACGTATGTCTCTTTTACTCATTGTTTCAGTACATAGAAATATCAGGTTTACACCAAAATTAGGTATTGTAAAACCATTATCAGTTAATATTTTATGTATTGAACAAGATTTTGCTCAATCAATCGAAATAAATTCATAATACACGGTGTTCGATAGGGGGCAATATTTGGGGAATGTAATAGTAATATCTGAACAAGAAAAATATTCTAATATACCTACGTCTGGAAACGAAAAGTTTCCGATTAAATTTTTTTTTATGTAAATTATTACAGGTTCTTGTCCATTTTGAGGCATATCAGTCATTATTTAATCACGTTTCTTAGGAATTATCATAATTTATTGTGGTCGTAATAAAATGAAATTCATTTTAACTTTATTAAGTAGTACTTGTTTTAATAATATACGGTCACCCAAACTCAGATATGCATTTAATGTACGAACGTTCACATTATGATAAATATTGACAGCTAATCGTCTCTATGGACAATTATTTCTCAACGAAAATTACCAGGCAAAAATATGTTAGTGTTCATTGACCGTCGGTACCATGGGACGTTCGTGTAATTTTAAGGATATTATAAACTAAACAATATCAACAATTCAAACAAAATATGGTTTAAATCTGTAGCGGTTTATATCTGGACAGAGGTTTATTAGGATTTTTTTCTTGTCTTGATACCTAAAAAATTGCAACCCATTTTTCGAACATCTTTAGATTAGTACAAAATAAAATTACTTTTATATACAAAACAATACTAGCTATTCGTTAATTTCTATTAGAATTTTTTCTTTTTGCCACTTGATTTTCTATTATATATTTTTATAGTACATATATTATTCTTCAACATAATTTGAAATTTTGGTAAGAAAATAAAGTTTTCCCAGTTTTTATTGGAGTAATTGTACCGGCCACCTCTTCATGCAGCACACTCGCACGTCACGCACTCTACACAAGGAACTATATGTCGTAATAGTAGTAATAGTTATCATAATAGTAATAGTGAACCGCGAGCAATCACAGGGTATGTATATGTACGCTCTCAACAACTCAACTCAACCTATCCTATCTACAACTGTATTATATCCTACGCTGTTTGACATTGTCGCGTATGCCTAACTATCAATAATATTGCTTCCGTTTGTAGTGTAGCAGCATGGGAGCGTGAGGTGGACTAGAAGCGCGGGGCGGGCGGCCACAGCAGCCACCGCTGCTAGTGCGGGCTCTCTTCCTCCGTGTCCAAAGGGCTAGGGGACAAGAACTTCCTCACGTATTTGGGATAGTGCGTTTTCTCGTGCGCTTTCAATATGGTACTCCTTGAAAACGTTTTCCCACACAGCGCACATCTAAACGGCCGTTCTCCAGTGTGCACTCTACAATGATCCTTCATATGGTGTCTTAGTTTAAACGCTTTTCCGCAGAATTCACACTTGAACGGCCTGTCCCCCGTATGCGCCGGTAGATGAGCTATGAGTGATCCCACATCTGGAAACGACTTTCCGCAGAACTTGCACAGCACTACACCACCTCCTCCTATACCCACGCCTACGTCGGCTGCCGCTAGCTCCAACTCCATGGGCGAGGGTAAGGCTAGGGGTTCCGGTGGGTCGTGCGGATGCCCCCTATTGCTGTAATGCGCTGCGTCCAGTAGAGGTAGAGGCGAGTCGCCCAGAACGCTCCCTGCAAGTGCGAGCGGATGCTGTTGATGCTGCAACTCCCGATACTTGAGCGACTCGAGGCTGTGCGAGAGGATGTGCCTCGTGAGCTTGCTCTGATGCGGGAAGGAAGCCCCGCAGTACATGCAAGGGTAGAGTCGGGGTGAGATACTGCCTCCCCCTTGGTCAGTGCCCAAGTCCCCACCGAGAGAGGCCAAGCCGCCCACCACACCACCGCCCATTAACTCCTGCAACCAAACAAAAAGAACATCAACTTCTTGTCTTGGTGGATTGACTGCGACTGCTGGGCGTGAGCGACGCGAGACCCCGCGCAAGGCGTACACTCAATCTCTACAAGAAGTTGACGATCATTTTTGTTTGACTCTCAGTGGAAAGGGGGCGGCTCGGCTTGCCTCCTATTGTCAACCACATCCAGCGTGCACACACTTAGGAAATAAAAACAATAATGAAGGTCAACTTCTCGCCACGGGAGAGACTGACGCTCACCGACACCCGACGTGGACTAACCACCACAACAGTCAAACACACTTCATCCCAATTAATTCCTTAACATCCTATACCCTACATTTCATTCCGGTAAGCACAGAATATTAACAAACCAAAGCTACATTAAAAATTCCTTCAGTTATTCTGTTATTACATATTTCAGAAAGCGCTTCTGAATTACAAAGCTAGATTTCGACAAAAATATATAACATATTTATGCAAAACTGTATTAAACGCAGCTTTATGAATATACTGCTTTTGTGTTCAACGAAAGAACGGATTTATATTTATTTCCGCATTTGGCATTTTAAGGATGCAAATTATTTCTAACAAATTAATATCGTCTAAATCAGTCAAACGTATTGCTAATTTTTAGATTGTTATAAAATGCTTTACTTATTGAACTGTTAATTCCATTTTCCGTAGGTATGTATTATATGTACAACAAAGGAAAATCAGGGAATAAAATAATATATAGGATGAAAAAGTAAAAAACAACATTTCTGATGAAGAGTAAATAAAACAATATTTGTATTTATTAATGTAGTTTTCATTAAATTATTGGATACATCGTATATACCGGATGTCTATTTGAAATCTGTTATACGGGGGAATACAATGTTTTGTTTTTGTTAGTTACCTATTAATTTTAGACTAAAATGTTTCAAATAAAGGTTGCAGATAATAAAATTCAGCACCTAAATCACTAATAAGATTCTATTTTCTACATTTAGTAACCTGTTAACTCGAATTTGAAATTTTATAAATATTGCTTATTTGTAGTGACATCCATGGAAATGACACCAACATTATAAATAAGTGCATAATGTTTGAACTGTCACAAAGCTATATGCCACGTATAAAGACGCGGAGATATACTTGCCAATTTTCTTAAATATTGCGTTTCAATACACTTGCATTGTTTAGCGTCGCTGGCTGAATTAATAACAAAAAGGTGGGTGGTAGTACTTTATTTTTTTTTTGTTTTGAAGTTTAATAATGTATAAAACATAGTTTTACTTATGTTATTAATTCATTATTTAAAAAAGTAATAATTTACTAAAATTTTAGAAAAGTTACTATTTCTTCCGCGTGCTAATAATTTTTTTCTACGTCTCAGATGTGATGCGCGTGCCTAAGTTCGCCACCTCTGATATAGGCGTTTAAAATGAAAAAATATTCCTTTTTCAAATATTATTTGTCCCGTAAAACATGAGGTATTTTAAAGAATAATACTGTGTTTTTTTTGCACTTAATATTTTTTTTAATTATCAGTTGTAGTGATTGAGAAATTTTAAAGTGGGAAAAATAGGTTTAGTATGAGTTATTCCAAGAAATGAGCATTAACTAACTGTTAAATATTGATTTTTAACATGTTAGTTGATTTGGCGGTTAACTCGGTGTTCGTTTTTTGAAATATTCGCATAGGTACTAAATTCATTTTACCACGTCTTTAAATTCAAATTATCAAAAGCGTAAAATTAAAAATTTTATCACCCAAAAATTGAACATTTAATTAAATCTTTTTAAATCTCTATGCATAAAGCATCGCGCAGTGTTTTACGGGCAGATAATTTTTGAAATATACTCATGTTAAACACCTATGTCGCTAATTTTCATGTTCATCCTTGTATGTTGTTTTTTTCTTTTGTAGCAAACGAAATAAATGATTTTTTCATATTACATCCGATATTATTTGTCTTATTGTTTATTATGTTATTATACATTTAGAACATTTAGTTAGAAAATGCAGTAAAATTGAAGCGCGCAAGTCTATGTCTATAAATAGGAGTAATTTTCGTAATAGTAATTCATTACAAAAATGAAATACAGTCTGTAACTCTCATAAAATAATACCATGGTGAATTCATTTCAGCATTTCAGTGAATGCAGAGAAAAATAAAGCGCAGTATGTGTGTGACATTTACAGCAGAAATAACTTTTTTACTACCTAATTACTAATTCCTAAGTGTGTTATTTATGCGATAATAAAACATAGTTTTTATTCGGTTTGCAAAAATCCATGCAAAAATCCTTTCAATAATGTATAACAGCGATTATACAACAATACGGATGAAACTAGCAGAGCCATCTGTACAACTAGGCTTGTTATTAGCGCGCGCGAGTAACCGCAACAGATTCCGATTGGAAACGGTTCTGAACTGAGATTACACATTAGAACAACCACACCATAATACGATAATTTATTTGCAGTATGGAAACAATATATCGAGTGTAATTATAGCAATAAAACCAATGTAATGTAATCGTAATTGCTGAACTCACCGAGTCGTGCGAATGCCGGTACTCCGAAGAACACTGCTCGCTTTTCTCCTCCCCGAAACTCGTTGAGCTCCAGTCTACTTCCTTCTTCAACGACTGCAAAGAAGAAAACCACATATTAAACACAAATATTATACATTATCATTAAATAAATAAACATTCTATCACGACTTTTTTTACCCGTTGCTGGGTGTGCCAATCTGCTTATTCAGATTTCCGTAAAAAAGATAATACTTTTATCGTAGAGGGTGCTTATCAAACGGAACTATTTTTTGTGATAATATATATATATATATATATATATATATATATATATATATATATATATATATATATATATATATATATATATATTTATTAATAATTATCCTTCATCGATTACTTAATTGTGAGCACAAATTAAGCAATTGTACTTCAGATTAATGATCGTGATAATACATGTATTTGTGCAATTACAATTATTATGGAATACTTTACAGTTTCCTATAAAATGTACCAAATCAAATATCAACTTTTTAAAAATATTTTCTTCGTTATTCTATTTTTTTTCTTCCAAATATTACCTGAATTTCTCCAGATAGTATCTAGAAAAATTACAATATAAACCTTTTTTCCATTTCAGCTACTTTTGATAAAGTTTTTAGAAATTGTTTTAGTTAGAAAGCATATTATTTTTTATCCAAGTTAATATGAAATCGTTGTAAACTAATAAACTGGTACATGAAAACAATTCAGCCAACTATTTCCATACTGTTTGTTGTTTTACATGAACTTTTAGACGCTTAGAAATAAATAAATAAAACGTATCATTACTGTTTATTATCAGTGGCGGTCTCATTTTTTTGAGGGTATACTATTGGTTAGCCATTATGTGCCTAACAAACGAACTTTAATGTTTTATTATATTTTTTCAAAAAACAAAATTATAAAATTCGATTCAGAATATATTTTCGGAAGGCATCTTCCTTGTCTGTTTCTTCATGTTCTATACCACGAGAACCAAAAAGTGCCGATCGATGGTCTCGCAGCCAATCCTTTATGTATGGTCGCGGATTAAAGTCTGCAACTGGAAGGTCATTGATGGAGATGAACATCAAATCTGATACATTTTCTTTATAGGAAATGGAGCACCCAAGTGTGAAACGGAATATGAAAAAGGAGGAAAGCAAATTTCCTTGTCTATTCACACTGTTCTAATTTATTTATTTAAATTGTAATGCGACCGGTGTAATGATCATCATCAGACAATTATGTTATTTATATGATCTATATACCCTTTGTAGTCTCGCCGGTTGCCTGATGATGATCATTTAATGATCGAAACTGTCCCATTACAATTTAAATAAATAAATTAGAACAGTGTGAATTAGACAAGAAAATTTTATTTCCCCCTTTTTCATGATACATTTTTAAAAGTTAGTCAAGTCCTCAAATCGATTATTTATTATTATTTCTTCTTTCGTGCCTCTAATAAGTTATTTAACAAGTTTTCATATATCGCAGTATACCCAGAAAATCTTTGAGAGTATACGGCGTATATGGGACCCTATGGGACCACCATTGCTTATTACCCATTTTTGGATGTACAGGCTGCTCTTGTTCGTAGATTTTGATAATATTTACACCACTGAGGCCGTTTATCAGGTAATACCTCACAACTCTCAAGGTTGTTTTAGAGAGAGAGACAGAGAGAGGGAGAGCTTCACAGGGGTCACTTTTACGCTATTTGAAAATTAAAATAAATTTCAAATTTTACCGGTCGGATAAGAAGCTGGAACGTCTGATTCACAATTGGTCACCTACCGCATACAGTTACGACGACGATAATGAGAAAATATATAAATCACTCCACAGCTATACCAAGACGTTTTACAACTTTTGCACCAAGTGTTAACGGGTGATATAATTTGATATACTGATTCTATTATAAATTATTTTTGCGACTTTCGAATTTTTTTTTTGTAAAATACTCCGTATATGTATTTCTAAACAAAATATTTTTATATTTATATCTATGTTGGCATGTTGAACCTTCTTGTGGACTCTTGAAAAGCTAATAAAGAAGGAGATCAAAAAATGGGAACAGTCAGCCAAGGCCTCAAATTGGAGAAACATTGCGGGCCTTTTATTTATTTATTATTTAAGTTGGCGGCTTTAAGCGCTAATTGCATTTATCACTGCGACCTGTAAGATCTATTGTAACATGGCCCAATCATAGTTTTCTGGAAGTAGTTTCAGAGTTCTTATGAAGCCAATTACTGCTCCAGGAGTCAGTTTCCTGATCTCATTTGCCGCGAGATACCTTTTACCTAGATGGTTAAGTCTACTTACGGTCACAGCTATGTTCGCCCCTGAGTTCGAATGGCCATTCTAGAGGGCGCCGGGTCCTAGCCCCCCCCTGGCTATGCACGCGGACAATAACGACATAAAGTTTTGCATTTGGCTTTTCAATTTTTCATATACCTACTTAAACTGGAATTTAGCAGTTTCTTATTATTACTTTTTGTCTATTTAGATAAATTTAATTTTTTTTTTTTTTTTTTGAAGAGGACTTTTAATAAAACGTTTTGACGAGCAACAATATAATCAAAAATTTGTTTTATTTCTATACACAGGAGTTCTGGTTCTGAAAGCTTTTTTAAGGTTTAGTTTAGAGTTTAGAATTTTTGACAATTTAAAGGTTTTTTAGAAATATTACTAGACATACCTACTCATATTTAGAATTTTAAACCATTATTTTTTTTTATTATAATAATTTCTACTTTTCGAATATTTCGACCAAAAAATTTATTTCACCCATTTCGACAATCGCCAAAGAGGTATTAGCTTTCAGCAAAAATTATACGTATCTTACTGGTCATTGTCCTCTGAAATACGATCTACAGGGTAAATACTTGAAATCTGAACATAACCCGTTAACACGGGAAAATCGTTTTTCGCAGACTGTTACTCCCCGTTTCAACTGACTGATGGTTGTGGTATCAATAGAAAGATAAAAAAATCTGCAACAAATTAATTCAGATAAAATGTCAAACATTTGTTTGTCTTTTTATTCAAATGCCATGGCTATCGATATTAATAAGAAAATGAATAAATTTTATAAATAATTTATGGGACTAAAAACCATTTCCCTGTGTTAATGGGCTATGTTCGGCTTTCATGTACTTACCCAATACACAGAAGAACAGTATCTGTCGACTCTCGTTTCTAGTATAAAAGTTAGATGATACATTACATTATACTTTTTTTCTGACTAAAATCTAGTTTTAATTTAGTAACTTTAGAAATGAAAAATAGTAAAATGAGGATGACAAGGCATTGATGGTTTTACGAGTGGTTTTATAAAACCGTATTCCACCTGATGACGATGTTGTCACTCAAGTGTCGTTGCCTTTGTGCCATGTCACACTATTTTCATCAGTATGAAACACTGCCGACCATGTCAGAAATACAGGACTAAGAGTAAAGAAGAAGAAAAATACTCTTTTTATAACAATAGTTATAATAGTTAACAAACTCTGTAAAAATGATCTCTTTTGGCCGAATCTGAAGTATGAATTCGAGGCGAAAGCAGAGGTCAGTAAATCATGAGGCTATAAAAACAACATTTAGGTCGGGCATACCAAAGATACATAAACATAAGGTAAATACCGCCCGTAAGCTTGTACCACATAAAAGCTATAGAAATACATAGATATCGTTGAAACCACCTTACACCAAGGATAGGTACATCAAACTCGTAACACGCAACATGTGGTAAATGGTGTATGAGGGTTTCGACGATATCTATGTATTTCTTGTTGAGATTCAATCATGTAAACCTGGATCATCAAAAATATACTTAAAAAATAATCAAGTTATTAATTTTTATATAATTCATATATTTTTAAATACGCCAAAATAAATAAAATCATCAAGATTTTTATTATAAATAAAGTGTGTTTGATCGTACAGTTTTGAGTCATTTGGGGTTTCTCTGTTTCAGCATACACTGCGTAGTTTATTTTCTGCAATATTTCTATAGCATTTATGAGGGACAAGCATACGCGCGTTATTTATCTTATATTGCATGTTGTATGTTTGATGTATCTTTGGCCGGGCGTATACAAAAAAAAAATCATATCTGATTGATTCATGTTACTTGTAAAGTGCTTTGCTGTCATCTGGACAACACACCCCACAAAAATTCTCAAAAAAATTGTCTATTGTCAAAATATTTTATACATAATTTAAAAGTAAAAATAAAATAACTACATTAATTAATTTATTGAGCAAGAAAATGAACGATAGCGAAGTGACAATGATTTTTCCAAATACTCTGCCTAAAATTTATAAATCTGGAAGTAGTGCTACACTAAATTTATTACTCGAAAAATGATTTCGGGCGATAATCGTTCAATTGTGGTATGTTGCGTTCACACATTCGGGTGCAGTGAACAGCTTACCCCTTTACCCGGTATGCTTGGTTCAGTGATCACAGTTGAACGGGTTTGCGAGCCGGGTCAGTTCTCTGTTCACTATTTCTATCTCTTTTTATTATATTGTTATCCTTTTCTTCTGGAATGTCAAAATCAGAATATTATTCATCCTCCAGCGCTGAATATAAACACAATTTGTTTTCTTATGACTGTCAAAGTAACTGCTTGTGACAGTTATAAATTAGGCAGAATCTGCATAACCAACAAGTGAACCAGACGATTTTTAGCGACACCACTGACCACATCATACCGTAACTAATCCTACCAAGTGAACGGGTATGTCGCTAGAAATCGCCTTATAGCGGCCGTGACAAAGTGTTACTATACGATTGTCAAAGGATACATACAACTATTTGTGTAATAGATGTCTAATGGCCTGTTCCACCAACCTATCTTAAATTTTAAGCGTTCCTTAAATAGACAATATTGCATCAAAATGAAATGTTAAAGGAGTATTATGCATTGTTGTCAAAATTTTAATTTGCTTTTTACCTCCCGCTACCCTTGGTAAGGGAGGTATAGGGATCGTGCTAAAAATCGCATATCGAGATTTTGGTAAATGACCACGTTTTAAGGTCCCTACAATCCAATTTTAACATTTTCACGATGATGTCTGTGTGTATGTATGTATGTGTGTGTGGATCCTGTTTACGCTCTAACTCAAATACTATCATTCAGAAAGTTTTGAAACCATGTATTTCTACCTTATTCTAATATGGAAATATCTGATTTTGGTGGCAATCGGATAACCGGAAATGGCATTTTACTTGAAGCTCAATATAGTTTTTCTTCAAAAAATACCTTTAAATGTATTTTTTTCTCAATTTGTTATTATAAAAATTAAAGATTATTCCATTTTCTACAAGTTTGCTTTAATACTTTTTCTATATATTGTATGGATAAATTTATAAAGTAATATAAAAATTATATACATAGGTAAATGGCGGGAGGTACTGTGTTGGTCACATCAGATTTTTTTGTTAAGGGACGGCCGGGTTACTTAAAATTTAAGTCTTGTTGGCGCAATTTGTCGTAAACGAAACTAGGCGACGTCTCACGGGTACTCAAAACACTAATGGAGAGTACACCGCAAAGGTGTGACTCTTCGATAAATAATTAAATTCTGATTCGAACATAATTTATTTTTTCTTCTTCTAAATGCTCGCAAAAATTCTGAATGTTGTACTATTTATACATTTCTAAATATAATGCCCTTGAAATGTCAGCTAATACCCAAGTTTAAATTTATTATCAACATTCTACAATAATACAATTAGAACTGATCTATTTATTGGTCATCAAACTATATTAATAGGGCGCGTGGCTTGGTGCACTAAATATCCGATTGTGGTTTTAAACACACCGAGTTTGAATTGAAGCGTAATCAACGCATTTATCGTATAAAAAAATTCTGGGCTGATGCATTCTCTGATAAATGTTGTTTATTCAGGTGGCTCAAAATAATTTCACTATTGCAAAATTTTAAAAATAAGAAAAATGAACTAAATACTTATTTTGAAAATGAGAATTACTTTTAGGAGTTTTTTTAAATGTTATGTACGAAATATTATATCTGGCAAATGACTTCGGCGACAAATAAGTGTTCTTTTTAATGACTATTTCTTGATATATCCTAAATATCTCCCGTCGGATATTTTCTGTTAGTTGTTCTAAACATTCTACGAGGGTCATATTTTTTAGAATTTTATTTAATTATATTCAAAATAGTTTTCTTCGACAATAAGGTGTGATTTACATTAGTGATACAATAACGGTACGATGACAATAAAATATGGTATGTCTTATCCAATGTATTTTAATGGACCCAGTTCTCCATACGAAGACGGTACAATAATGAAACGATGACGATATATTGATGTTTACTTATTAGAGTTTTCACACATCGTACACGTTATTTTATTATACAGATGAACAAAATAAAATGTAATTAAAATGTTGCAGCTATCCTTCTTTAAAAGTTAGGTTATGTCTGCTTTAACGTTAAATATAAAGTAGATTTCAACGGACGCTATTTATGAACAAATAAGGTTAAACGCTATATACATACCGTGAAAAATTTACGTACGCATGCGCATTGAAGGCAAAATGAGCTTTATTGTCCAAGCTATTTATTTTGGCGTTATGTGAAAACTCTCTATTTACATTAGCGATAGGACTAACGGTCACGAAACGGTATCGTTTTGTTTCTATTAAAAAAAAAAAAATTACCATAGTGATAGCTTATAGTTTAGTTCAAGAAAGCTTACGATTCAAGGCCATTTATAAGACGTCTGATATAATATTACTTGTAGATAACTAAACTGCATTGGCGTGCAACATCAAATATTTATGGATACATTTTAACTGAAAAAAATAAGTAATTTATTTAAAAATTATGTTTATAAATAATACGTTTTTCAAAGATTTATGCTCTTTACCTACGTTTTTGCATAACACAAAAACATGAATTTGACAAAAAATTTAATAAAAATTTGATTTAAATGTCAACGTCACTGGGTAAACATTAGCACAGAGGATAGTGTAGTAGATAAGTAGATATATGTAATGCTACGACATACGTCATTATTATTTGGAGTGTGTTAGAAAGTAATGTCACCATTTACGTATGTCTCACACAATATAAATTACATAGACATGTCAAATAATTTGAAATGTTACTAAGCTACTACTGTACAAAGTGCTGTGTATTCTTTCGTCCAACAAGTGACCTTATAGTCATCTTTCGTGAACCTTAACTATAGTATTTCCATGCAAGGGTGAGTGGAAGGTTGCGTATATTTATATTTTGTTGCGTAGAAAATGTAAGTTTTCGTTTTAAAATGTCAATGAAAGAAGTAGTCAAAAGGATAGCTACTTCTCACTATTTCTTTAGAATTAGAAAATAATTGAATATTATTGAATGGCAGTTCCCTGCTTATGACAAAACGTGAAATATATACTATAGATTATCACAGTAAGTACAGTATTTTTTTTAAAGATGTCCGATCAAGGTTATCTGTATCTTCAACGAATTAACAAATTGGCATACATTTATCTCTTTCTTTTGAAAAGGCTATAAGCGTGTACGATAAGGATGGAATAACACGCTTGTCTTTCAAAAATTCATATTGCTTCGACTAAGTTAAGACATTCCACTTTAAAACGATGCTCGTTATTGACAATACTTTTGCTGTAACGTAAGTTTATTTATTAATTCAGATACATTACCTTGATTCATAGCCGTACGAATAACGTTATTTTCTGTCAGTGTCACTGACAATGACATTGTGTCAGTATCTTATTTTTCACATAATTGGTTTTACATATGCTAATAAATTTACCAGTTAACTTATTTTTGAATTTTGAATGCTTTTATTGTAACATATATTTTTATAATAATAAAATAACAGTAGTATCTTATGTACCCTCATGAAAACTAAGCAAACGACACTACTGAATTTGTCAGAATGGGCGGAGCAAAAATCAGAATTCATACAATTCGTAGATAACCTTGATCGGACATCTTTCAAAATTTTTACTGTACATAAAAAAGAGTTTCGTATCGTGCACGTTTCATCTAATGTACTTAAATGCCTCGTACAGTTAATATTTCGTTAATATGTTGTCATCGTACCATTATTGTACCGTGGTTGTATCGCTAAGGTAACTCAAGCTTAATACATTTTTTCCTTCCACTTTTTAAAAGCTCCCAACCTCAATCAATCTTCTTTTGGAATGCTTTCAAAATTAGCATGAATTGCAGCATCAATATCTTTTCCAGACAAAAATCTTCTACCCTACCCCGTTTTTTTGTCCAAAAAATGGCAAAAAGTCGCATGTTGCCAAATCATGTGAGTATAGCGGGTGTTCTATTATTTATTTATTTATATCTTTCATATGTGAAATAATGCTGAATTTTGGTTAGCACATCTTTAGGGCACTTTTTATGTTCTTTCAAATGGCGATGCCACAATTTTTTTTTATCGCTATTGGATATTGATGTTCAAGTTTTTATTTTTATATGGACACCATATTTTAAAGTTTTTTTAGCTTTTCAACGTTGTATAATTTGTCTAAGTTTATTTTTTCAAACAAAATTGCAACAATATTTAAATTTTTAGTTTAATGTATATGAATAAGAATCACACAGGAATCACCCTGTGTTTAATTTTAAGTTTATTTTCTCCATTTTCATTAATATTTTTAACAAACATACTCGTAGCAATGAAACAGTTTTGCAAATATCTTTATAAATATATCCCTAATCCCTACTAAGATGACGGCCATATAAAAATATTAAAATTATTTGAAATTCACAAGACTACAAAATTTTGAATACTAAATAAGGAAATTATTAATTAAAATAACCAAATTATTATTTTTAATCGTGTTTTTCAACTGTTCAACCATTGTTTTTTAACCTATAAATTTTTAAATTGTTTCATTTTTGTTGTTGGAAACAATATAGACAAATACTTATACATCGTTGGGAAGTTAAATTTTTTTTTTAAATGTGTAACTTTCCAACACAGCGTTAAGATAAAAAAGTGCAAATGAAAATCCAGCATGATTTCACATTCGCAAAAATAAAATGTGGCCAGTACATTACCTTTCGTCAGTTCTATGTATTTTGTACAAATTCCATACAGAGTTTATTGCAAAAGATTCTATATTTCCAATAAAATTATAATACAAACGTACTATGTAAATTACACTTGACACTGACTGTCAATCAGAATTATCTTAATATAGTGGCTGTTTCCATAGTTATAGAATAGTTGGCTGATTTATAAATTTAATTTCTTTACAATTTTTTAACTGTATAATTTGAGAATTACGAAAAAAATATAATTGTTGGTTATACGAACCGAAAGAACCGTCACACACAAAAAAGCGCGCGCGCTCACACACGCACACAGCACACACACATATATACACACACATATACATACATCATCGTAAGAATAGTAAAATCGTATTCTAGAGGCTCTAAAATGTGCTTATTCATTAAAAACTCAACACCGAATATTTTGATCTAAGACAATATCTTCCTTACCTGGTGACGGAAGGTAAAAACTGCAAAATTTACATTTTCATCTAGTCTAGTAACCTATGTATCTTTCTCAAATATCAAATAATAACATACCATTAAAATGGTCTCCTGTTGGAGCAACTTTTGTCTATTTAATCGACTTCTTATCTCTGATAGTTCTAGAGATACCCATGTTGGACAAGTTATCCTAGACGTCCTGTTATAATTCATTGTTGAAATTTGCTACACCCAATATTAGGTAAAAAACAATTAAATATATTATTGTCGTTATTATTACTACATAGTAACTGTGTTAATGGTTCAATTTTTAAATAAAATGAGGAAACGGTGAATGTAATTTTAGAGAAACGAGAAGTAAGTCAGCAAGTTCAGATAAAATTAGATTGTGTATATTTTAAACACATTTATGAAAGTGACATGAGACAATTTTATATGGTTGTTAATTTAACTACTTATTTGCAATTAATGTCATTCGTTTATATTAGCAATTACATTCTTAGAAAAGATAATTTATTATTATTAATAATATCAATAATAATTAATAAATGGTAGCCCGCATTTAAACTGACAAGTCGGATATTTAAAGGTGCATAAATATTTTATATTTATTTAAATTCTTTTTGTTCTTGATGAAGCACGCGAAAGGAATTCCAACTATGCTAGAGGCAATTTTATTGTAGAGTTCCGTACGGATGTTAAGAGGAGACTACTTACATGCATCAGTATTTTTGGTTAATTGTTATTTATTTTGGAAATTGAATCCACACTCTTTATTCTTCTAAATAAGATCATTAATTATTGATTTACTATTAAAACAAAAAAAAGTCGTTGATTTTGTGCTGCCTTAGTCAACAATATATTTTGTTAAGATTATACAGGTGAGACTGAAAATTAGGCCACTCAAAATAACTTTTTTATTTATAATTATTTAATTTTATTGACATATCAGTAAATTAGACTTAGAGGCTCACAAATAATGGTATTTGGCATATGGTAGTGATGCCGTTTTAACCGGAAGTGACATTAACTTTTCTATTTCAAACAGGGCCACCATATATATTTTTATATATTTGGAATCTACGTAAAATTATGAATACAACGATATGCTTTAAGTACATTTTTATTGAAGAAATAAATTACAAAACTGTAAAAAAATAAGAATAATAAACCTGCTGAGCCATAATATCAGGCAGGCTGTGAAAAGAGTTGAGATAATATTGAGTAATATTTAAGTTAATTGTTTAAATAGTGTTCTTTTTGAAAGATTCTATATTTTGTTTGAAAAAATGATACATTTTGTCATAACCTGGTTAATTATTCATAATTTTCTATTAATTTTTTGTAATTTTACGTAGATAAAAATATATAGGATGTCCCATTTGAAATATGAAAATTAATGTCACTTCCCGTTAAACCGGAAGCGCTACCATCATGTCAAATACCGTGATTTGTGAGTTTAAAGTAGTTAAAATATATCAAGAAAATTAAAAAATAATTATAAATAAAAAAGTGGCCCGTTTTTCAGCGTCGCCCTGTATATTTAACAAAATGAATATAATTACTTTTTATTGTATTAACATTATTAATAATTAAATTTATTGTAATTCTCAAACACTTGCTATCCATAAATTTGGATACGGAAAATTTTACTGATACATATGAACATACATACAGGGTGTATCACGGAAAGTGAAACATAGACGTTTAACATGGGAAATCAGTTTTTCCGTGCGCATTGCTCCTCTAATTATTTTAGACAAAAAGTTTCAAATGGATGTTGTAAAGCAAAAATTTCTACATCCGAATCAATAAAAAAATTCATTTTGGCTACTTCATAACTGCAGAAATAAAATTTGAAAATTCACGGAATTACAATTTAATAGTATTAGCCATGGAATTAGAAACAAGAGACGAACAAAAGTGTAATCTTTTATTACGTCAATGTCAGAATAATGATTGTCAATATAAATATTTTACGTAGTAAATATTAATTTTCTAAATAGAAATTTAATAATAATAATGATAATAATAATAATAAAGCAAAAGGTTTAATTAGATTTATTGTTTAAAAAAATTTAAAAAAAAATATTTCATCACGGCATATTACCCATTGCTGGGTGTGCCAATCTGCTTCGTACACAGATATCGGTAATGATGGAATATTTGTACCGTGTGGGCGCTTACCAGGCGTCACCTCACGGGCACTCATAGCTGGCGTGGAGAGTGCGCCACAGGGGTCAATTTAGTGCCATTAAAATGCGATGTAATTTTTGGCGTCGGTCGGGATCGAACCCGGCTCCCCAGATTCGCGACCAGACACTCAGGCACACGGCCACGAGACCCCATTGTTTAAGATTAATAAAATAAAATAAAGTAACACTAACAATTAATTAATGTAACAAATTAAATTCAATATAAATAACAACAAACTAAAAATATTCTTAAATTATAATAGATGTTCAAACAATCCTCCGTTTTGTGCTAAACAATAACCCAATCTATTGTAGAAACTATGCCGAACATTACTTAATTGTCTTTTATTTATTTTTTAACATTCTTGTGTTATAGCATTTTTACGTTCTTCTACATTTTGGTGTCTTTTTTTATAAACATCAGTTTATAAATGACCCCATAGAAAAAAATCGCACGGAGTTAAATCAGGCGACAGTGCGAGCTAGTTAATTGGTCCACTTCGTCCTATCCAGCTTTCAGGAAATGTTTGGTTCAGATATTCCACAATTTCTCTTGTGCTATGTGCAGGGTAGCAATCATGTTGGAACCACACATTTCCTTTATTTGTTTCGGCAATTTCTGGCCCAACACCAATCATTAATAAATTCAAATATGACTCCGATTTTATCTCCCAAAATTCCTGCCCATACATTTGCAGTTTGTCGATATTGTGTCCGAGACTTTATAATATTATGTGGATTATTTTGGGACCAATATCGGTAGCTATGACCGTTGGGTTCGCCATTCATGGTAAATATGCATTCATCTGTGAATAAAATATTGCTTAAAAAGTCTCTATCATAATTTGACTTCTCCATCATTATTTCACAGATGATACATGCAGTTCAAAATCTCGTTCCAAAATATGTTGATGATTTTGAAATTTGAAAGGAATATATTTATGTTTTTAAGAATTCTATGAACTGTCGTAAAATGAATATGTATTGAGTTCCATGGAATTTTTTCTCACACTCATTGTTTGCACCAGTTCTATTAAAGCAAAAACATTTTCTTCATTTTCATTGTAGGTTTCGTTATTTTCTTCCTCTTTTTTGAAATTAAGTGTACCTGTCTTCTTAAACTTGACAATAAATCGTTGAATAGTTGACAACCCCGGAATATCATGATTTTGCCAAATAGCGCTAATATAATCTTGAATTTGCCGTGAAGTATGGCCAGAATAATGCCATTTAATTATGTGCAACTTTTCTTCATTTGAATAATTATTCATTTTTGAAAATACATAATTAACTCTAATATCGATTTATTATCACAATTGTCAAAATAAATACTAATAATTTGACGTATAAAACGTTACTCTTTTGTTCGTCTCTTGTTTCTAATTCCATGGCTAATACTTTTAAATTGTAATTCCGTAAATTTTCAAATTAGCCAAAATGAATTTTTTTATTGATTCGGATGTAGAAATTTTTGCTTTACAACATCCATTTGAAACTTTTTGTCTAACATAATTAGGAGAGCAATGCGTACGGAAAAACTGATTCCCCATGTTAAACGCCTATGTTTCACTTTCCGGGATACACCCTGTATATTGGTACATGATATATTTGTAGTTTTACAGTGCGGTTAAGACGATATTTCAAAGGCATTCACTTATAAAACTAAATTTATGGTATACTTTTAGCTTAGAAGAAAAGCTTCTCGCATTGAAATTCCTAACAAAATATGTACTCGTATGAATTTTATTGTAACTGATTGAACTTTTAAGCTTATTTTTTTACGAATTTCAAATTAGAAATTTTATTATTAACTCTTATTTTCAAAAGTAAACTTTTTGTCAAGACGCTTAATTAACAGATATTAATTACGTCTTTAAACTGTTGTTTTCAAAGATGCTACCTAATTATTTTCATTGTGATATACTTATTTATTTAATTTTCAACCATGTATTACTATTTTTTCTGTACCTACTCAACATCCTTTGTTGTTGTATAGATCAGCGTTTCTCAACCTATAGGTCACGACTCAATATTGGGTCGAATTAAATTTTTAATGGATTGCGAAATAATAGTTGCTACTTTACGACAAACGACAAAGCGAGGAATTTATTTAAAATAATTTTGGGCGTATTCGAGAATGTTTCTATCAAATGAAGAAAGATAGCAGATGAAGTACCTATACATTCGAATATCATTAAAATTGCGAATTATCTGTCAAATACGGATGAAGTCCAGAATTTCATTCGATGATACTCCATGACGGGAAAACAATTTTTGAAGTAAGTCTAAAAAATGAGGTGAAACTTTTTTCTCATCTATGTCACGCGTACTTGTATTCATCTGTATAATGTTTGTATAGTACCTTCAGGTAACCAGATTTTTAAAAATGTTACATTATAAACATTTGGGTCGCAACAAATACTGGGTCACGCGGCGAAACAGTTGAGAAACGCTGGCATAGATAATATAATGAAAGAATGATTGTTGCAACTCACCAGAGGAACTTGCTGCACGGGCGGCATCCCCGACGGCCCAGGCACAGGGTCTGAAGAGTGCGGCGAGGGTAACCTAGGGCATAGTGGTGCCGTAGTGAGTAAGCCACCAGGCAGCGCTGAACAGGACGTTACTGTTGCGTTGTTGTTGTTGTTATTATTCGCTATAGAGTTGTTATTGAGCGACATATCACTGGGTCCGCAGCTTGTATGTGTGGATGCAGGACTATCGGGCCGTAGAGTGTCTGTACTAGGTGGTCTGTCGTCTTGTTCCGACCTTCTCGGGGGTGAATCTTCGACGGACTCATCTTTCCTGTTCACTAGCTCGGTGGGTTCGCTCTGTTCGGTGTCCTCGCTAGCTGGAGGCGGTTGCTGGGATGGCGTATCAACGGTGGGTTCCTCCTTCGGCTGGGAGCTGAGGTTTGTCATCTCCGCGAGACCTTTAACCTTGAGGCTTTCGGCGGTCTTGAGGAGAGCAGATAGCTGGCAATATTCTACGTTGACTTCCCCCTTGTACATGAACTCGACTAGGGTGCGCAGCTCGGAGAAGCGCACGTCCTTAAGGATGACGATGGGGTGCCGGCTGGGGTGGTCGACGAACAGCGTCTGGAAGTAGGAGGAGCAGGCGGACAGCACCACCTTGTGCGCCCGGATGGAGTGGCCCTCCGAGCACGCGAGTGTCACGTCCACGAGGCTCTCGTCCCGCAGCAGCTGACTGAACACGCCTAGCAGGTTGCTCTGATGATTGTTCCACCTCAGACAGTAATGCTCACTTCCCATGTCTGAGCCAGACCGCACTATAAACAAAATATACACACATCATTAACCCATATGAAACTTTAGGTTAGATAAACATACGGTTAATTCAATTTCACTTGAGCTTGGGAGACTAATCGTATAAGTATGTATATATATGCATGGTGTAACAGCTAAACGAGATACTCCAAATAATTTCTATATTATTAAAGATACAATAAAACACTATAAGACAATCTTATAGAAGACAAAGGGAACATCCGATTAGAGAAGAAAATATTTTTTTAAACCAGTGGTTCTCGCTTACAACACAATGTTATATTTTTTAAATGGGATGGTAGATATTTTTTAGAGCCATTCGATAGAGTATTTTTTCTGAATTCAACCATGTAATCATTCTATATTTAAATAAATTTGGTTTTCATATCACTTTTTTCAGTAGACTATGTACGAAAAACAAAAACTGCTATTTGTCAATTTGACTTACTTAAGATGGAAGTCAAATAAAATACTATTTATTAAGTTATTAACAAATAATTATGTTTCGTTTTAATTGAAGCTCGATTTTTTATTCATGGCCTACTGAAAAATAACTATAAAAATCAAATTTATTTAAATTACAATTGGATTTTTCTCAATACTTTTGTTATGTAAGGATATAAAATGTTTATAATTCAGACAAAAAAATACTCTATCGAATGGGCCTAAAAATAAATATATATACCATTTCATTTAAAAAAATATAACATTGTGTTGTAAGTGAGAACCACTGGTTTAAAAAAAAATATTTTCTTCTCTAATCGGATGTCCCCTTTGTCTTCTATAAGATTGTCTTATAGTATTTTATTGTATCTTTAATAATATAGGAATTGTTTGGGGTAGCTCGTTTAGCAGTACACCCTGTATAGTTGCAAAGGGCATGGACGCGGCGAGAGGGGTGCATTTGCATTGCATCCCTTGGCTTATGATTTTTGAAACAAATTGGGAAGAAACGAAAAATTTTCGCGCGTGTACTCAATACATGGCACGAGTAATGAAATGTCTAAGTTAATAATTTACATAGTCAATGTTAACAAAATTATGAGTATGAATATAAGATTGCTCTATATGGGAAATGTTGACCATGGGAATTATGACGGATACAATTTTAAAAATAATTCTGTAAATCAACTATTGCCGTGATTGATTAGTAATATCATTCCCTCTGCATGGTAAACCTAGTTCAGACCATACGTATATTTATACAAAAACATTGCAAGTATCCTTTTTAGAACTTATAATAACTAAAAAATATATTAAGATAACAACGGTAAACAATGAGTAATTTAGTACTTTAAGTGCTTATTGTATTAAGAGGAATAATCGAACGACAAAATTGGAATATCGAGCGACAAATATTGCACGACAAAAATCAGGAAAATCACGACAAAATTAGTATATAGGACAACAAAATAAGTTTGCGTCAAGTTAGTTTTGTTTGTAACGTTGGGTTTATATTTATGTTATTATTATGTTTAGAAAAATTGTATAAAAGATTAGTATAACGGCCCAAACGGCCCGCGAATCAGATGCGGCACGTTTTCCTGTTGCGCGGCCCGCGACGGCATTTGGAAAGGTTTTGTTAAGCCCGCAAAATTTTTTTGTTCACATGCGGCTCGCAAATGGCCTTACAGTTGTTAATCTAGCCCTATGGGTCAAAAGTTTGGCCACTCCTGGGTTAGTGTTAATTTTTCAGATGTTTAGAAAAACTGCATAAAATAAGTTTTGAGTTTTGCGGGCGAAAGTTTTGTGCGCCAGGTTATGTTAAGAAAGTTAAAACAAATATTTTGTCGTTCATTTACATTTTTTGCCGCTAGAATAAATATTTTATCGTTCACTTCAGTTTTTGTGGTTAGGTAC
Source organism: Harpalus rufipes (assembly GCA_951394225.1). Classification (NCBI taxonomy): domain Eukaryota; kingdom Metazoa; phylum Arthropoda; class Insecta; order Coleoptera; family Carabidae; genus Harpalus; species Harpalus rufipes. Next base: position 34,434,302 of record OX596279.1, read on the forward strand.
CTACATATTTTGTACTTATTTAAAAATTATAATTTCCTGTCGTTAAGATCGTTATTGTACCAGGCTAAAAAAATAACACCCTGATATTAAACTGAAAGGGCCTTTATTTTATGAAGAGGAGATCGAAAATACAAGTAGTATCTATTATACAAAGCATAATAGTTTTTGGTTTTATACTTAAAGATTAATACTGTCATTCTATACTCTATTTTAATGTAGACAATAAGTATAGACAAATTAATTAAGTGATCATTTCATTAATTTATGCCCAGAATTATATTGCAAGAAATTTCAGTAAATAATACAATCTTACATAATATGTATGTATGTGCATAACATCTCAATGTTCTCAGAAGAGAACAATGTTAAAATGAGAACTTCCGAAATAAACGTTAAATCTAAACTGAGAACTGGGGTAAGTAAATATTGCTTCATTTTAAAAATATGGAAAAGTATTTTTAATATTTTCAAATTAGAGTTCACCAATAAGAGCAAAAGAAGGGTATTTATATTCAACAAATTTGGAGATATAAAGTGCAATATATGTAAATTAAAATTTACTCATAAAATTAAATATATAATTACGGATTTTATCAATTGTTGAGTATTGCAATTTTTTAAACAATATTTTGAAAATAATTAATAAGTGTGATTTAGGGATTCATTTGTCAATAATTAGTAGACAAGATTACGAATTAAGTAAAACATATGTATATTTCAGTTTTTAAATAATTATACAAAGGCAAATAAATATAAGATAAAGTAGAAACAAGACAATGAAAACAAATTGTAATTAATCGCATTTGTATTGTTCTAACAGTGTTTTATAATCTTTATATTATAATTATTAATATATTAAATCTAAATCGTAGTATTCAATAATACCTGTATATCTTAATATTTATTAAGAACTTCAATAGAACTGAATTAATAATTGTCAAATATTAAAATTTGATATGCGAAAATAAAAACATACATTACTTATGTTTTACATAGTTCGAAAAATGTATAATATGCGTATTAAAATACAAGATTTAGGGCCGGTTTCATAAACGTCCAGTTAAATTTACTTCCAGCGTAAATTTAATTGTATGAACAAATTCGAATCAGTTTCCATGATCTTGACATTAAATTCATTGCTGTCAAAAATCGAGTTGCATTTGTGTTCAATATTTTACATTTACTTTGAAAGTAAAATTTAATCATAGATTAATTTTTTATGAAATCGGGCCTTAATATTTTAACACATATTTTAATAAAAATATATATTCCATAAAATAATGGAACTTATTAAAACTTATACAAAGTAAATGAAAAGAGAGAATGTTATAAGAATAGGCCTAATATTTGTATAGATGAGTAACATATATACTTCCGGGTATAATTACTTGGTGTATAAACCATTAAAAACTGAATGTAAATTAAATAATGAATTCTTGTGGCATATTAGCATCGCGAAAGAGTAAACTCGATTAAATGCTCCCCGTAACAATTTCATGAAACGAGCTGTAAATCTTAAATCCGAATACAAACAAAACAAGTGGCTGAGCTGAACACGTTACGCATTACACATCATCGCTATTTTCGCAGACTTCGTGGCTTTATCAACTGCAATATTGCATTACAGGTTATTTTCTATTTTCAAACACATAAAAAAACATTTAATTCATTTGCAAAACAAAAACTCGTTAATATGCACCATAAAAAGCATGTAAGTACAAATGTGACATTTAAAAAATAGACTACGTGCATTTACGCAATGCTTGGGCATGCAAAGCGTACTTCAAAGATTAATTCGCGACAGAATGTATTTTCTATTTGTAAACTCAAGTAGATTGTGTTAGAAGTTTGTAAAATATCAATATTTATGGTGCACTAAATTTTGCAATAGCCAAATAAATTTTTATGCGATTTCTTAACAGAACACGTGTATGATTCAATTGTGTTCTGCACGCATATTTAGATAACTTTTTGTGGCTCGCTGTATGATTAATTTTGGCCTAACAACAAGCTAAAATAGTAGAATATATAACCAATAAATTTTGATTTGACAAATTTTAGTTTTGGCAGAAATAATAATAAGAAAAAGTTAGTATAAAACGTGATTTACGCCACGCAATAAACAATGAATTTATATTAATAAAAATTAATAAACTTTTCATGATATTGAATTAATGGTTACTAAATATTTCAAAATTATGTTGGTTAAACATGCAGATAATTATCAGTGAACATACAAACCGTTTCAAAATATATGATATAAAATATTGTTCAATGTGAAAACAAATTTCAGCTTTATACAATGAAAATGAAACAATTCTGCAACTAATACTTATCGATAAATTGTGTGGTGTGAAACACGCTTAATGACATTCTTTACGCACTTTTCGGTTCTGTAACTAAGCGGTTAAAATTAACCTATACCGCCGACTTGTTATATTTCACAAATTGAACATTTTGGTAAGGTTATGTTAGTGAATACATTAGATTAAAAGTTCGCGCACTCACTGTCGGCTTCTGTGACCATTAGCATTAAATCGGCACTGTGTGGAGATGATGTGCGGACACCTTGGTGACATTGAATGGTTATGCAACTCGTTCGCGCGACGGACACGCAGTGAATACGGCGGTACTTGGCACCGCGGACGCACACAACGCATTCGAACGCGAGAGAATAGACACGGGTTATATAACACGAGGGAGGAACAACTTAAGACAGAATATATAAACAGTTAAGATAAAGAAGAGAAAAAGTAACCAACCTAAAAATATTTGGGGATTGTTGTAAAGTAATAAATTGTGTAGTTCACCTTTGATGCGAATGAACAACTATTCGAAGTACGGAGTAGGACTGGACTGAGGCCAAATTTATCCATATGCGTTGGATATGGTAGAGTTTGTTGTGTTGTAAAGCAATCACACTAGCCGCCGGTGTGAGCGGACACTCGCCGGCTGTTCCATGTCACTGCACTGTCACTTCGGGAGTTGGTGTACACTGCACTAGGTGTGTGTATAGTGGCGGTGTCGGTGTGTCTTTCGTGTCTATGTGTTGCAGCTGCACTGTACCGACCTGCAGTGACGTCGCCGGCCAACTGTCTGAGCGGCCGCCAGCTTGCGCGTGAGTTGCCCCACCGCTCCTGCTCCTGCCCTCACTCCTGCTGTCCTGCACTCCCCCACCAAGGTCTGATAAGTGCACACGCACCGCACACGCTGCATCCCCCAACAAGGAAACCCAAACATCACCCGACAGCCCCCTACAGTCTGCCACTACATTCTAATTCCTGAAAGACTGCTAGCAGGACGAGAAAATGGAGATTTTTGGAAGATAACTCTTAGTTTCGTAAAAATTGTTTCAAAATATACCAGAAGTTATTTACGCTTATGAATACATTACCTTTTCCTGCAATACTTTTAAAATAAAATCTTTTTTTTCCAAGTTTCAGTAATACCAGGTAATACCTTAATTTCTCCAGTAATACTCCGAATTACTATAAAATGTAATATCTCTTTGTATACCTACACCATATTTCCTGGAAAAGTTACCTTCACCCAGAAGTTCCTCCAGTACATTCAAATTCCAACAAGAATACTCTCAGAATAATTTAATAAATGATTAATATTTTTGTAAGACAACTTTCTATAATATAATTTTATCTGTAATAAAATAATAAATAATATATAATTTCGTTTTCCTTATTTTCTTTTGACTGTGACAAATCTCTGCTTAAAAACCTTTCTTAAGCATGGTGGGAATACTGTTCTCACAAATTTATTTTGCTATAAATCTAAAAACCACTTTTTATAATTAATGTTCTAACTAATTAAAATCCTTGTAGACAGTGGCGGATTTAGAAAATTATAATAGGCCTCCCCCTATTATAATTAGAAAAATACAAATATATTTATCGTTCAAAATAATAAACAATTTGAAAAATTCATAGAAATTCTAAGAAAAAAATAATTAATAATAACATGTGAATATACCGGTGTGCAGGATAACTTGTCCAACATGGGGATCTTAAGAACAGTAAGAGATACGAAGTCGGTTAAATTAGACATAAGTTGCCCCATTAGACTATTTTAATGGTATTTTGTTATACGCAAAAAATGCATAGGTCACTAAATATAAGCGAAAATGTAAATTTTGCAGTTTTTTATTTTTGCAAATATCGTCCAAGTGTGAAATGATATTGGATTTGAATTTGCACATGTTTAGGGCACTTTTATGTTCTTTCGAATTGCGATGCTCTTTATCACTGTTGATTTTCGAGTTATATCAAAGTTTAAATTTTTATACGGACGCCATATTGTAAAGTAACACCATTGAAAAGACAGTTATTTTAGCTGTCCAATCATGTATTATTTGTCTATCTTCATTTGTTTCAATCACCAAAAATACGACAATTTATAAATTTAACCGACTTTGTTTATCTTATAGTTCTCGAGATTCGTTGGATAAGTTATCTTCGACACCTGTATATACCGGGTATAACACGAAAAGCGGGCCATATGCATTTAACATGGGAAAACAGTTTTTCCTTGTGCAAAAGTAGCCTATTATAGACAATAATACTTCAAATAAATGTAGTTACAGAATTAAATTCTGCATCTAATTCAATAATTATATTTTATTTTGTAGGGTTTTGTAAAACCGAGAAAATTGTATTTAAAATTTTGTAAAAGTTACTTCTTTATAGTTAGTTATCCATGATATTGAAATAAAATCACAAACAAATGTAATTTCACATTTCATGGTTCCATTAATAGTATATTTTTTATTATTTTTATTTTAATAGTATTTTTATTATTTTATTTCTCTATGATGTATCTCATATGAGAATGGTAATAATAACAAATCTTTAAAAATGACAGATGGGGCACGTGCCCGAGTGCCCCTCCCTTAAATCCTCCACTGCTTGTAGATTATCATTGTTCATTACTTAACGAAAAATTGCCTAGTACTGTCAATAAAATCAATCAAATTTGTTTTAAATAGCACCCCTATGCAAAATAATGATAACAATACATATTGAAAATAATCATAAAATTAATTGCAATTCTAAACAATCGGCGAAAAACGATGTGTTCAACAAAGCAAAATTGCAGATGTAGGGTAAATTCAAAGACTCGGCTTCGCCTCGTTTATGAAATTTCGGTACGGCAGTGAATCTACTTTTTTTTGCCTCTCGCCAAGAGAGGTATTGGATTCATGCTAAAAATTGCATATCCGATTTTTATTGAATAAGCACGTTTTAAGGTTCCTACAATACGATTTTAACATTTTTACGATGATGTCTGTGTGTGTGTGTTAGGATGTTGTAGGTACGATTTCTCAAATTCTATACAACTAAAGACCTGTTTAACTTACGGATTCCTCAATCTAACATTAATGGGAAGAGTGTAATAGGTTTTGGTAACAATTGAATAGTTTCTTAAAAAAATCTTCTAAATATTATTTTTTGAAAATTTATGTCTTAATTTAATAATAAATATCTTTAAATTCTCAATCTGATACATTTAAATTTTTCATTATATCTTCTATAGATTTAGAGATATATTATATAATAATTTAGAATAATCTGTTGTAATAAAGCTCGCTGCCCTTATAACTCCATGGAAACCAGTTGAGATATTTAAATGTTTATAATTGACAGATAAATGCAAAATGTTAGTGACACGAATCAACAGTTTTATTAACATTACAGAAAGCTTTTACTGGGACGTAAGTACAGTATATTTAATTTTTATTTGTATTATTAAATATTTATAATTATAGGTATATTAATATTACATATATCCTTAAGAAATACCGCTAATGCCGGCAGCGAATATAAAGAATTTTGAATAAATTAGAAGAATAGGAGAAAATTTCTTATAGAACGAAAGAATAGATACAATTTGAATTATTTGTATGTACAAGAAATGTTAAATTCGTTAATTATGACCCGGGTTTTAATGGCACAAAATTGACCCCTGTGGTGCATTTTCCACGACAGAAATGAGTGCCCGTGAGGTACAAATATTTCATCATTTACCGATATCTGCGTACAAAGCAGATTGGCACACCCAGCAATGGGTAATAATGCCGTGATGATATTTTTATTTATTATTTATTTATGTAACACAATGGAAATGGCCACATCAGATTTTTTTTACTTTGTTAAACAAATAATTAATGGAAGAGCTACATTAGAGGTATAGGGGAAGTATTCGCAAATATATTTTCAAAATAAAAAAAATATTTAAATAAAAATTTAAAATCTTTCAACATGTGAATAGGTAGGTACGTTGTTTACGGTATAAAATATTTAATTTTTGATATATTCTACATATTTTTAATTGTTACTACTTCCAGCTTAGATAAATTTTATAGTTTATGTTATAAATTTATGTTTAGAGAGCGATGACCAGGATACATTTCATTGCAATCATACTTGTATGAGGAAATAAATAATGTACCGCCAAGTAATTCCAGGAGCAGTTTATAAGAAATATTATTGGATAGGCAAATTCAAATTGTTCAATCTGCAGTTCATAACAGTATGCAATACCAGATTTTTTTAAATTTTAATTTATGGATGGCTGCGTAAGTGGTATGTATAGTCATATGCATCCGATGAGGTGATGAAAGATGAGATGATTAATGAGATGAAAAGACCAAGCCTTATACAGAACTAGAACCCACAATCTTTGGGTCGCGGAGTACCTATCCGGGTCCGTTAAATAAAGAATACTACCTCTGTTCCAAATGATGGCGTACAATGCGGATTTTATATTAGTTACAAATTATGGTATCTATACAAAACTTTTTTTAAAAATTTATTGAAGTTCAAATTATCCTATTTGGGGTAAATACTAAAGGTTTTTTTCTGGTTTATTAATAATTAATAATCGTGATTATTATTTATCAAATATCGTAATACGAGTATTTTGGCGCGCCGTGTCAACTGCGTATTGACTGCACATAATAAATACCGACAAAATGCAGTTAATAATAAATAAATAAATATATCATCACGGCATACTACCCATTGCTGGGTGTGCCAATCTGCTTTGTACGCAGATATCACGGGCACTCAATGCTAGCATGGAGAGTGCACCACAGGAGTCAATTAAAATTCGAAGTAATTTTTAGCGTCGGTCGAGATCGAACCCGGATCCCCCGATTCGCTATTTTCGGAATTCATATTTTCTGTATCTAAAGGATAACGAGTAAACAAGTGTCACTTATGTAATTATCCATACTTTTTTAAAATATTGCTGTTACAATAACAATAAAATAAAAGTCATCAATAATCAACAAGAGGATTTAATTTTGAAAAACCTCTGCATATTTTTTATAAGCAGCCACAATCAAAACGTCTTTATGGAAATGTATAAGTACCTTTGGGCCAGAAGGAGTAACAGATTTTGGTAATGACGATTGGGGACGTTTTTCAGGCATCCCTACACGTGATCTCAATTGTCATGAAGAGAGCATTTTTGTGCTAAATGAAAATTGGAAGCAATTTTCAAGTTCGACGTTGGTTGGTGAGAACCATAACCAGTGTAATAATAACGCACTACAAATTATCTACTGTTAAATATAAATTAAATTCTGTTTTCTTAACTATTTAATTTGTTCTATCCGTAATAGTAATAGTTAATAATGTTAGAACACCGTTAGTGTTAGTTTTTGGCACAGTGCCTCAGTCTGAAAAATACCTGCAGTGAGTGAAATCTACAGCCCGCAGGAAGTTGGGTTCCTGCTAGGAAGTAGAGACAATTAAATGTTCTGAGAATTTGAGAAAAACAGCCAGTAGAATTAATTAGAGATGAGTAATGTGCTAGCTATCTATGTCTATTCTTAGTCTTATCATGCGAATTTTGGCAGCAGATTTATATTTGTATGTCAAGGTAGTACTCGTACTATCACAAATTTACAAATCTGAGAGTCATGTCACGGAAAAAATAAACAAGAATTATCTCAACCTAGTTAGAGCGGAGTCAAAATGTGGTTTCTTAAGCATGTTTTTTTCCTTGTGTGGATTTTATTAAATCTAAATTACTATACTTTTTTACTGAAGAAGCTAAATATTTCATTCTGTATTAATTGAATTAGTTGATCAAAAAATTTAAAACTTAGTACATTTATGAAGTTTTTTCCGTATGGTCGAAGAGTAAAGTTAAGGGTATTTTCATTAAATATTAAGGACGATAGTCAAACTTCGTTATGAATATGATATAATTAAGCTATATGTATATAGCTTTGCTTTAATATAAAATTTAGTATGAAAAATTAAGTCTCCAGTCTGTGTGTATGTGACGATCGTTTCGGATCCCATCACTCTAATACCACGATTCCAAAAATTATATTTTTTTCGTATTCCTCAAGTTTAGTTCCACATACAGACATGATTAGATTTTGGTTAAAATTAGTTCACCCGAAGTAACCCTCATTTGCTACTTTTAACAGTTTTTCTTGAAAAAAAGCAGTTAAACATCATTTATTGACATTTAATGTTATTATTAACTTAAAGAGTATATTATTCTCTATATGATTGGATTGCATTTTATACTTCATATTCAATAGATATAGAGTTAAAGAATTATACAGACATTAAATTACATAAATCAGCCAGTTATGCTAACTATGGAATGTCAATGAAACGAAAATGAATGTGGCAGAGATGAGGATGTTGAGATAGATGTTGGGGAAGGCACGGAAAGATAGGGTAAGGAATTAATGGATAAGGGAAATGGCTCGACTGATAGAAATTTCTAGAAAGATACAAGAGAGACGATTATATTGGTTTGAACATATCATGAGGAGAGATGAAGAATACATGTATTGAAAGAAGAATGAATAGCTTAGTAGTAGAAGGTAAAGGAAACAGAAGAAGAACAAAGATAAGTTGAACGGCCTGTATTACGGAAGACTTGTAAGAAAAGGGCAAAACAGAAATGAATGGAAGAAGAAAATAAAAATCGCGATCCCTAACGAATGGGAAAAGCTAAAGAAGAAGATTTCAGTGTCAAGCGCAATTTACATAGTTTGTTTATGAAATAATTACACTGCAAATATAGCATGTTTTGCAAGAAAATTCATGTATGGAAATTGTACATAATACACTGGAGTGACGGAAGGTAATGTGCTGGCTACATCAGATTTTTTATATTCAGTATATGATTACTCTATTAATATATTTCGACGCAACTGAAGAAAATATAATAAGTGGCATGTAAATATTAAACTATCAAATACAGGTAAGTAAAATTAGTGTTCATTTAAAAACTATGACGTTCATAGCGCTTCTAGTACTCAGATCAGTTTTTGTGCAATACGAATACAAATAGCCTTTAGATTTATTTTATAGTTATAAAACTTTTTAAGTGTCTTACTATTTACATAAATTAATATGAATAACGGATGCCAAATTATTTAAATCAAGTCCCAACATTTGTACAAATAATGAATTTAATGGCCGGTTACAGCAACGTAATTTAAATATTAAACTTGGCTTAAATTGATAATATTGCATCGAAATAAAATGTCAAATGAATTGTAATATATTACTGTCAAAATTTCAATTTGAATTTTTTTTGTTTAAGCTGAGCTTAAAATTTAAGCTTTGTTGGTGCAATAGGGCTGTTTCGAGAATTTTTATATGACTTCTAAGTACTAAATTTTCAAAGATATTGTTCTTTAAAAGCCTCAAATTTGAAAATATCAGGAATATCTATTAGATATTTTACAATTAAGTATTGAAATTTGTGTAATATTTTGAAAATGTCGGTTGATTTGAAACATAATGTGATGTCAGAGTATATACAGTGTAACATGTGAAAAACTATCGCCTACTTTTATTTATATAAATAGCGTAGGTGATGGACAAACTGTTTTCCTATTGGCTATGAATGACGTACTGTATGTACTCCGACGTCACAGGAATGACGCCTTGTTTATCATTAATATTTCTGGCACCAAACTTTTATTTAATAATTTGCGAAAATAATAATAAATTATTATTATTTTCTTTGTTACTATGAATAAACATTCATTTAAAATACTTTTAAAAAAATGTGAAACCGGCTCATTGGCCTTAAGAGACTAACAGTACCATCTAAAATATGTATAGGTAGCCCTGATAAAAAAATTATAAATTCAAAATAACTAAATATAAATAAATATATTATCACGGCATATTACCCATTGCTGGGTGTGTCAATCTGCTTTGTGAACAGATTTCGGTAATGATTATGACATATTTGTACCGTGCGGGCGCTTACCAGGCGTCACCTCACGGGCACTCATTGCTGGCGTAGAGAGTGCACCACAGGAATCAATTTTGTGTCATTTAAAATTCGAATTTTTTGGCGTCGGCCATGATCGAACCCGGTTCCTCAGATTCGCAACCAGACACTCAGGCATACGGCCACAAGACCCCCATAAAAATTCAAAATAAATGGGTTTATTTAAACAAAATATAACATTATTAGCCCTACACTGGTACACACTGACAAAGTTATGATATTGGTGCACCAGGGTCATGATGACCCTGTAATTACGAATCTTTGAAACAAAGAGAATTTTTTTATACATGTTTGTTATTTTTTATGACATCAACAAATAATATACATGTAATCTATATATTTTTATTTTATTTTAACATAATAAACTGATTAACAGTAGAGAGAATAAAATAGCTACAATAATAGATATCAAAGCATTTATAAAAGTTTCGACATCAGTGTACCAATAATAACGACTAATTCTTCTGCTGACAAGTATTTTCTATACATATATTGTCCGTAACGTCCGAAAAACTAAATATAATAAATGTTAAATTTAGTTTCACATCTGGTACACCAGGGACATACCGACCTAATAATAATAAAAAATTAATAATTACTTTATTTGAGAAAACCCACCGACGTTGATGCTGTGTACAGTCATCGCGTACACTGAAGCGAATTTATATGCAGTGACAATTCGGTAGAGTGTAAGATGCACAAATAATTAGGGAACTAAAATTATGCGGGATTAATTGACCCTGGTGTGCCAGTCTAGGGTTAGAAATAAGTATCCAAAAAAGGTACTTAAATTTAAATTTTCAATTCTTCTCCTTCAGAAGTACGTCAGCGTTCAAAGGAAGTAATGATAAATTGTAGTAAAAATAAGAAAAAAAATCTGTTGTGGCCAGCACAATACCTCTCGCCATTTTCATTTTATGTAGCATAGGGAGCGAGCAGTTATGTGACTTTGTTGGTCTTGGCAAGCAGATGTGGGGGCCCGTGTCAGAATGAGAGCTAGTAATATACATAGGTGTCAAGTATCATAAGTTTTAATTCAAAACATTATGATTTACCAAATCCATGTGGATTATTTTCCTCGACAAGTATATTCCATACTAATGGATGACAAATAAACAGAACATTTTGAATGAAAAATTATGACATATGACAATTGTGACATCTATGTAAATAACTACTAGCCGTCATTCTGACACGGATCCTCATCTGCTTGCCAAGGCCAACAAAGTCACATGTCTGCTCGCGCCCTATAAGTACACACAAATAATTGAAATTGTTTCTCTTCTTTCGTTCTATGAGAAATTTTATCCTACTATTCTATTATGTTCAAAATTCTTCAAATTCATTGACGGTATTAGCGGTATTTCTTAAGGATATATGTAATATTAACATATTTGTAATTTAAATATATAATTAATTAATAATACAATAATATATATTAAATGTACTCTTACCTCCCAGAAAAATCTGACACTGACATTTTGCATTTACATGTCAATTACAAAAATTTAAATATCGCAACTGTTTTTCGGGCAACGAGATTTATTACAACAGATTATTCTATATTATTATATACTATATCTCCAAACCTATACGAGATATAATAAAAAAAATAAGTGTGTCAGATTGAGAATTTAATAATCTATAATATTTGTAGTAACAAATTTTCAAAAAATAATATTTAGAATTTTTTTTTCTTTTAGAAACTACCACTTCCGGTTGTCCAATTGTTACCAGAACCTATTCAACTCTTCCCATTACTGTTAGATTGAGGAATCCGTAGTCAAACAGGTCTTTAGCCTATAGAATTTGAGAAATCGTGTCTCACACACACACACATCCACACACACACACACACACACACACACACACACACACACAGACATCATTCAAAAAATCTGGATATGCGATTTTTAGCATGAATCCAATACCTCTCTTAGCGAGAGGTAAAAATGTTCAGTTTTATTGTGCTTTTTAGATTTTCTTAAGAATTAGACATGAGGGCAATAATTTGAGTACAGTGATTTTTACAAATCTGCAAGTGTACCCATAAGTTTGGACGCTAATATATTAATTAGTGTTAACTTAGAAATTTGTGTGTTAGTGTCCAGAGTAATAATTTTTAAATACAATATGTTAAGAAACCAGTACCATAGATTAAAATATGGAACACTGTATCTGGTGTGTGGGTTATGAAAACATTAGTTCGAAAATAAATATATCATGAGTGACCAACATGTCAATCGGTCTCACGCAGAATTTTTTTTGGTTGATTGTATCCAAATTGCGATTTTTATCTCGTAATGTGAAAGGCGCATCTCTGTTTAAATTGTTAGGGTACAAATCCCAATAAAAAAGTATACGTGTATTTTATGTTCTGATTAGTTTTTACATTTGAATATGCAATTTAATATTATTCTACTCGATCGCAAAAGTTTCTTTAAACTTCAAATTATGAAATTTGCGACAAGAACTGAAGTGTTGCAATACAGGTGACTAGTACCTATTACACGCGAGAAGAATATTATATAGGAATCACCTTTTAAGAGACCATATGTCAAAAAAGCAAAAATTTCAGGAGATAAAAAACTGCCAAAGAAGATACTGGACAAGAAAACTGAAATTTATTGCTCTTTACATTATTTATTGTGATCTAAATTTTCGAAAACATGTAGCTGGATAATGAGAAAAAATATATTTTTTTCTTTCACGTAGTTAATTTGTCACCAGGAGTGTGGAATTTACTTGTTGAGGAAAATAAACCACATGGAATTGGAAAATCACTAAATTTGGAATAAAAATTATGATACTTGACATCTATGTACATAATTACTAGCTATTATTCTGACACGGGCCACCATTGCTTGTAAAGGCTAACAAAGTCACATGACTGCTCGCCCTATTGTATTTAACATTTCTTGTATACCTACACTCTACACCAAAAATTCTACTTATATCTATTCTTTATATTTAAATTTTTAATTTTAAATTCATTCCATGAAGAAATTTTGTCCTATTCTTTTAATTTTTCGAAATGTTTCCAATTCATTTTCGGGATTGACAGTATTTTTGAAAGGTATATGTAATATACCTATAATTTTAAATATTTAACTATTAATACAGTAATAAATAATATAATCTATGTACTTCCCAGGAAAAATCTTCAGTAATGTTTCTGGATTTTTGACACTGACATTTATCTGTTAGTTACAAACATTTAAATTTTTCATTTGGTTTCCATGACATTATTTGGGCTGTGAGAATTATTACAATAGATTATTATATACCTTATGTTTCTTTATCTCTAAATCTATAAAAGATATAATAAAATATGTATATGTATCAGATAGAGAATTTATTCTTTAATACTAGCACGAACAATTTTTTTGAAAAATAATATTTAGAAGATTTTTTCTAAGAATCTGCTACTTCCGGTTGTCCAATTATTACCAAAACCTTTTCAGCTCTTCTCAGTAATGTCCGATTGAAAAATATGTAGTTAAACAGATATTAAGTATTATAGTTTTTGAGAAATCGTCCTTCCAACATCCACACACACACACACTCACACGCACACACACACACCCACACACACATAGACATCATCGTAAAAATGTTAGAATCGGATTGTAGGGACCTTAAAACGTGCTTCATTAAAATCTGGATATGCGATTTTTAGCATGAATCCAATACCTGTCTTAGCGAGAAGTAAAAATATTTGAGAATATTCTCCCAGAACTACATATTTGTCCCAATTCTGTAACATGTAGTAACTAAGTCTTAGCAACATTTATACAGCAAATAACCAATAATAATTGGGAACAATGAATAGGAGAAAATGACTGGCTTTATATTTTTGTTTCACTTGGCTACAATTTTTAGCAATGTTAACTAAGAGAATAAATTTATTACATAATTGAGATGAATATCGTAGAAAACATTCATTATGATATTAGAAACACTACAAGATTTTTTAATTTTATAAATAATTTAGTACCGCTTCTTTTTACAAAAGTAAAAAGAAAAATGTAAATTATTAAAAAATCTATCATAACTCGTAATACAACAATAATAAAAATCTTTTAGTTTATGTTATGTATGTGTAAATAAAATATACAAAACATAAACTAAAAGGTTGTATTAAGAAAAATCAGAAAGTATATTCTAACTCTAACGCATTCAAAAGAGAAACAGTATAAGGTGAGTCAGTTGTATCACGTTCAAATTAAATTGTTACTACTCTACATGAGCGTGCTGTGCATCTGATATATGCTATTTCTTACACAAAGATGCGTTTACCTTCGTAGAATTCGATTCTGAAAAAATCTCAATATTGAGACATGTGGTTTCTCAAATAGGTGATTCATTTATAATCTACGGATATACAGTAGAACGTTGTACTGTAAGGCAAATTTGGCAGTATCTACGTGAAAAAGAAAAGCTAATTGAAATATGTGAAACCGTGTCTGTGTGTTCGTGAGCGATGGCATCGCCTCGCACCTGGACCGTGAGAATGGCGAGCTAGCGCTCGGTTCCAGTGAGCGAGCGAATGGAATCACGATACGATGCCTGATGCACGGCTTTTGCTCTGGGTTGCTACAGCTCTCTAGCTCGTTGCCGTTCACTTTTTTCGGTTCGGCTAGACGAATTGCGAAATTTTGCACACTCACACGCGCAGTGCTTCCGTCTCTTTCTACCTAATTCACTACGTTTACACGCGCACCAGTCTATCAGCTGATCCACGATAATCGCTTTTATTTGTTTTGGGTTTGTTGTTGTACTCATACGAACACTGTTTTAATTATCAGCTATTGCTGTTGGTTGGAGGATTGATCCAAATAAGAAAATGAAGTAGATAAAAAATGTTTTAGATCTTTCTGACCTTCTGGGTGATTCGGATCAGTGTTTTGCAAACTGTACGCATAGGCACACTCGAAGGCTAACACTCTAACTCCAACATATATTTTAAATTATTTTATAACCTTGCCCGTTTTATGTTGCAAAAAACTTGCAAGTTTGGAAATGTGAATAAAAAACAAAACGTGCAAATTTTTAAAACAGTACTTAGCTTATTCGTTGAATAGGATAAATTTTTCAAAGAAACATTTTTAAATTCATGTTTACTAGAAAACAATAAAGAAATTTTGAACAATTTTATCAGTTCTATAACAATTCTAAAAGCGTATAATATCGCAAAATTTCTGGGAATTACTCCTGCGTTCATTTCAATTATTAACAAAAATATATTCGTAGGACTACTTGTAACTAATTAATAATAGTTACGTTGCTTTGAAAGGCATGTGTGTGACGATTTTTTTCTTTTTGTAATAACAACTCCAATTTCCTGTACAACAATTTCGGAATTACAATTTTTCTACAACCTACAGAAAAATAACCTTTTTTACTTTCCGTGACCTATAGGTAAGGAATGTATTGTTTTTGGTCAAAAAATTCGATGGTGAGTTTTTAATGAATAAGCACGGTTTAGAGTTCCTAGAATACGAATTTACTGTTTTTACGATGCTACCAGTATGTGGATGAGTGTGTGTGTGTGTGTGTGTGTGTGTGTGTGTGTGTGTGTGTGTGTGTGTGTGTGTGTGTGTGTGTGTGTGTGTGTGTGTGTGTGTGTGTGTGTATGTGTGTGTGTGACAAAAAATTCTCCTTCGATAACTCCAATACTACAATTCCAAAAATTGTAATTATATTCCTCTTTCTTACGTCCATATGAAGAGTTGATTCGATTTTGGTTAGGACTGGTTAACCGGAAGTACCTAAATTTGAAGATTTTAACCACACGGGCAATCATTGCTGGTATGCGGAGTGCACCACAGGGGTAACTTTTTGATATTTATTATTCTAAATAATTTTGCTATTGGTCGGGATCTAACTCGAGTTCTCAGATTCGCGACCAGGCATACCCCAGGTAGGTTAAATAAAATTGTTTTCAATATATTACTTATTAAATGTTCAAAGCATATCAGAATCTCAGATCAGGTAATGTGCAATATAAATGGCAAATGACTTCATTATATATTTTTTGTTATTGTCGGAAGGTAATGTGCTGACCACATCATTTTTACCTCTCGCTAAGTGAGGTATTGGATTCATGCTAAAAATCGCATATCCAGATTTTATTGAATAAGCACGATTTAAGGTCCATAGAATCCGATTTAACATGTATGTGTGTGTGTGTGTGTGGATGTGTGTTAGGTTGTTGGAGGCACGATTTCTCAAATTCTATAAGACTAAAGACCTGTTTGACTATACAGATTCCTCAATCTAACATTAATGGGGAGAGTTGAATAGGTTTTGGTACCAATTGGAAAACCGGAAGTAGTAGTATCTTAAAAAAAATTCTAAATATTATTTTTTTGAATTTTTTTATTATTTGTATTAAAGAACTTAAAATTCTATATTCGATACATTTTAAAATTTTATTATATCTCCTATAGGTTTGCAGATATAGTATATAATAATATAGAATAATCTGTTGTAATAAATCTCGTTGCCCAAACAACTTCATGGGAACCAGTTGAAATATTTATATGTTTGTAATTGACAGATAAATTCAAAATGTCAATGTCAAAAATCAGCATTATTGGAAGATTTTTCTGGGAGGTATGAGTGCATTTAATATATATTATTGTATTAATAATTAAATATGTTTTTAAAATTATAGGTATGTTAATATTACATATATTCTTCAAAAATACCGCTAATACTGTTAATGAATTTGAAGAATTTTGAACATATTAGAAGAGTAGGACAAAATTCCTCATAGAACGAAAGAAGAGATACAATTTGAATTATTTGTGTGTACAAGAAATGTTAAATTCGTTACTTATAGGGCGCGAGCAGTCATGTGACTTTGTTGGCCTTGGCAAGTAGATATGACGATCCGTGTCAGAATGACGGCTAGTAGTTATTTACATCCAAATGGATTTCGAAAATCATGATGTTTTGAATGAAAAATTATGATACTTGACACCTATGTACATATTACTAGCTGTCATTCTGACATTGGTTCCCATATGTGCTTCCCAAGGCCAACAAAGTCACAGGACTGCTCGCGCCCTATGCAACATAAAATGAAAATGGCGAGAGGTATTGTGCTGGCCACAACAGATTTTTTTTGCAAAAGCTGTTTGTAGTTGATATTTACGAGTACTTCATTGAAATGTTAGTAAAACTTGTCAAGAAATAGAAAATATATTTTTTAAACATGAAATAATACGCATTTTCGTAAAGTCGATCGGATTGATCCGCCGATGCAATCTGATGCGTTCGTAAAGTCAATCGGGTTAATCTGACACGTTTTAGTATACTCGCTCCGATCAGTCAGACCGAGCGATTCGATCAAATATTTTCAACCCTGATCCATGTGCAGGGTCAATACAGATTGTGCGAGCAAATTAAAAATTGGTAAACATTTGTGTTTCAGAAAATGTGTTTACTTAAATGTTTCTGATTATAAACATTGCAGCACTATAGCAAATTCTGACGAAAATATGGTAGTTCGCACTTTGTGAAGTCTTAATGAGTTATTTCGAACAAATAAATGACAACATGAAAAAAATTCTGATCGAAATAATCTGAACAAATGATTCAAGTGGCCTTTCAGTCTTACTTGAGTTGCCGTATATAAAATTATGTACAACTACAGAAACAAGCCCTATTTTATGCTATTTTCTTATGCATTTTAACAAGTTAAACTTCTTCTATAACCTCAGATTTAAACGTCAAAATCAAATACAGATCTGACGCGTTCATAAAAGCTTCGATAACGGGATCTGATATATCTGTGACATCATCAAACAGATCCGTCGGATAGCCCCGACGATCTTTACAAAAACTCATATTATAGTTTAATTTATTAGACATTAGAACATTAGACAATCACTCCAAATATGTAATAAAGTTACTAACTCTTAGCAGCATTTCTATAGCAAATATCCAAAAATAATTTCAAACACTGAATAAAATAAGAAATGACAGGCTTTACATTGCTTACAATTGTTAGCAATGTTGTTAAGACTTAGTAACTTTCTTACAGGATTGGAGTGAAAATGTGTATCTATATTTTTATATATTTTCTGATTTACTCTTAATTAAAAATATGCCATTCATTCAGTATGTTAATTCTATTTCTAAACATTGTCGAATTTTATTATCTACTTATAACTTCCCTGATTGTCTTGCCCAATTTCAAATTGGAACAATACGCTATAACTTCTACTACATTACTCCCAAATTTATCCTACTAGTTATGGTTTATTTACAGTTGTAATAAGTTGTCTATCAAATAAAATGTGTAACGTACGAGTGTTTGAGGCGAGAATGAAGCGAAATTTTCCAGTGGCGATGATGCGATGAACGTTGATGTCACAGACAAACACTAAAGCTTGCGTGTGCGTACTACACTATGTGATGTGTTAGTCGCTAATATGACTCTGGTGTAGACTGCTAGCAGCCTTCAGGGCCGGACTCTACGCAGGAGAGGCCCATAATTATAACTTTATAATTTATATTTTATATTCCGCACACGAGGTAACACTTCCGTGCTTATATGCCAGAAAATTCTAGGAAAGATTACAATTAAGAAGCATTTAATTGTATATGAAATAATTTTTGTTGTGTTTATAATTCTAATGACTTATATTTTAAATGTGGCGTATCTGTTCTTGTTCTTAAAAACAGATTACTCTCTATGATTGATATATTTTATTCTTGGAACGATTATCGTATGCTTAATGCGTGTTATATTTAAATTTAAATTCATATCATAACTTTAATTATATTTTATATTAAGTATAATAGCTCTATTCTTACATAGATTTCAGCATCTTCCGTTTACTTTACGTAAGGGAGGTTTGTAGATCGTTCTGAAAATTGCATTTTGCAATTTTAGTAAATAAGTACTTTGGCTAGTCTAGAATAACCATCCCTCAATTTTTTTTATTTTGATGGCTATATATAGTTGAAAACCATTAAAAACACTAAATTCCACAAATATTAGGGCACGGAAAACAATATTAGTGATTTTGGCATTTTTTGTGAAAAAAGTAGGGTTAAATTCCTATAAAATTAATATAACTATCCGAGTTTCGTCAAAATTGCAAACGAAAAAGGCACACTTTTCACAAATACAGCCTAAAAATCTAATAATCATTTTGTTGCGAAATGCATGCAACCATCCGAATAGAGATAACATATTTTTACATTACATTATACACCCGAATTTTGTCAAATTGAGCTTTGTGCATTTGGTTACCCTTACATGAAAATATTTTTTGAAAATTTGCAAGCGAAGAAGTCATAATTTTCACAAATACAGCCTTTAGAATAGGTAAAATCTCACTTTTTTGAAATAAAAAACATAAATACCTGATTCTGTATTCTAATTTTGTGTTTCTTTTTATATTTTAGCTAAAAGAAGAAATTGCAACAAAAAAAATGGAATTTTAAAGAGGGTGGGTATGCTAGAATTCAGCCAGCACTTTTTCTAGTCCATACAATTTAGAATTCGTCTTCGCTTGAAATTCAGAAAGTTTTTCTCAGAAAATACAAGAAAAAATTTCAACAAATTATGTTTTTAAAATATGATTTTTCATGCTTCTATCATCAAAGTAAAAGAGTTTCAATTATTTTTACCAAATTCTCTTTCCGTAACAGCTTTGAGAACCCTTAACGCGTGAGACGACTCCTTCTATGTGACTTCAACGATACAGAAACGAGTATATCGTCGTTCCCATAATCTACAAATAAAAGCAGATTGGCATACCCAAAAATGGACAAGAAGCCATCATGATACATATATTTTCCCATCAAAAACCAAATCAAGAGATTTAAAAATGTCTTATAGTTAAATTTTAACTTTTGGTTAAATTGACAATATCGTATCGAAACGAAAAATCTCAAATGAGTTATTAAATATTACTGTCAAAATTTTGGTATGGAACTTATTTTTAACCTGTAGTTACGGTGCAAATAGGCATAAGACTTAAGTCGAAAAAATATTTATATCTTTACTTCAGAATTCAGATCGAAACCGGAACCGAATCAATATCCAAATTAAGAATTTCAAGAAATTTTAACACGTCAAGAAATTGTGTTTTAAGAAGAAGATTTTATTTTTATGACTTCAAATTTAAGATTAGTCAGACAAGAGATATTTTGTTTTTTTGTTTTATGTATTAAAGTAAATATTCGGCCTACTCTGAAACTACAGCACAGTTGCACCCATAAAGCTTAAATTTTAAGTGATCCTTAAACTTAAACAAAAAAATCTGTTGTGGCCAGCACAATACCTCTCGCCATTTTCATTTTATGTTGCATAGGGCGCGAGCAGTTATGTGACTTTGTTGGCCTTGTGAAGCAGATATGGGGGCCCGTGTCAGAATGACAGCTAGTAATAATATACATAGGTTTCAAGTATCATAAGTTTTCATACAAAACATTATGATTTTCCAAATCCATGTGTATTATTTTCTTCGACAAGAATAATCCATACTATTCATGACAAATAAACATCAATATTTTGAAATTTTGAAAGAAAAATGATGACATATGCCAATTGTGACATCTATGTAAATAACTACTAGCCGTCATTCTCACACGAATCTTCATATCTGCTTACCATAAGAGTCACATAACTGCTCGCACCATATAAGTAACGAATTTAACATTTCTTGTACACACAAATAATTGAAATTGTATCTCTTCTTTCGTTCTATAAGAAATTTTGTCTTACTATTCTAATATGTTTAAAATTCTTCAAATTTATTGACGGTATTAGCGGTATTTCTTAAGGATATATGTAATATTACGATACCTATAATTTAAATACGTATTTAATTAATAATACAATAATATATATATATATATATATATTAAATGTACTCGTACCTCCCAGAAAAATCTTCCAGTAATGTTATTAAAACTGCTGATTTTTGACACTGACATTTTGCATTTATCTGTCAATTACAAACATTTAAAAATCTTAAATGTTTTTTTGGCAGCGAGATTTATTACAACAGATTATTTTATATTATTATATCCTATATCTCCAAACTTATACGAGATATAATAAAAAAATTAAATGTGTCAGATTGAGAATTTAATTATCTTTAACATTTGTAGTAACAAATTTTCAAAAAATATTTAGAATTTTTTTTTTTAGAAACTACCACTTTCGGTTGTCCAATTGTTACTAGAACCTATTCATCTTTTCCCATTACTGTTAGATTGAGGAATCCGTAGTCAAACAGGTCTTTAGTCTTAATAGAATTTGAGAAATCGTTTCACCAACAACCTAAAACACACACACACACACACACACACACACATACATCCACACACACACACACACACAGACATCATTATAAAAATGTTAAAATTGGATTCTATGCACCTTAAATCGTGCTTATTCAATAAAATCTGGATATGCGATTTTTAGCATGAATCGAATACCTCCCTTAGCGAGAGGTAAAAATGTAAGTCGAAATTTGGACAGCAATGTGTAATAATTCATTTGAAATTTCATTTCGACGCAATATTGTTAGTTTAAGAAAGATTTAAAATTTTAGTAACGTTTATGCAACCGACCGTTGGTGGTAAATTTTTAGCAACCCTTTAAATATTTACGCAATAGATGTAGATTTCAAAACAATTTTTTAAAGAAAAGTTCTCAAGATTTCCGTTTTTAAGAAATTAAACGATTTTGTTGCGTAACTTCCAGAAGACGAATCGAAAATCTAAAACGTATAATATTTTGCGTTGATGATTATTAAACATGTATAAAATAAAAAATCTACGAGATGGTGGATGATACCATGATTCGATAAAATTAAAGGCAATTTACCTTTCGTCGGTAATAACTCTGTAAATAAGGATCCGGAGCAGTTATAAGTGTTTTTAAGGATGATTAAACCTGCCTTTAATAAAATTGTAAAATGAATAACACCAATATTAAAAAAAAATCCTTTATGAGATTTCTGTTCAAGAAAAATTAATAATTACCTTAATATAATAATAAATAATATTAAAAAGTTGATAACTGCTTTCCACAAAAATAAATTGATAGACAATGCTCAAAGCTTTTTTGAAGATAAATGTAAAACTGCTATTCCTTTTCATTTTCTTAAAAACTGAGATAATTAAAGTGATACTTAATATAAACTGTAGAGAATGCTATACTATCAATCAAAGTATAATTTAATTTCGTAAACAATTTATTAATTTCATTTTACTTTTCTAGAAACTCCCGGTTGGTATCCATTTTTATTCTGCTACAATTTAAAATTCCATTTCGATTTTGCAATGCAGTTAGTGAAATCTAAGTTGGCGATATTAGTGTGTGTCTGTGTCAGATTCGCTATTCACAATGTCCTAATATTTGGCGGGTGACCCTGGGCTGTCCGTGACACAGTGCGTATGCAGGCTAGGCTGGCAGCCATATTCGCACGCAGTCGCTGCCGCTGCTAATACAATTTCGGCGATGCGTTTCGAGGTCGCACTAGCATAGCTCAGCTCGCGTGCAGACCTGCGTCCGGCTGCACTACCCGCCTCGTTAGCGCTTATCCTCCGCCAATCTTACAGAGTAGAGAACAGTCAGTATTTTTGCACGATCGAGGTTGGAAATTAAAGAGAAGTTTAGTAAATAACACACTCTGGTCCTGTTTCATAAGTTGAGTATTTTATCAGAGATTTGAAATTAGAGAGAAGTTGAGTAAAACAGTAACAATTAACAGAGATTTAAATAATATTGAAACAGATTTAGTCACTGACTAAACATTCTGGATATACGAGCCCAAACCCATAATATTTCGCGCGGTTTACCTTTTCAACAAATTATAAAATCTACGCAAATGGTGAAAAATAGCTACATATTTCTTTTGACTAGTTTAAAATCCATAGATTTTAAATTTGCAAAAACTGAATATGTATTGGGTTACATCGTCTTTATTAGTAATACCAGCTTTAATTCCATTAGGCATTGTATCCCTAAGTCCAGCAATTTTTTCTATGAGTATTCTCCCATATGTCTTGCAAGGTAGGTTTTTATTGTTTGCACTAGATTTTCACGAAGTTGTTTTTCATTGTACCAAGAGTAAAGGGTTTCAATTGAAGGTAAATCTGGATAGATGATATTAAAAATACCGGCCAAACTATTATCATCCGGTATTCGGCCCACAGTTCTTTTTAAGTTTTTAAGTCTACATATAAATTAGTCGAAAGAATTTTGTAGAAATTTCAAACCATTTGTGTAGGAAAGAATGATTCTTTTTCGGGTTATTGGGTCGTGGTCTAAAAGTTGCTTTACAACGTAACTATCTTTAATTTACACAAATTCCTCCGAAGATGCCTAACACAATGTTAGGCGAAACGTTAGATTGTAAAGCAACTTTTAGACCAAGGCCCAACAACCCGAAAAATAATCATTCTTTTATAGACCCCGGCCGTGAAAGCGAGCTTTTCGTTTGTGAGCTTCATATTTAATTATACAGTGAAATAATAATAAATATATCATCTCGACATATTACCCATTGCGGGTTTGCCAATCTGCTTTTTTTGTAATGATGAAATATTTGTACCGTGCGGGTGTTTACCAGGCGACACTTCACGGGCACTCATTCTTGGCGTGGAGAATGCACCATAGGGGTCAATTTTGTGCCATTTAAAATTCGAAATAATCTTTGGCGCCGGTCGGGATCGAACCCGGGTCCCCATATTTGCGACCAGACATTCAGGCACGTGGCCATGAGACCCCATAATTATACAGTCAAACTTCTGTAATTCGAATCTGAAGTGAAAAGAAAATTCTTTCGAATTGTAGAGGTTTTGATTGAGTTTTCGAATGGGTACTTAATTGACGTTACACAACACACATCCTTCTCTCTAGTACTACTGTCTTTAGAAGAGAAGTAGCTCGAAGACAGAGTTAGGTGAGCTCTCTTCTCTTTTCAATCCGATTTGACATTTGCTCTGTTTTATTTTGCCGTGGTGTTATGAGAGATTGTTATAAAATAATTTGTTAGCTGTTGACAAATTCTAAAAAACGAATAATAAGGTAACACAAAATTATCTAATACCATATAAATACTGTTTTAAATTCTTTTTAAGAGGTCATGGTAATAGTCAATTATCTCTCTCTCTCTCTTTCTCTCTTCGAGCTTGGTGTCTTTGTCTGAAGAGGATACTTCAGAACTCAGTAGATGGCAACCATAAAATTTTAAAATCATAAGTCCCCATTATAGAGGTGAAAGAAATGAATTTCGAATTATATAGAGGTTCAAAATATTTCTAGTTTATTACATACCTATTGTAAAATATGTACATAAGTACAAATAATTAAATATAAAAGAAAAAATACCAATTAAAGAAAATTCTTATTTAATTTAAACCATGGGCACGATTAAAACTGAAAATTTTTGCTTAACTTCAGAATATAGAAGACTCAGCTTTTAAAAATTCGAATCGAGATAAAATAGGTACCAAGGCTTAATAAATAAATTTACTTCCAAAATAAAATTTATTCCTTCAAATGACAGTCGAAATTTTGGCAGTAATATTATAAATACCATAAAATGAATAAAATAAATTCGAATTTGTTAATTTAAATAAAAGTAAATTTGTTTTATCATTTATAAAACCGGAGGTTAATTTCTGATTTTATTTCGAATGGTAGAGGTTTTTGAATTAAAAGAGTTCGACAGTATATATCCTTGAAATTATTTTTACAAATGCTAATCTTTATTTGATAAAGTTTTCGTAAAATGTAAACTGACTACATATCGTATATACGTCCTCCGTACATGGAAAAGTAAAAGTGTTTTGATGCAGACGTGAATATGAAGACTATGAGTACCTACTGACGATCACACACTTTTGTAAGAGTTCCAAATGACTGACCATACATTTGCTCCTTCTTTCGTACATTTATAAGTTTTAATTAATAAATCATATTTCTCGTTTGGCTAATATCATTCACTTTGTAGGTCAAAGATGCCAAATGAATCATTCACATCATGGAAAATTTTGTCCTTCTTTTCCTTAATATTATTAATAAGTATACATAAATTTGAAAATTAAACATCATTATTCGGTACAATACTTAAATAATCTTTAATTAAAAAATTAAAGTCAACTAAAGCAAACGTTGCACCGAAGAAAATAATCTCGTCATACAGCGCAACGATCGCTAAGTTGAATTCGATTTTGTAAATAAATATTATTTAAATATAAAAACGGCAATATTTTACAATATGTGAATGTCCATTTATCGTCTTTGACCTTCACAGTGACATATGAGCCAAACCAGGGTTGTTCAAAGCAAAAAGGGTCATGTGTGAGTTCGGGATCCATAGCTCTGCTAGTGATAAATTTTGAAGAAGAATTTGACAAATTTACTTCTTGGGTTTTGCCATGGTTCTTAGAACTCACAAAACTCGGTCCTTTTTTCAAGCGTAACTTTTGCGTGTTAGGTTTGGTTATTGATATTATATTTAGAAAAATATTAGAAGTTAAGTATGTTGTTAGTTGTTTTATAAAACGCTTATACGACTAGCCAAATTGTATACAACATCGATAAGTCAACGCCTACGCATTTTATTAAAAGTTTTACAATCATTGCTGACCACTTCTGTAAGAATTCCAAATTTTACTATTTTTTCTAGTTCAGTTCTGCTATAGTCCTTAGGTGTTTTTGTTATATAAACTGATTATAATTAGGTGTACATAGAAAAGCATAGTTTGTGAAAGTTAACTCATAGCTCTATGATGGCTATGATTATTAGGGATTTCTTCTAGAGTTCCAAATTTTACTAAATTTCTTCTTAAAATCTGCTATAGTCCTTGGATGATCTTTTCATAATTTCCAAACGATTCAATTTTTTTTAAACTGCTCAACAGGATTAAATCCCAATTACAAAGTGGGTTGACATACACAAACATCCATGTTTTGGTGGGCTTCGAACCCAGAACCCGAGCGCACTATAATGACTAAGAGGCGTTGGTTTAACCATTGAGCCACCGGAGCCGACATATTGAAATAATTATAGTTTTATTAGCTCCACATCATACAGAAAACAGTTCTAGTAGTTAATAATATAATTATCGAAATTTATTTACATGAAATTGGTACACATTATTTAAAAAATCTGATGTGGCCAGCACATAACTTTCTGTCAGTTCTATGTATTTTGTACAAATTCCATACAGTAAAGGATTCTCCAGTAAAATTATAATACAAACATATGTCAATTGTAGTAGGACTGCTTTATGAAATTTAATTCTTTTATAATTTTTAACTGTACATCCACTGAATATAAAGTATAAAATGTGATCAATTCGTATAGAGAATAAAATATTTAATATTTATAATAACATTAAATGTGAAAAAATTATATTTAACAGTGATTTTTCAAGAAAAACTGGTAAAATGAGGGTATGTCCGGTTGACCAATGACAACCAAAATCTGATCAAGTCTGCATATAGATGTAAGGAAGAGGCATACTTAAATATTGTAATTTTTGGAATTCTAGTATTGGAGTTATTGCGGCCGAAATTATAGTCACACACACATACACACACATACAGTCATAATTGTAAAAATAGCAAAATCGTATTGTAGGGATCCTAAAACATGCACAATCGAAATTTTTGACCAAATGCGATATCTTATTTACCTATAGGTGACCGAAGGTAAAACTGTCGTAATTATTTCTAATTTTTTTTTTTTGGTTTAAATTTATATCTGGTGCTTCTTCCTAAAATATGTGAACGCCTTACGTATGAGGCCGTTTGAGGTACGATGTATATGAATTTAATGCTTGGGAACCTACTTTGCATAAATTTCGCGCCAGTCAAGGCCTTTATACATGATTAAATATGTATAGGATACAAGAACACCGGTAACATTTCTATGATTTCTCACATAATCAAATTTACGCACTGGCATGCTATCAAGTGATCACAAGTGCACTACTAATGCATTTCTTTATCGACCAATGTAGTATTGCATTTGAGGAACATTTTCACTTTAAATTGCTACCTATTTTTTGTGTGTAACATGTTAAAATAGTACAATACTATTGATTTAACAACAATTTTGCAGAAATGAACATAAATTCATAGAATTACATTCTGTAGCCTAAACAACGCGTGTTATATTAGCTATAAATCATTTTCATTGTTTTCGCAGATTGTTTTACTCCTTCTTCATGCAGGTAGTTAAAGACAAATCGTGTGAAATATTTTAATATTGAAAACTATTTACTACATAGACTTTAAAACCCCTGAAAGTTAAAAATTATATTTATGCAACCTTCTACGTCTATAATTAAAATAGCCTGAAAGAAATATTTAACATTTGTAATGTCATTAGTTCAGCAAAATTCACCATTTGTAATTCTAATAGTAGACATTACTTATTTTTAAGGTTGCATTTTATTAATTGAGTATTACTCGTCATCATAATGCGCAATAATTTCTTTTTAAAATTAAGTAGTGTTATTGAGTCGTTGTATTAGTTGTGGTATGCAATTTTTAGGACGAGTTCATCGTGAAATAAATCATCGCAGGAAAATTTGGTTTGTGTAATTAAAGTTTTGATATTTTAATTCAGAAAATATGATTTTTCTACAATCGTGCGAGAAATAAGTGTTTTTAAACTCAAATTCCCGCATTAGTGAGGGAATTAACTAAAATAAAATATTTTTATTGACATAAACGCAACTATTTTGGTCTTTTAAAAATAGCATACATAGCCGCCTATTAAGTAAAAGATGCCAATAATTTAGAATACATTTAGATTTTTTTCTTATTTTGTAAACGATTGTAGAAAAAAAAGTTTGCAACACATGCGGAAAATGCGATTTCGAAACTTCATACCAATTCCAAAACTCGCAGAATTCTCTTCGGAAATTTGCCTTCGTTTTAGAATCACTACTTTTCCGCACTTCTTACAAATAGTACCTTAAGAACGAGTATAAGTATGTATAAGATATTTTTTTCGCACGATGGCGAGTTTTCAAAATGACAAGTGCAAGTCTTATAAAATAAATCCTATTTACTATTTTTTATATTTGTGTCTTTTATATATTAAAATATTTAAAAAAAAACTGCTATATTAAATCGAGTTCATTTAGGGAAATTTTATGTGCAATGTTGTAGTTGGTAACATTCAATTATTTGAAATTTTTCGACAATTCAGATTTATGAGCACAAGTAAATGTCAGCTAGTACAAACTTCTAAAAAAAAATGCATATCGAAATGAAGGGTCTTTCGATACGCAATTGGGTTTCGTATTTCGTAGTAACTTCATTATGAACGCAAAATTTAAAAAATAACTTTTGACACTAGTCTCGTAAAGTGATACTTCTTTATCACAAAACTAAGCGGAATAGTATTGTAACGTTTTATTTATATGGGTGAAATGTAAAAATCAGCGAAATATTATTAATTAAAATAATACGTTTATTAAACGATTAATAATTAAGCTTAAATATTAAAAAGATAATAAAAGTAACTAACACTATGATTAAATAATTATAAACACTAATTTAAGACTAAGAATATTATTAAATGCTTAAACACTAAGATTATTTATTCAAACAATATTTATATCACTATATTTATTTATATAACTACATTTATTTATGTTAACAACTCGTAGAATGTTTATTTATATCACCGCCTGTTCATTGCTCGTTGCTTCTATATATCAGACTATATCTCTGCTGTCGTTCGGACGGTATTTATACAGCCCAGCGTCCTTCTGGTACCCTCCGGCGCCACAGTGATACCGAGCACAATAGATTTAGGTCATCGGTGTAATCAACACGTCTCACTGTGTATGGGTTATTCCATCGGCGGGAATACGTTATCGCTCGGGAACATTCCACCAGTAGCGGCGCCCGAATACTCTTCAGTCAGTGGCGCACGTTACAGTATATTACGTATCAAATCAGGAAAGTATCACTTTATTCTATGCGATATAAAATTCTTAGAAAGAGCTGGAGAACTTTAAATCTTCGAAATTTAGGAAAAAAGAACATTCGGGCATGGAAAAATAGAGTAAGTTCAGAACATTCGTTACATATAAACAATGCGTATTCTATTCAGATTTTGCAAGACTAACAAAGAAAATATCTATGTAAATTCTTACTTTCGTTTTAAAAAATTGGTTGGTAAATCTTTATTTTTTTTAGTCGGTTGTTAAAATTACAAAGAAGTTGGAAACTTATTAATACATTCAAATATTTCCGCGGAACCATATCTGTTCTTATAACCTGTACCATAATCTACTTCCTGCATTATTATTGTTGGCAGCATCAGTGTTTCTTGGGCTAGGCTCGAAGGAGGCGTAGGACAGACAATCCACGCACATCCTCTGCTGGAGCAGCTCTGCTCCGGCTTGCTTGATGCTGATGCGTTGTAATTAATAATGAAAGCACGGTAACGAAGGCTGATTCGCGGTGACTCACACAGCCGTGTGTGGGTGACACACCGCCGCCGCCCTCGTCGTACACCTATTCAGCTTCGCTTACACAACAGACAAGGTACGAGTAGAATGGCAAAACATTCGACTAATGTCTTACTAACACGAGAAGAAATTCTTGAGAAGAAAGAAAATTGGCAAAGAAACCTATATGATTTCCGAAAAAGGTTGCTTAGGTTTAATAAGGAATATGGTCATAATTTAATCTCTTTCGCTCTTGTTGTAAGCTACGAGCAATAATGAATTTCTTTAGGCTACAGATACGTAATTGATAAATTAATTCAATTGTCTCATTACAAGTAGATGCCCCGTGTCTTCTCGATTATATTTTTCTTTCCATAGAAACTCCAGAACTATAAATTTCAGTGCGGTTAACCATTAAACGCAGGCCGTCGTCTGTTGGACATTTGTCATTGTTACACAAATATGGGAGTGTAACTTTTAACTATAGATTAATAAATATATAAATAGAATAAATATCAAGGTATAACGTTTAATTTAAACTAAATTTCTAGATTAAAAATTAAATAAGCAGAACCAATTCAAAACCTAAGCAACCTTTCTCAGAAATCCTGTATAAAATAAGGTAATACATAAATATATCATGGCTTACTACGCATTTCTGGGTGTGCATTTTTATTTACGGATTTCGGTAATGATGACACATTGGTACCATTGAGGGCGCTTACCAGTCGTGGAAAGAGTACCACAGTGGTTACTCAAAAAGTGCTGTGTTAAAAGATGTCCCATAAGATGAAATTGTATGCCTAATTACTAATTAAAATTTTAATTGTTTGCACTAAATATTTACATACAAGCGCATGCACCGGTCTGAGGGACCATTAGGCTAAAAATCAAGGTATATGACTTTATTGATAAAATAAGCCCCAGTAATTGTTAAAGGTTTTTAAATTATCTGTAAATGATGATTATATGACCGAAAAGTACTATGCGATACAGTAGCATCATACTTGAAAATACAGAAATAATAGAAATTTTAACTATCGTTAGTTCCTGAGACCGGGTGCGTATGCTGCAGGGTTAAAATTTTATGAAACTTTGTAAATAAATGGCTCATAAGACATTTTCAAGTAAAAATATAGTACAATATTTTCTAACATTTTGACTAGAAATGCTTTTAAAATTTTACTATTTGTAATAATTAAAATTTTCAGACATAAGTTAAACTTTAAATTTAAATCCATATTTTCTGTAATATAATGCGGTCATAATTGCAGAATGAAATATATAACGTATTCTATCTTCAAGGAAGATAAATATACCCGCAAGCCTACGGTGAAATTCTAGAGAAAGAAGGCGTGATATTAATATTAGTGTTATCGTAGTGTACATATGCGTACACGTGCAGTATGTGCATGTATGTGTCATATCATATGAAGTGCATTTTATGATAATCTGCTCCGTGCCGCCAGCTTTTTTAAACGCATTTTGTAATTAAATACGTTTAGCAGCAACATAAAAAAATACAATACATGTTTTCGTATCATTTGCAATTAAATTATACAATAATAATATAACATTTTCTGGAAACTAATGAAGGTTTTTCTATCGCATCATGATAAATAATGAATGTTTGATTTGTAATCAATTTATACGATTTAAAATACGTCATACCTACTACAAAATAAAAGCATTTATGGGTTTCCCACTTCTTATATAAAATAGTTATATATATTTAAAAATATAGTACATTTTCAGTATTTGCACTATAAGTTATAAATGTGTGTTTATTACCCAATTCAATAGATACACAAATGCGAATTTGCACATAGCGCATCTAACGGCACTGCTTAGAAGTAAGTTGCTAAGATTACGGCAATACAAACAAAAAATTGTTAGCCATTCACACTTCACAGTACCTCACTGATTGAAAAGACAATGGGAGGGGGTTTGTTTGTACTTGTATTTTGCTATACATCTGTATCGTTGTCGACGTTTATCATTACCAGACGTCACCTCACGAGCACTGAAAGTTGTCGTGAAAAGAGCACCGCAAATGATTTCAAAATTATAAGCTGTTGATCTGTAGATATCCTGCACAGACTCTCAATGATGAATCAAGAATGTCATTTTGGGAAGGGTTAAATAAGGTACTTCCTATTTGTGCAAGTACAGAATTGATAACTTAATCTAAGTGTCAAATAATTTTAGTTATCATTACTAATGGATAATTACTGAAATTAGATTTTTTATAGAAAAATATTTATATCAAACAGTAAAGCACTCTTTTGAATTAAAATTCAAAATATAAATTTTAACTCTAATCTAACATCTAAGTAACTGTTCTAAAAATGTCAAATATCAAAATAAATTATATTTCAAATGTTTATTGAAACTGTCAGTGTTATCAGCCTTGTTATTTTAATATTTCTTTCAATAATAATTTTTAAATAAAAGTAAATTAATGCGAAATTGGAAAAGTAGTATGAAAAACACGTATTACAATGTCTACTTGTAATAATCGTACTGTGAGTAACTCATTTATGGCTCGATTACGCAAACTGTACTTATTACAATAAGGATCGTTGTAATACTTGTCTTTCAATATACTATCTCCGTTGACCGTTTATTAATAGGGTATGTTAATGTATAGAAAATCATTCATTAATGACCCCTATTACTACACGATTTTTTTATTACTAAACGATTTTATTGAGTGCGTTCAACAGGCGGAACATATAGCATTGATAATACTTGTAACACAGTTATAATAAAATGCTGCACAGAATTGAAAGACACTTGTTAGCTAAATATATTCGCGTACTATACCTTTAAAATGAAGTTGGAAAAATAATATTCTTCAAATAAGATAAAAAAAAACCGCTTGTGCCATCTAGCGTTAAGTAAACTGAATACATTCACTGAAAACAACTGATGCCAAGCGTCAAAACTGACGTGTAAAACTTTACTAACCTAAATTTTTTGTTATGAAATAAAATTAAGTAGATTTTCTATAAATTGATAAGATACGGTTAACGAAAAAATATTGTAACAAACGCGTGTGTTAATTGGTGAGCAATGAGTTCAATAATTAATCGCTATCATTAACAAACTTGATAGTTAAATAACAATATGCAAGCTTTGCAATAAAGGCCAATTTTTAATTTTGTAAATTCCCCTCTTATACAGGGTGGTGACCGCGATCCCGGAACATATCATACTTTCTTAATTTCCATCTTCCCTAATTATTTTAGGTAAAAATGCTTCAAATAAAAGTTGTAGAGCATAAAATTCTGCATCTGAATCAACAAGCAACATTAATATGCCTTGTAACGACAGAAATTAGTTATGAAAATGTCGAAAATCACCTTAAAATAGCAATAGCCATGAAATTGGGACAAAATAACTAACAAATGTCTAACGGTTTATCTGTCACGTTAGGGTAATTTATTTTATTAGATATTATTTCTAATTTATGTTTCAATTAACAATTATCTGTTCATTTAAATTGATATTTGTTCACTTGAACAGATTTTACAAATAATAATGAAATTAAATTAACCTAGCTTGACAGATGAATCGTTACCATTTGTTAATTTTTTGTTTCAATTCCATGGCTATAGCTATGTTTGCGGTAATTTTCGACATTTTCATACCTAATTTTTGACGTTAGAAGGCATACAAAATTAATTTTGCTTAATGATTCAGATGAAGAATTTTATACCCTATAACTTTTATTTGAAGCTTTTTTACCTAAAATAATTAGGGAAACAGGAAATTACGAAAATCTAATTTTACGTTAGTCCTATGTTCCGGGCCCGGAGTCGCGGTCACCACCCTGTATACATCATTGCAGTCTGTAATTTGACATCCTACATTTTTGAATTCCAGTAAAATTATAACTGAAACATATGGAATTCATGCCCCATAATTATCAAAAAAATAATTGTAGAAACTTTTATAAAATATAATAAACAATTGTTGAAAAAATAATATTGCATTTAGAAGAAAAGAAATTTAATTACATACGTGTATATATGCAATTGTTGAAGTTTAAATGATATTATAATTACAAGCTACATTTCAGTATTTAATAATGTCATTTCCTTGATAACATACTGTACTGTTGTATGTGCATATGTTTAAAACATGCATGTATCATTTGTGTTTGTTGTGCTGCTTGTGCTGTGCTTTAAAGCTGCTGGCCCATATCTCGCGGAAACTGAAACTAACCTATATTTTGCTCTTGTTTGATTCTTTTCAACTGTAATAGTTCCGTTATGAATTATTTTAAAATGCGCAAAACTTCGTGGTAGTGAAATGTTTTTGAAAAACATGCCACCTGTTGCTTGATGTTTGTGTCATTATCTGCATTTGTTTATTCATATTCATAACTGCTATAGGTGGCTTCATCCACCTTTCGCGTATGTGATGATGACATTTCCATTACACACGAACACATATGCACACATACACTCGTTTAAACGATGAATGAATTATTTACTCGTAAAGTAATTTAATTTTTTTCAATTTTGTAGCAATTTACCACTTGAATTAATAATGATAACGTTTTTAAATTAGATTTAAATCGGAGTGGTTAATTTTTTATTGTTTAATTTACATGTCATTTTTACTTTGAACATCGAAAAGGTAATTGAAGCATCGAATGTAAAATTGATAAGTGAATAACCTAATTAATTGAAATGATTTTAACAGATATAAAAATCACACACGTGTTTGAGCTCCTATCGCACTTAACCAACAGTGCAGTGCATACAGCATACATATTTACAAGCCAGGACCGTATTAAAATTATACTTTGTATAATTATTCATTCCACATGCCGTATTACTTGCAAAAATAGAAATGACACATTTACATACATTCGGTGCGTTTTTCATTATCATTCTATTAATTAAGAATGCTGATTTGACTTTCATGTATTTCAAACTATAAAAAAAATTATAATTTGTATTCTATAAATCCGAGTGCAAATATGATTTATTGTTCAGCAATAACTACTGTGATCTTATTTATATAATAGTTTAGAGTGACCATGAGATGCCCTTGTTCTATATAATTATAAATTCTTTAAATTTCTTCTATTCTCATTCATTCAAAACAGCTCTAGTTGAACCTTTACCGCGTTTGAACTCTCATGGTGCAATAAAAATTATTGTTATTATTATTAATCTAATCTTTAATTTTGACTATCTATCTCAAAAGATTATATTATAATTAACTCTTTTTGCCCAATTTAAACTTTTTATTTGTTTTCTTAACTCAAAATTCGTTTATTCAAGATTAATTTCTTGAAGTCGTCTTTTTATTTTGAGAATGCTAATAGGTACATACCTTCTGATCCACTAAGGATATTGGTACTAAAAATTAACAAATGTTATTATTTGTATTTTCTGTTAAAGAAAAAATATTTTTTTAAATTAATAGATAATTGATGAAAAATATGGATGCCCCAGTGTGAAGGTTGAATAAAGGAAACTTGGATTTAAATAAAATTCCAAAATAACTTCATTATTAAATGAACAGTGTGAATAAGACGTTTTGGAGTTTTATTTAAATCCAACTTTCTTTTAATAGATAATAGTTCATTTGGTTAGATATTACAAATAATAACAATAAAAATATATTCACCTAACTTGATAGGTAAAACGTCAAGCATTTGTTAATTTATCTGTTTTAATTCCATTGCTATCGCTATTTATGGTGATTTTCGTCAGTTTCATACCTAATTTGAGCTGTTGCAAAGCATGTAAAATTAATTTTGGTTATTGAGTCAGGTGCAGAATTTTAAGCTTACATCTTTTATTTGAAGCATTTTTACCTAAAATAATTAGGGAAACAGGAAACTACAAAAATAAGATATTACATGTTAAAGTCCTATGTTCCGGTGTAGCGGTCAACAACCTGTATATTCACGCAAGAAATAATCTTAAACATTCATACAAATTATGTAAAATAAAAAATCTGTTGTGGCGATCACAATACCTCTCGCCACTTCCGTTTTTAGTTACATAAATATTGTATTTATTTATTATATACCTACACTCTACACCAAATATTCTACTTATACCTGTTCTTTATATTTAGATTTTTAAATTTTAAATTCATTCTATTAAGAAAGTTTGTCCTACTCTTCTAATTTTTCGAGATGTTTAACAGTATTTCTGAAGGGTATATGTAATATACCTCTATAATTTTAAATATTTAACTATTAATACATAAGAAATAATATATGTATGTACTTCTCAGAAAAAGTCTTCAGTAATGTTTCCGGATTTCTGACACTGACATTATCTGCCAGTTACAAACATTTAAATTTTTCAATTGGTTTCCATGGCATTATTTGGGCTGTGAAATTTATTACAACAGATTATTTTATATATTATATTCTTTTATCTCTAAATCAATATTTCAATATACCAGATAGAGAATTTAATAATTTCTTTAATATTTAGAAGATTTTTTTAAGAATCTGCTATTTCCGGTTGTCCAATTGCTACCAAAACCTTTTAACTCTTCCCATTAATGTCAGATTGAGAAATACGTAGTTAAAGAGATATTGTCTTATAGTTTTTGAGAAATCGTCCTTCCACAATCCACACACACACACACGCCGACACACACACAGACATCATCGTAAAAATGTTAACATCGTATTGTAGGGACCTTAAAACGTTCTTACTCATTAAAATCTGGACATGCAATTTTGATCATGAATCAATATAAAAAAAAAATTGAAAATGCAAAGTGGTATTTTCAATTCTCAGAGTCGGATTTAAATCTCAAAAACATACATACAATGGAGCGTATGCTAACGAGATATATAACATCAAATTTAGAGAAAATATTTACATAATATATATAAAGAGTTAAAAATAACATAGGTATCAGTATTTTTAAAAAATTATTAAATATGAATACAAAATACGAGCAAAAGAGCTATAGGTACAGACCTAATAAAAGCGCTAATAAAATAAGTTTAGCATATGAACTAATATTTTGTTAAAACTTGCTTTCTTTGAAACAAAATGAATCAAAAAATTGAATATCCTTTGTTCTGGCCTGAAAAATTTATTGGGAAATCCGGTCCTGAAAATATTATCTATAAGAGCGAAAATAAAGCGACGGAAAAGTACCTACAGTTATATTAGGTATTATATTATAGCACAATTATTTATTCAATCATAATATCGTTTCTTTGTCATCCATCTTTCAAAATTTCCGCTCCCCATTTATTTTTACCTTGGCTATTGAATCTACATATAAAAGCGAATTTATGCCGAAGAAAAAGTAGCTACATATATTGCACTCTCCTATCATATTTTCCTTTGTTCTTCATCTTGAACATTTTGGAGTTCACTGGGCTTCGCCCCCCATGCAAGCTTTGGGGGTGGTAGGAGGCGGCGTGTCTGCCACGGCGTGCAGCCGATAGCGTCACGCAGCGTCGCGGCGGCGGTGGAGGCAGCGTCGGCGGGGTACTGCACTCTAGGCTAGACGAGGTATTGATCTAGGCCACCTTCACCCACTAATTTCGTCGCCGTGCACGGGGGGAGACCGGCCATCTTCACGTCAAGATGCAAGGGAGGAGTAGCCGGATAGCCATAGGGTAGCCGACCAGAGTATATTGGGGTTCATGTTTCAGCCAGTTTTAATATATGCACCTTTGTTTACTATTATGTTACATGTAAACAGACCCTATTATCTATGTTATTACTGTACTTATATTGTGTAATATTCACACTTAATCATAAATATTCATCATTTTTTGCTTTACACTCTTAGTTGGAGTTCAGCATCCTCAACAATCCTTTTCCAATGTGTTCTGTCCATTGTCTTTTCATATATGTTCTCTATCCTGAAATATTTGATATTTCCGTAAAATATTCAGTTTTCCTATCTTCCTGTTTCCTATTGGTTTTACTTCCAGAATTTTCTTTGGTTGTTTATATCATTTCATTCGAATTACCTACGTGCCCAATCCATCTTAATCTATTTTCTCTGACTGTGGTTGTTATCTTTCTTTACACAGTTCTAATCTGACGTACTCCTATTAGGCAGGTACCCTTAGATAAAGGCTCAGTGGAAACGCGGTGCAAGTTTAATAAGTAAAGTTTAAAAGAAAAATCTGTCTGGTTCTACGTAAGTACATAGTATAAAAACACTAGATATTGCTATGTCAGAAGATATTTATATCATTTTCTCTAAATAGGTATCGTTTTCTACACTTATTTAATTTTTGGAAAAAATAAATGCATTGGTACATACAGAGTGTTATTTAAGTAAAACAGCCTACTTTTTATTTTCCTTTTTCTTTTTCTTTTCGCTCTTACTTTTACTTTAAGTTGGGTACTTAATGCAGCTACTTTAAAGCCTTCAGTACACATATGCAGATGTGATTTTTCTGGCATATAGCCGTAAAGTAAACATATAAATATTTTTATTATATGTGGGGATATTTTTGCATTAAAACTAACAATAAACAATCTTGTTCTTTACTCATTTTCTAATCTTTGTCATCTAACCAACACAAAAACACCTCACGCTGACGTTTGTGAAGTGGTGCTCATGCGCAGTTGTGCATTTACTTTAACGGTCCTAAGTTGAAAATTGGTCAACTTTAGTTCTTAAAGTAAAATTAAAAGTGTGCACATACAGCAGTACATATATTAATGCACATTTAACTATTATAAAGTAAAAGAAAAAATAAAATAAAGAGTAAGCTGCATAAATCCATCTTAAGTGTATATAAGGCTTAATTTAGTAGAATTAACCCTATAGATAGTAAATCTGGCAATAATTTTTGTTTTACATGCTTTCTGTAAGAACTGGAGACCTTTAAAACTGACCAATCATGTCATAGTTCAAAATTTTGTAAAAAATAAATAAAAATCAATATGTTCTCTGGAAAAAAATGTTGAATGTCAAAACTGACATTAAACGTTTTATGCATAGGCGAACAATTTATATTCTATTTATTTGATATTACCGAATGTCAATTATCTTCACCAATCAAGAGTATGCACTAGACATGCAACAGTGTTCATAAACATGTGTTTTTTCATTATGAAAGTTTGAAATGATCTTATATGTCAATTGTGACAGGTGTGATATTTTTTCCAGAGAGCACATTAATTTTTACTTTTTACAAAATTTGGAGCTATGACATGATTGGTCAGTTTTAACGGTCTTGAGTTTTTATAAAAAGCATGCAAAACAAAAATTATTGCTAGATTTACTATATATGGGGTTAGTTCTACGAATGGTTAAGCGTTGTACGCTTACTTAAATAACACCCTGTATACTAACGTATTAAGAATTTTTTTAATAAAACTGTACCTATTATTTTTTGTATACTACAACGTAGGGACATTCTTCTATTCTGTGGTGTTCTGCTCGTTGCAAATCGTTTATTAGAGCTTGTTTTGTATATATATTTTGTTTGCTTTTGACTTTAATATTCCAAAAATGTTCAAGAGAACTACACTTGCATTAATGATGACACGAAAAGATTTATGTATTCACTATTTTAAAATGATGGTATTGTTATCGCATTGTTACATCAACTTCTTTATTATTATTAAAAAAAAAAATCTGTTGTGGCCAGCACAATACCTCTCGCCACTTTCATTTTATTTTGCATAGAGCGCGAGCAGTCATGTGGCTTTGTTAGCCTTGGCAAGCAGATATGGGGGCCCGTGTTAGAATGACAGCTAGTAATAATGAACATAGGTGTAAAGCATCATAATTTTTCA
Source organism: Harpalus rufipes (assembly GCA_951394225.1). Taxonomy (NCBI): domain Eukaryota; kingdom Metazoa; phylum Arthropoda; class Insecta; order Coleoptera; family Carabidae; genus Harpalus; species Harpalus rufipes. Next base: position 34,473,829 of record OX596279.1, read on the forward strand.
TTCAAAACATTATGATTTTCTACCCATCAGAATACTACTAAATTTTGAATGAAAAATTATGACAAATGACAATAGTGACATCTATGTAAGTAAATAACTAGCCGTCATTTTTACACGGATCCTCATATCTGCTTGCCAAGGCCAATAAAGTCACATGAATGCTCGCGCCCTATAAGTAACGAATTTAACATTTCTTATACACACAAATAATTGAAATTTGTATCTCTTCTTTCGTTCTATGAGGAATTTTGTCCTGCTCTTCTAACATGTTCAAAATTCTTCAAATTCATTGACGGTATTAGTAGTATTTCTTAAGAATCTATGTAATATTAATATACCTATAATTTTAAATACATATTTTATTAATAATACAATAAGATATATTAAATGTACTCGTACCTCCCAGAAAACTCTTCCAGTAATGTTAGTAAAACTGCTGATTTTTAACACTGAATTATGCATTTATCTGTCAATTACAAATATTTAAATATCTCAACTGGTTTCCATGGAGTTGTTTGGGTAACGAGATTTATTACAACAGATTATTCTATAATATTATATACTATCTCTAAATCTATGTGAAATGAATCAGATTGAGAATTTAATTATCTTTATTATCTGTAGTAACATAAATTTTCAAAAATAATATTTAGAATTTTTTTTTTAGAAACTACCACTTCCGGTTGTCCAATTGTTACCAGAACCTATTCAACTCTTTCTATTACTGTTAGGTTGAGGAAGCCGATGCTACACAGGTCTTTAGTCTTATAGAATTTGAGAAATCGTGCCTCCAACATCCTAACACACACACAGACATCGAAAAATGTTATAATCGGATTCTATGGACTTTAAAACGTGCTTATTCACTAAATATGCGATTTTTATCATGAATCCAATACCTCTTTTAGCGAGAGATAAAAAGTTACTGGATGCGATGTCAAACAGAAATGCATCGCTTCTTTTGACCTTGTTATCGATGATATCAACAAAGGCAATTCTACACTGTTGCATATGATGAATTTTATAAGGCTTCACGCTCACCACAAATATCTCAAAAATTGCTCTCTGCTGTTCTCTGGTGTGAACAGCTAAAAGCGAAGTCATGATGTTTTTATGTTTATACACACCATGTACCTTCATTATTTTCTACAATTTCTGCAGTAATATTCAAAAAAAATGTCATTATATTTCAAAATATGACAGATTGCTATTAGGCACCAAGTAGGCACTCGGTATATTGGAGTATATAATAAATGAAATAATACCATACAAAAAATATATAACCATGTTTCCTGCCATCCACCATTTCTATTTCTCTTACATATCGCACACCCCTACACATTTTCCATCCCCTATACGTAGTCGAATGCACCCTCTTGAATTCCTTTGCTGCCCCATAACATTTACCTATCCCTTTATCTACCCTCTCTCTCGCAAGCGGCGAGGGGCGAGTGACGTAGAGGGTTGTTACTCCCGGAACCGCAGACGCTGCATCCCGTTCGACTAAGGGATGAAGGTCTTGTTACAAGAGAGAGACCTCCATGAGGGATAAAAGGAGAGCTTACGCATCGAATAGCCAAAGGATAAAGTATGACGAGAATGAGAGAGAGAGAGAAACATGTAAGAGAGGAGAATGGAAGACAAAAGGTGTAAGAGAGAGTACGAGATGGAAGTTAAAAAATAAGAAAATGTAGGTAAAAATTAATAATGAAAAAAGTTGTTGTTCAAGTTTTTAATTTAACGCAATAAATTATTATTACTTACATTTTTTATTTACATACCAGTTACAATTATACGTTCGTTAACTGCAAATACGGCATATAAAGAAATAACAAATAATATAAAAAACGACGACGGAACAAGGGGTGCATAATATAGATGCTATTTCAAGTAAAGTAATATTATAAGGAAAGCGCCTTGTTTATGTATGTCTGTATTGTAGACAGGTTATAAAATAAGTCTATTTATAAAACGCGTATAGTTCTTTTATAAAGAGCGGCTAGATTGTCAACTTTTCGTTGACTTAGCATTATTTTACAATCTGGCTAGAAGTTTTATAAAAAGACGAACAGCTAACGGCCATATTGTAAAAATGAATATAAGGACATTTTTCCTTGAAATTTCTCTAAATGCTACATACATGACCTAACCTAATGCACAAAACATACGCTTGGAAAACATGCGCTATGAGCTAGGCTATCTTAAGTTATATTTAGAAAATATAACAGGTAAGTAACCTGTCTGTCGTTTTATAAATCGATTAGCCAGATTGTGAAATAACGCTAAATAAATGACGATTTGACAATCTGGCCGGGGTTTATAAAAAGTCAAGGTATTTCATAAAATGACAGATTTTATAGTCTGGCTACGACATACATAATGCAAGATTCATATAAATCTAAAAATGTAGAAAAAAAGTGCAATTAGAAAATGTAGAGAATGGCATATTCTTTTAATATACCTACCTGACAAATAAATATTCCATATTTTGACAAAAGGTATTTAATTCATTTTTTTTTTTGTAGTAGAAGAAAAACTTCTGTAAAGTACTATTTCTGTTTAATATATTATTCTACCTTAGTAAAAAGATGTAAAAATAAATTAGAATATAAAAGTAAGTTTTTTATATTCTTCCAGGAAGAATTATGAAACTATTTTTAAATTGAGCAAAATAGTAACGATTTTCCATTGTTTAATAAGTTTAAAAATAAAAACTTTAGAAAGGTATTTTTAATTTCAAAATAAATGTACTCGTATATTATGTTTTCCTGTTACTGCATTATAAATATGCACAGTTTATCATGGTAAATATAAATTTATATGCGTAGGTACGTTTCATAAAAAACAAGTTTGAATAGATTATAAAAAGTAACATAAGTAGTGTAATGTTTTGTCTGGTAAACAAAAGTTTAAAAACAAACAGTAGTCTAAAGTATAACATCTTTTATAAATGCCTAATTTAAACAAACTAGCAAGATAGTATTGTTTTACACTAACGATACGATAGAAAAAATATGCATAATAAATAGTGCAATAAAAATAAAATTATATACAAAAACAAAGTATGTCTACTTATATTACTTAGCAACTAACATTTTGCTACTAACTGTTACATTTTAATAAGCAGTTAAAATTTATGACAGTTTCATATGATAAGTATTGCTAGTGGTTAGTTGTCAATTGAATAGTATATTTTTATCTGTCTGTACAATAATGATACCATCTATAATTTTTAATAGTTACTAAATGATTCAAATGAATATTATATATAAATAAATATATCATCACAGTATATTACCTGCTGGGTGTGCTAATCTGCTTTATACATAGATTTCGGTAATGATGATGACATATTTGTACCGTGCGGGCGTTTACCAGGCGTCACCTCACGGGCACTCATTGCTGGCGTGGTGAATGCACCACAGGGATCAATTTTGTGTCATTTAAGTATTTTACTTACGAGTGAATAATAGTTACTTATGTAACTAGTCAGACAAAAGCATTATTAACATACACATCTGAATTGTGTAATTAAAGAAGTATGTTAATAATGCATTATCCCACGAGGAACATACAATTTTTTTTATCTACGCCGCCTAAAATTAAAATTAAAATTAAAAAAAATGTTTACAAATAATCTGAAATTTTTCATTCTGTAAACATGTAAACTGCTATATTTATAACATCTGTCAAAATTTTGCATTAAGGATAAAGTTTTGTATTGTCACCAATTCAATTGATGGTGTCACTTCAAAAGTAGGTGTTGAAAACAGAACATTTTATTGGAAATCCATGAATATTTAAAAGAAAAATACGGGTATTAATTTCGTATTGATTTTCCTATAAAACAAAAGAATTAAAGACATATTTTATTCTGTTAATTTTTCAATAGGTATCTAATTTTCTTTGTTCCTGCGAAAATTTTCCTCCGCCGTTTAGTGCATCAATACTCCTTTTCATCCACGTCCAATATTGATTTTGTCTAATTAGTTACAATAACCGAATATTTGTATAAATTCGTTTTGTGTACTGCAACTACGAACAAATAATATGTATTTGCGTATTATGCTACACTGACAATACACGAGTAACCACACTTTGACTGCAATGAAATGAGAGCTGCATGTTAGTCTACGTGTGATAAACTTTAAATATGTACGGGAGAGAATATTTCGCTTACGTAATATTTAGATACAGAGTTTGTAATACAAATAATTCACGTAAGAGTGTAATAAAGTGTTATAATTTTGATACATAGTAATGACCACGTTTTAAGATCCCTACAATCCAATTTTAACATTTTGACGATGATGTCTGTGTGTATGTGTGTGCGTGTGTGTGGATCCTCTTTAAGCTCTAACTCAAATACTAACGTTCAGAAAATTTTGAAACCTTACTCTTATACGGAAAGATTCCATTAGATTTTGAAGGAAATCAGATAACCGAAAATGGCACTTTATTTTTACTACTCCTGCAAAATAAAAAAAGAAATAAAGAATTATTTTTTAAAGTAATTTAACATTTATTATCAATTTTGGTATTTGTGAAGCGTATCTATGGTAACAGCAAATATTGTATACAAAATTCATAAGTAAACTTCATTGCATTCCGAGGATACCGAAGCTTGCTGCAAAGAGTCGCTTTCAGCATAAAAAACAAATCAGAAAATTGTATTTTCAGAGCAGGAGTAGAAAAAATCATATTTTCGTAATTTCCTGCATCCCAATTATTTTAGGTACAACAGCTTCAAATAAATGTTGCAGAGCATAAAATTATACATCAGAATCAATAAATAAAATTATTATCTAATTTATATACGTATTTCGAGAACTAAGTTCTCATCATCAGTAGTACAAATTTAAACAGAGTAGCTAAGATTACTCAACATGTAAACCATGCCAGAGGTCCTAACAACTCTCAGAGTAAATTTATCTGTTTCAAATCCATGTCTATATTTATTTTTGGAATAATTTTCGTCATTTTCATACCTAATTTCTGGCGTTACAACGCATGAAAAATTAATTTTGGTATGTATAGTTGATTCAAATGTAGAATTTTAAGTTCTACAACATTTATTTGAAGAATTTTTACATAAAATATTTAAGGAAGCAGGAAATTACGAAAATATGATTTTACATGTGAAAGTCATGTGTTCCGCTGTAAATATCCTGTATATAAAAAGTTTAAATGTTGTAAAATGTGTGACAAATCAAATAGTATCACTTTTCATTCATAATTTCCTTCATATATATATATATATATATATATATATATATATATATATATATATATATATATATACATATATATATTCGCAGCTTTGAAACTGTGATGTCATAATTTACACATTCAATAATTCCTAGTCTTCAAACACATCTAGGAATATTGAAGATCAGTGTTGTTACAGTTATTATACCTAACATAGATAACATGACCTATAATAATTTTGAAAGTAACGCTAAGCTTGTAACAGGTGGTTTTTAATTAAAAAAAGTTGTAAAAATAATGAAATATTCTAATTTAATAATATAAGGGAGGATAGACAAAAAAACTTGTTCTGTTAACAATTCAAACGTCGAATGTAGTTCCAATTATATTAACTAAATAAATTTATCTAAAAATAACAAAATAAAGAGTGACATACAATGATGCATTAATAAGAAAAAGATGCAAACTATATCCATGGTTACTAGAGGCTATCGCTAACCTAAAGAAGAATGCTGAATTCGGTCCAATGTTTTGAAATTATTACGTACGAGTATTTATGTGTGGTTAAAAAATTTGAAATATTATATAAGTAAATTAAAATAAAATCTGTAAAACTAGAAACTTAAGTGTAAAATATATACGAGTATTTATGTAAATAATTTTAAGTACACTTTAAGAAAATAAATTTATTGAAACATTGTTGACGACGTATATATGATCAAAAATGATTTCATTTATATATATTAATAAATATAGCTATTGATACTATACACAAATACATAATGGAAAATATATTATTACTTATTTGGGCTATTTTTTTTATTAAATTATATTTTGTTGTAAATGGTAGCGTCAGTAATTTCGCAATCTCCCTCAACGGTACGAATATGTTGTCATTACCGAAATATGGGAATAAAAACAGATTGGCACATATATAAATGGATAAACAATTTTATTTATTTAAATATTTGATTTACAACATTCTATATAAATAATTTGATTTATGAAGAGTAAAAAAATAACGATTCAGTAATTTTTAAAACAAATAGTATAAATTTGAATGATTTAATCATACTCTATTACAATCTCGTTTCAGTTTAATTGTCCGGTGTTCTATTTATAGATCAAGAACTACTTAATAAAGTTGTTGGTATGTAAAATAGTGTAAATGCATGAAAGAATAAACGCATAGAATATGTTAAACAAATACGCATTCGCATTGCAAAAAACTGCAACTCGTACAATAGCGATCTTAACTGCATACAACGTGTTCCACGTGTAAACAGCGTAATGCGTGAAACAATTGCTGACACGTGGTCATTTATTGCACTTGTTTCACTCCCTGCAGCAGTTGTTTCGAAGCCGGCAACTGTTCAGGAAATAACAATTTATACCAGGATTCAATCTATGTTATATTTTATTCACTGTTTATCTTTTAATTTATATGTTTGTCAAGAAGAGATAAATATTCCTAGCCGTGAATATTTATAAAAACTCTTATCACACGTGCGTTCAAAGTCAGATAAAATAAACCATGATGAATCAATATTAAATTTAAAATTGTTGTTAAAGGTTAAACGAAAAAAATATTCATAAAATGAAATGTTTGGGAGCAGGAGAACAGAATTTACCCTATCAGGCGATCAGCAAACTTTCAGTTGTCAGCGGTTCTCAAACAAACGTTAATCGATATTGCAGGAACGACAATGCTCCATTATGGAAAACAGGGCAGGAAATAGAACAGTCACTGCGTTATTAATTGAGTTTCAATCACACAGGTTTAATAGCTAAATGCATAGGCACTGCTCGACATAATTATTATGTTTAACGAAATTATATAAATATCTTAAGAAATTAGGTGTTTCTGTTAAGAGTAAAGTTATATAAGATACATTTCTATGTAATTCCATTTTTATTTCTTATATAGCTTCAGAAGTCCAATGACAAGTAACTTTATTAAAAAACAAAGTTAATAAATATATTAAGGATTTATAACTAGTCACATATTTAGTACCTAATAAAAAAAGGTTGTGGTTTTTTTTACACAGCAATTAATTTTTTTATCACATTTATATTAATTTTAATATTTTACAATTGTTTAGGTGACTAACATTTCAAATGGTACTGATAGCTACATTTTTTTAAATATATGTGCAGGATGTTTATCAAAACATTTAAATGCCAAATATTACTTATAATAATAGTTATTTATGGTAGAAGCGACGTATTTATCCACAAATGGAAAGTTTAATACACTTTAAGTGATAGCCATGTTGTCGAGGAATAAAATGTTTCTACTTTCAAACTCGAGTGTTATTCTTTTTCTAACATTTACCTAAGGTTGTTTTTTTTTAATTAAAGACGACATGTGTGAGTAACATTTGACATTTGACATTTATGTCATTTGTTTAATCATAAAAACAAATTGTGTTGGTATATTTTGCTACAAATAAATATTAATATTTATTATAATTCACTAGTGATTAAAGAAATGTTTAGTGTTGCTTTACAAACAAGATTTCAGTAGTTAAAGTGCTACTGTAAAAGTAGGTGTTGAAAAATAATTATTTTTGTAACAATTGTGGGAATTTGGTGATTTTGAAACGAATGCAACTTGGCATAGAGTTTCAGAATAATATTTTCCGCATCTGTTATCTTATAAACAGTATTTTTTCTGTAGTTGTCCACAAAATAAGAAAAATTACAAAATCTATTCTAAATTTTTGACATTGTTTTCAACTGGGCGGCTGATTTAAGTGGTCGTGAGAACAAATAATTAAAACAAAAATCTTATGCAGATGAAAACAGGAAATAACAATTTCTCGGACTTGCAGTCAATAATAAAATCTTCAGGGCTGAAACGGTAACTTTGTTATAATTTTTGTATTCATCCGTTTTTATTATATGCATCAAATATGCGTTTTTAATTTTTAACGATTTTCATTCTGTGATCTTTGGTTTTTAATTATTTATTATTTTAAATGTCCGTCTTTTATTGAATGTGCCGTTTATCCACATGTGTTATTATTACAACTCAACCATTCTAGCCCTGAAGAAGACTATGGTATAATCGAAATGTCGATGTGAATAAATTTTATTATTGACTGCAAGTCTGAGAAATTGTTAGTTCCTGTTTCCATCTCCATCCCATAACACAGTCGAACATCGTTTTTGAAAAATCTTATGTTCTTTCCCGGCACCCATTTTCAGTTTAAAAACACTTATTTCTTATCTAAAAAGCGGTAATCCCGAAAAATCTAGCGTAGCTCAACATATGTTCATTAATAATCACAAAATTAACAATTCTAATATTAAACTTTTAAAACATATTAATAATGATAGATATTTAGACGCATACGAGAGCTTAATAATAAATCAATTTAAAAATAATTTGATGAACGCAGATTTCGGCCCCATACCAAACTCTAAACTATTCGATTTAATATGAACTTAAATTTTATAGGACGTTTAAATCTTATATATCATTAGACGCTAAATCTTAGTTTATAATTCGTATTCATTCACCTGTGACTCGCATCCTTATATAATCCTAGTTCTCTCCCTTGTTGTTAGGACCTCTGGCTTGGTTAACATATTGAGCTACTCCGCTTAAATTTGTACTACTGATGATGAGAACTTACTTCTAGAAATACGTATATAGCTTATTTTATAATTTTAAGGTTAAGTGGTAATTGTATTAGTTTTAGTTATAATAGTATATTATTTAATGAACATATAATGTATGCTATATTACACGAGGATGAAGTTTAAAATACGAGCCGTATTGTAATCAATCAAGAGAAATATAGCCATTATATGCGAGTCGAATACTATATTTTATCTACAACTATCAATTTCACAGATAATAAGTTCAATTAAGAGTATATTTTAAATTTATCAATCCATATTTACCCACAGAAGTTTATTAAAATATCAATAATGCAATAGAATATAAAAAATCTGTTGTGGCCAGCACAATACCTTCCGTCATTCTCGTGTATAATGTATAAATTCCATAATTTTTCTTACAAAATTATTTCATAAACAAACTATTCAAATTGCACTTGACACTGTCATCTTCTTCTTCTTTAGCTTTTCCCATTCGTTAGGGGTCGCTATTTTTGCATGTCATTCTCATTTAGTTCCTTTTCTCTCAAATCTTCCGCAATACAGTCCTTCCATCTTATCTTTGGTCTTCCTCTGTTTCTTTAACGTCCTATTACTAAACTATTCATCTTGTTCCAATATAATTCTTCATTTCTCCTCATGACATGTTCAAACCAATGTAATCGTCTTTCTTGTATATTTCTAAAAACTTGTAACTCTAGAGTTATTTTCTTACCGTATTTTTCCGTGTATTCCCCAATATCTACTTCAACATCCTCATATCTGCCACATTAATTTACTTTTTATTGATACTGACATCTGTCAATTTGAATTAGATGAATATATTACTAGTTCCCAAGTTTGGCATAGCTGGCTGAATTATAAAATTTAATTTCTTTAAAATTCTATAACTCTGTATCTTTTGAATATGAAGTATAAATTGTAATCAAATCGTATAGAGAATAATATATTGTTTAAGTTATAATAACGTTAAATGTCAATAAATCAAATTTAACTGTTAAATCTTCAAATGAGACTACTTCCGGTTGACCAATTATAACCAAAATCTAATCAGTTGTTCTTCTGGATGTAAACTTGAGGAATACGAAAAAATTATAATTTTTGGAATCGTGGTATTGAAGTTATGGAATCCGGAACTTTTGTCACACACACACACACACACACAGACACACAGACACACATACATACAGACATCATCGTAAAAATGGTAAAATCGTATTGTATGGACCCTAAAACGTGCTTATTCAGTAAAAACTCATTATTGAATTTTTTGACCAAAGACAATACCTTCCTTACCTAAAGGTGACGGAAGGTAAAAATCGTCCCGTAGAATATGAATATTCCATATTCCACTAGTGTAATATGACAAGTATAATGTATTTGACGTTGGCTATATAATCTACTTGTAATTCAATAGTTGTAGATAAAAAATATTTTTATTCAACACCGACTCATAATATACTTGTTACTATGGTTATTTGAGATGACTAATGTACAATACTCACTCCGTGAGAAAATAATTGAGAAGTCACGGAGAAATTATTGTTGAGTTTTGCATTTTTTTTTTTTTTGAATAAAAATAAAAAGTAACTTTACAAAACTATTTCTTATTGAAATAATTTAACATTACGAAATTTATTTATTTAAAATAATATTAGCATTTATGTTAAATAATATTTGGGTTATTTATTTTCACCCAATGACAGCTGTCCTCTACGACTGGTTACTGGATGCTACCCTCGGAATTAAATTCAGAGATGCTGCTTGTGATTTTAATTTAATATGCTTAATAGGAAGGTTCTCATTTTCACACATTTCATTGTATTTTTCTTTCAAACAATTTCCAATGTCAGACAATAATGAGCCAGTTTCACATTTTTTAAAAAGTATTTTTAATGATAGTTTATGCAATCTGTTTCATAGCGGTTTACGCAGCAACATTTTAAGGTTAAATATGAATTTTTACTTCGATAAAATCATAATATTACAATAATTGAAATATTCAGACACATTATTTAGAGGTGGAACATTTTTAATATCATTCATTTGAGGACTATTTTCATCAGACATGCGAAATTGCATAAATAATGAAATATATCTGACAATTATTGAAAGGTTGACAGGTGATGTGTCTTATGTATTTATATTAACCTTTTACGTTATATTATACGTAAAAGTTATTTACAATTTATATTTATATTAAAATTATGTATTCCAATTACATTCAATTCAGCTAGCATTATTTATTGTAGGTAAATGCAGGAACAAAGTTGTAATACTTATTTTTTCTCTTTCCAATGGTGTAAGGGTTATTGTGTTTTAATTTTGTTTTAACCCTAAAATCATATATTTTTAATTAATTTTCATGAAAATTTCTTATTTTTTTGAAAGTGTTATTAGTTATTAAATTTGATTAGCTATTAAATTTTAAAAATATGGAATCAAAATTAAATTATGAGTAGGATATGTATGGTATGCATAAGTTACTTAATGAAAATAAAATACTATTTCGAAAAACACTTACATTTTTGAATGAAATAAGAAATTTAATAATAAAAAAAACTGTTGTGTCCAGCACAATACCATTTTCATTTTATGTTGCATAGGTCCCGAGCAGTTACGTGACTTTGTTGGCCTTGGCAAGCAGATATGAGAGCCTGTGTCGACAGCTAGTAATGGACATAGTTGTCAAGTATCATAAGTTTTCAAAACATGATTTTTCAAATCCATCTGAAGTATTCTCCTCGACAAAGTATATTCCATATTATGGATGACAAACATTTTGAAATTTTGAATGAAAAATTATGACATATGACAATTGTGACATTTGACACGGATCCTCATATCTGCTTGTCAAGGCTAACAAAATCACATGACTGCTCGCGCTCTATAAGTAACGAATTTAACTTTTCTTGTACACACAAATAATTGAAATTGTATCTCTTCTTTCGTTCTATAAGAAATTTTGTCTTACTTTTCTAATACGTTCAAAATTATTCAAATTGTGACATCTATGTAAATAACTACTAGCAGTCATTCTGACACGGATCCTCATCTGCTGGCCAAGGCCAACAAAGTCACATGACAGCTCGCGCCCTATAAGTAACGAATTTAACTTTTCTTGTACACACAAATAATTGAAATTGTATCTCTTCTTTCGTTCTATGAGAAATTTTGTCTTACTTTTCTAATATGTTCAAAATTATTCAAATTGTGACATCTATGTAAATAACTACTAGCAGTCATTCTGACACGGATCCTCATCTGCTGGCCAAGGCCAACAAAGTCACATGACAGCTCGCGCCCTATAAGTAACGAATTTAACTTTTCTTGTACACACAAATAGTTGAAATTGTATATCTTCCTTCGTTCTATGAGAAATTTTGTTCTACTGTTCTAATATGTTCAAAATTCTTCAAATTCATTGACGGTATTAGCGGTATTAAGGATATATATGTAATATTAATATAACTATAATTTCAAATGCATATTTAATTAATAATACAATAAGATATATATTAAATGTACTCGTACCTCCCAGTAATGTTAGAAAAACTGCTGATTTTTGACACTGACATAATGCATTTATCTGTCATTTAAATATGGGTAACGAGATTTATTACATAATTCAAACCTGTACGAGATATAATAAAAAAAATGTGTAAGATTGAGGATTTAATTATCTTTATTATTTGTTTTGTAGTAACAAAGTTTCAAAACAAAATTTAGAATTTTTTTTTTAAACTACCACTTCCGGTTGTCCAATTGTTACCAGAACCTATTCAACTCTTCCCATTACATTACTGTTAGATTGAAGAATCCGTAGTTACACAGATCTTTAGTTTTATAGAATTTGAGAAATCGTACCTCCAACGACCTCAGACACACACACACACACACCTACACAGACATGTTATAATCGGATTCTAGAGACCTAAACATGTGCTTATTCACTAAAATCTGGATATGAGAGTTTTACCTCTCTTAGCGAAAGGTAAAAAACGAAAAATTTAAGATTTTGGAGGCAAAACAAAATTAAAACACAATAACCCTAATATCTTTGGAAATGAAAATAAATAAGAATTTTTTTAAAAGTAAAAATCTAATATGGAGCTCATTTAAAATAAGAAAGTTCCTATTAATATCTTGGAAGCCGCCATCTTGAATTTTATTGGTATCACTTTTAAGTTATTTTATACTTTCTAAAAATCACAATTTTCAGTTTGTTTTAATAATTTAAACTATTATTATTAGTGTCCGAGTTCCCAATGGTGCAACTTAATTTGGGACAGCCTGTACTCTGTATACAAAAAAAAAAATTATTGATAGTATTGTTGTACGTACAAATCTATTATCCATTTAAAGGTCTGTCTATGAATTATTCTTCTTCATAAATTATGTTCGCTTGTTGACAAATTTATGACAGTATTAAACGGGCTAAGTACATTAGCAAATTATAATTCTGTATCAATTTCATATTCTTGTGAGTAGGCGTTCAATAACTATTGTTTATGTACTACGCGTTATATACCTATTGAACTTGAAATAGTAAAATATTATTTTTTGTGTTTTGACCTTGCTTGCGTAATGTGTGCTGTACTTTTCACAAGATCACGTACTGGGATCTCAGGTTTAATTGTTCGTAAACGTTTCCGGGTTAGAATCCTGCTAGACTGCGACTGCACGTTATCAGAATTTACTTTTGCATTTTTAACTCACTATCAGTAGCAGTTATCTGCCCATGACATTAAAAGAAATTCAATGTCAATGTTGCAAAATAATGGCATTTCAGACACGAGTTTGTTGTATTTGTTAGCGTATCGACGCAAACAAATTACAAAAATGTTTTTTAAGTAGAGTAATACTCTTTAAAAATGTATTATGTATTGAACACTAATTGATTAATGAATAAGCACAGAATCACAGGAGACACACATTTATATGAAACACTATTAAATATATTAATTTATGTAAAAAAAATAACTGTCTGTACTTATATATTGAGTAAACTTGTGTTCTGTTTAAGAAAATTATGTTGTTGTTTATTAATCTAGTGTTTGATTTGTTTATTTATAATTATGGCATATATAATCAAAACTATGTATATTTATTTTTTGCATACTCTGCAACATTGTAATTTTATATAAACACATATTTCTGATAATTGTGTTTTTCATATATTATCGGTAGTAATACTGATTTCAATGAATGTCGAGATTTGATTATAAAAATATATTAATATTAGGGACTTTTGATTTTAGAATTTTATGGTTGCCATCTAGTGAGTTTTGCAGTAAAGTCTTAGGCAAAGACAACAAGCTCGAAGAGAGAGATAGTTGAGTATTACCATGACCCCTTAGATCGAATTTAAAGCAGTATTTAAATGGTGTTGGATCATTTTGTTTCGATATTTTTTTTTTTTAGCTGAAATCTGTTCACTCAGTCAAACACCGTGGATTAGGACAATATGTTGAGAATGGTACTAATCAACTATCTCTTCGAATTACTTGTTTTCTTCTAAGTACTGGGAGGCGGATAACGTCAAGTCCCTATTAGTAAAATTTGTGAAAATTTAAGTTTAATTAACAAAAAAATTATTAACAGAGAGGAAATAATAATTTTCCACACAATTTACAAATAGTTATATTAGTTATTTATGGTATGAGTAAAGACATTATTCATAAGCGGAAAGTGAATACAATATCTTCACCCACGAGTCTCGAGTGGTACACATTTTTTTCCAGTACTTATCTTCAAGGAATTTATTTATACCGACTGTTGACCGCGACTCCGGAACATAAGAGTTTAACATGTAAAATCGTATTTTCCTGCTTCCCTAATTGTTTTAGGTAAAAATTCTTCAATAGAGCTTAAAATTCTGAATAAATAAGCAAAATAAATTTTACATGCTTTGTAACAGCAGAAATTAGGCATGAATATGTCGAAAATTAACCTATAAATAGCGATAGTTATGGAATTCAAAAAGATAAATTAACAAATGTTTTACCTGTTAAGATAGGTTAATATATTTTTATTAGTTATTATTTGCCATATCTATTCAACTGAACAGTTATCTATTAATTCACATAAATAAATTTTCCGTTAAAAAAAATTACAAATAATAATAAAAATAAATTAATCTAGCTTGGTAGATAAATCGCTAACTTTTGTTATTTTTTAGTTTCAATTTCATAGCTACCGTGATTATGATTTTCTACATTTTTATACCTATTTTCTGTTGTTATAGAGCATGAAAAATTATTTTTTTGCCGATGGACATTAAAAGAGCGTTTTTTTTGACAGCTAACAGTTTATAAAACGCCACTTTTACTGCCAAGGCAGTAAAAATAGTTTTACTGGCTGTTACATGGTACCCGTTCAACAAATGGATAGTAACCGTAAACGAACTTGATGGCAATAACTTTGAAAATATATATTAAAAATAATATCTAAATTAATATTAATTCTACAATCGGCAACACGGCACTAAACAGATTTATAGCTTCGACTTCGCCTCAGCAATGAAACGGCAACCGCCATTGCAAATCTGGTATTTTAGTGCTGTGGTAAACAAATAACTATTTTTTATTGATTCCGATGTACAATTTTATGCTCTACAACATTTATTTGAAGCTTTTTTAATTAAAATAATTAGGGAAGCAGGCACACACGAAAGTATGATTTTACTTAAAGTCCTGTTACGGTGTCACGGTCACCACTTTGTATTTCACTTTTATAGATATCAACACAAATTTTGTTGATTTCTATGTACACGTACATGTATTCACTCAAAATTGGTACTATATTTTAATTAATATTTAAAAAATTATACACAAAAACAATATTCTGAGATAATAGCACTCAACAAATAATACTTAACTGTATCTAGGTACGTATGTATATAAGATTTTACACGTTTATTACTTATAGAATGAAAATGAAATTTATTTATGTATTTTAGGTACGAAATTAACTTTAAGATTAAATTATATCCGTATTTTTATGTATGTTTATAAACTGACTTTTCTATGTACTTTGGATCTAATAAAAGTAATTTGTATTCTGTAAAAGCTTTATCAATTTAAGTTGTTTGTCAAATGTGAAAATAATCTTGAGGAATATACATACATCAATAATTTTGCAACTTTACTAACAAGTAATTATCTCATACCATTTATGCTCAGCACAGCGACAGCGATATAACGAATTAATTCGTATGGGCATTAATTGTAGCAATAGATAATTTTTAACAATTTTCTGAAAATTCCGTACATATTTAGATACGTATTCCAAATATAAATTATGAATTTTAGAATACCTACGCTGTACATCTACAATTTTCATTTTTTATACATTTTAATAAGGGCTTGTTTCTAATTTTTTATTTCCAAACTTGTTTTATATACTGCGAAACAAATTATGTTATTTAACAAGAAGAATAATAGAGAATATGGCATATATTAGAATATGTGAATTAGATAATGAATTATGAACTTCAACTGCTTCTGAAACACTTACATACATATTCTTTAATTTATTCAATATCCTAAGCAACATTAATTTCCCTGAGGGTATAGGTAAGTGATCTTCCTATTCCTCTCTTATTTTTTACTCCCACTATTCTCTTTCGCTTTCTGCTTCTATTTCCCTCCTTGTCTCACGCACGTACGTGATGAGCTGATACGGAACTGCATCGTCCTTGACATTCGTCAGCCTCGCAACAGCACCATAGGCGTGCGGGTGGGTGGGGGAATGCAATGCATTCGCACGGCTGCATAACGAGCGCTTGCCGATAACGTCACACGCACCAATTCTATCAGAGGTTAGACGAGACAATAAGAAAAGAATGAAAGATGAATAGTTCGTCAAAATTATAAAAAAACAGACTGATAACTGAAAATGAAAATAGGGACTAAATATAACAAAAGCAGACAAAATTTAAAATGAATTTTACGATAAAAAAACTGTTATGTTGATTGTTATATATCGATTAAAATAATAAAGGGTAAAAGGCGAAATGTAACATTTGTTTGTTTTGTATACCCATAATATTTAGACATACTTTTAAAGTAAATAAAGTACAGTATTAATTAAAGCATATTTAAAGGAATCTAAATGCCATTTTTATATTTTTTCCAACGTTTATTTTTAAAGTGACATTTTATCTATTGAAATCTTGTTACTAAGGCAACACTTTAGTAATGCAGATCGATAAAAATTTCTTAAACACGAATGCCATTCCTTTCGTAATGAATTTTTATTTTGTATTCAAAAAAATTATATTGTACATTACGTTAGATGATTACGTTTTAATTTCAAAATGAGCCGGTTTTACATTTTTTAAAAAGTATTTTAAATGGAAGTTTATGCAATATTTTTCATAGTAATAACAAAAATCATCATAATTTGTTGTAATTTTCGCAAATACTTAAATAAATAAAAAACAACCCCCTCCCCCCACTCCTTTTAAATCGGAGAATATACAGCACGTCATTTATAGCCAATAGGAAAACAATAGGTGATGGACACCTACGTTATAAAAGTAGGCGATAGTTTATCATATGTTAAACTGTACGAGTATGTACTCTGACGTCTAAGGTTACCATAATTAAATAGCTGAAAAAGAAGACGCCGAACGAAGCGAGGCCAAACCGCCGGACACAAAATATTTTTTAAAGGGACGTGGTCGAATTTTTTACGTTTTTATTGGTGTAAATACTATAGATATTGGCATAAAAATACAAATAGGTGCATATATAGTAGCGGATCCAGATTTTTTTTTTAAATGAAAGAAAAAATACTGTGTTCGGACCTTTACCCCCCAAAAAAAGAGGACATGTCCGGTGAAAAGAGAACCTCTGGTAATCCTACCGACATCACATTCTGTTTCAGATCACGTGGCCGACCAGTGTGTAAGTGGATGGATGTGATTGGTAGGGTGCTTAAAGAGAAAGAGTTTCCAAGTATGAAGAGAAGAAGAGCATGTATGAATGCGATTATGAGTGTGGCCGAGGCGAAATAAGTCTGCTTAGATAGGAATGTGTGGCGAAGGATGATTGTTTCCTAACTATTATTGTGATCCGGATGCGGTATTTCGCTACCGAAAATCGGTCACTTTAATATGTTTAAGAGCAAGGATTTGTTGTATGATGTTGATGTTGTTCTTATTGTTATCGGGTTTGTGCGAACCCACTAAGTGGGACACGCGTGATTTAATGTATGTATGAATTTATGTAATAGATATTTCGTGATATTTTCACATTTGAGGCTCTTTAAAGACCGATATTGTTTTAAAATTTAGTACTTAGAAGTCATGGAAAAAAAAATTGCTGCAGCTTTATACTATTCTATCAGTCTTTTTTCCTGGGACAACTCAATAATATTAGAAGTCTGGCATAAGGCACAAGGATACATGTAAATCCATACAATACCATTTATCAATAATGCAGAACCAATAACTACAGGATGCGATAAAATTACCTTCCTAGTTTTGAAGACGAATTAAAAAATAAATACTCGATATAACAAAATTATTTTTTATCCTGAACTACAACACGGCAAGTTTTATCTCATGTGGTTTTGAAAATAATATCTATATATATATATATATATATATATATATATATATATATATATATATATATATATATTATATAATATATAATTATATAATATATAATAAGTGGTGTCCGTTATTGTATAAACACTGTTGTAAGAGACTTATGAAGTTTCGCATAACTCTTTCAGTATTTCTTGGAATATACTGCGCATTTCTGTGCGAATTGCCTCCTTTAGGGTCTGGAGGTTTCTTGGTTTAGAGATTACCCCACAGAAAAAAGTCGCGCGGTGGTAAATCCGGCGAGCGCGCGGGCCAAGGAATATTGCCTCTCAGGGAAATCAAACGCCCGGAGAACATTTTCTTGAAACCTGGCTGTGGCCCCATCCTGCTGAAACCAGACATTCTCCAGGCCAAGTTCTTCAAGAACTGGGGCAAAAAAATCTCAGGCTCACACATTTTCAGAATTGATGGAAGCTGCTCGATTTCCTTTGTCGATGTTTTCGGGTGTTCGAGCAGTCCATGGTTGTCCACGTCCTTACCTGAGAACAGATCCTTTTTTACCAACAACGTAATCGATTGTCGCTAAACGCGCACTGGACGACGGCTTACAGACCCATTTTCGCGGATGTAGGCTTCCATGACAAAAGCGCGTTGCTCGTTCATCGACATTATGTTTACGAATTAATTGTTTTGTAACAGTAACTTCCCATCCCCCTGCCTCCATAGACACCACCCCCACGTTTTACGACCTCTACTCGCTTCACAATGCCATAGTGAAACTAGGGAGGTTACTCTGCCGAATCCTGTATATTACAGTTTCACGTTATACAATAAAATTACATGTGGGACAGCGTGAAACAATTAGTACACAGAGAAATATTGCACATTTTTGTCTTTCGCTATACTAAATTATACTATTATACACTTATGTTTGGAGCAATATATCCCAGTAACATAAAAAAATATGTATTTAGAAAAGAGCCACTCCTAGTCTCCATCTTTGATATTGTCCTTGAGTGCGCTAACCCTTTAAATTTCTTGTACAACATTACAAGCGCGGTATATTTAAAATACTTATTCCTAGCACGCATGTTTTCTTGAAACAACGAATAGGACGCCCGGATAATATAGCACAAACTCATCCGAAATGTTGCTATAATAATTGATCGGCCCTTTAAATTGCACAGGCCTTTTCCGTATTAAAGCTTTTCTCTTCTGAGTGGTGCTTTTGTGTTTTGTACGATACAATAATGTTACTGTTGCCTGCATCTTGTTCTTTTATTAAAAATCAAGTTTTGCTGAAATTAATGTAAACACTTACGACCTTGAGATATAGAGTATGTTCATAAAATAGGTTCTATCTTTACATGTTAACCAAGTTTAGAATATAATAACACTTGTAGCATTTCTAAATATCATGTAAAATCTTATGTGCAGTAATCTAACAAGTAAGCTTTTCTTGTCAGTGTTTACTTGAACCGTATTATATTTTGAGAACACCAGAAGTACATTATGTATATAATTATAGACTGATCTTAATACAAAAGTATTTACGTATAAAGTGTTGCAGTTTAGTAGCTAAGCAATAGATTGATATCGATTTAGTACCTTTCGGTTTTCCAAAATTTATGGTTAATTATATTCGTATTAGAATTTTTGTATCAATCAATCCAGGAATTGTCTCTGTTTTAATTATAAGGTAAAAATAAATAGAAAATAAATTTCATACAATGACCAATTGAGTAATGAGATATAAAATTTAAAAAGTGTAAATAAAATTTCTGAGAGAAATCTGCAATAGATCATTTAAAATTTCGGTCCGACATAATGTACTGTTAATTGAAGGCTTAAAGTTTAAAGTATATTGAACAAGATATAGAACAATTTAAGTTGTATCGTATGATAAGAAAAACACATTTGTATAGAAAATAATTCAATATTTTTTTCTACACCTATTGTTAAACTGAGACATTATTACTGAAATCTCCTTGTTAAAGCAACACTTTAATGGTACATGTGAATAATTTTTTTTTAATCACAAGTGACTTGTTAGTAACTACATACAAAAACACAATATAGATTGTTAAATGTCATGTTTAACTTTAATAATAATAAAAAAAAAACATTAAATGTAGATGTGAAAAAAATAATGTATGCCACAGGAGAATAAAGTCATTTTACTCACTCATGGAAATTAGCACACTCAATTTACTCCTCGTTGTTAAACTTTTAATTTGTGGATTATATATGTCTTTAATCACTTGTCCTATAAATAACTATTAATGCTGCATTTAATAAAATATACATTTAAAATATTCGTAATATTTTTGACTAATTAATGGAATTATAAATAAGCACGTTTTAGGGTCCATATAATACGATTTTACCATTTTTATGATGATGTCTGTATGTATCTATGTGTGTGTGTGTGTGTGTGTGTGTGTGTGTGTGTGTGTGTGTGTGTGTGTGTGTGTGTGACGAAAGTTTCGTAACGCATAACTTCAATACCACGATTCCAAAAATTATAACTTTTTCGTATTCCTCAAGTCTACACCCAAAAGAACAAGTGATTAGATTTTGGTTATAATTGGTCAACCGGAAGTACACTCATTTGCAACTTTTTTTCAAAAAACGCAGTTAAATTACATAAATTTTAAAGAATATATTATTCTCTATACGATTTGATTGCATTTTATATTTCATATTCAATACATATAGAGTTAAAGAATTATAAAGATATTAAATTTCATAAATCAGCTAGTTATGCTAAACATGGAAACTGCTAATATGTTCAGATAATTCAAATTGACAGACGTCAGTATCAATGAAATGTAAATGAATGTGGCAGAGATGAAGATGTGGAGATAGATGTTGGGAAAGACACGGAAAGATGCGGTAAGGAATGAAAGAATAAGGGAAATAACTCTAGTGTTAGAATTTTTTAGAAAGATAAAGAGAGTCTATTACATTGGTTTGAACATGTCATGTGGAGAGAAGAAGAATGAATAACTTAGTAATAGATGGTTGAAGAAACAGAGGGAGACCAAAGATAAGATGGAAGGACTGTATTGCGGAAGACTTGAGAGAAAAGGAACTGAATGAGACACGCAAAACAGAAATGAGTGGAAGAAAATAAAAAATAGCGAGCCCTAACGAATGGGAAAAGCTAAAGAAGAAGAAAATGTCAGTGTCAAGTGCAAATAGCATAGTTTGTTTATGAAATAAATTTACTGGAAATTTATAACCTTTTGCAAGAAAATTTATGTATGGAATTTATACATAATATACAGGATTGATGGAAGATATTGTGCTGGCCATATCAGACTTTTATAAATTAATTTATATTTCTTTTCAATATAAGGTTGGGTAAAATTCTTCTAATGCCCTTAGCAATTATTCTTGTAGTACATAATTTGCGTTCTTAAAACTTGGATCTAGGTAGGTGCTGAAATTTTACTACGAGTGTTAGAACATATTTATTGATCTATTTATGTTTGTTTTCGTCCAAGAGCTGAAAACTGCAGTACATACTTTTATGAAAGCTGAGTCACACATGTTTGATAACATTTTTATGTGCTTTTAAAGCGTCTTTTATTATTTTGTAAGAGATAATAATGAAAAGTATAAAATATGAAAGATGAAACACTAGTCATGACTCATAAAATCACGAAATCTTTTTTCTCATAATATTGTTTGTATGTCGTAAATGGGAATCGTAAAATTCCTACACATAAACTTTGGGATATATGAACTCGAACAACAGTAGGGTATGGATTTTATTTCAAAATAAGGAATCTTAAATATAAATATATTATTACGACACGACTTTTAACTATTATTTCAGAGATATATACCAGCTCTGTTCGTAGATATTTTAAATCGAAACAGGTCGCGATGTGAGATTTTTTAATTTTCATTTTTAACCTATCCCAAATTAATTATTAGTTTCTTTAAGTTCCTCACTGCACTGAACCTTAGTTGATAGAAAGTTCCGATCCATTCGGACATTGCAGGATTTTCTGATTAACAATTGTCTAGCTCAGTATCCGACCATACTAATCAGAGAGCAACTCTTGCTCGTTATTTTAAATTGATTCTACTATAAATCATTAGCAGATCTTAATCTTCATAGATAAAATATTTAGGTTTGTAGCTAAGTATAGATCATCTAGAGTACGGTTTAGATTCTAGGCAGTGTCCGATAAGTCGTTGGCAGGCTTTAGGAGAAATGTAGCGTTTAGGCCCTGCTTAAAGTGGATATTTGCGATTTCAACAAGTCTGGGGTCGAATTGGGCCTCTTTGAATTTCGGGCCCTAGACAATTGTCTTTTATCTATTGGTTAATCCAGCTCTGATTCTAGACTTCTAGACTTAGAGAGGCAGGTAATGTTTTAATTAATTTATAATACTTGTAGTTTCCTTTCATCCCTTTCGATATTGATTTGTAAGAAACATTTAAGATTCCAGAGGTTTTCGCTGGTAACAAATATTAGATTTTCAAATTTCTAGAAAATTTTGAATTATTACAATTCTATTTCGATTATAATATCAATTATATTCTACAGTGAGAATGAAGCCATTGTACAAGATAGTCTGTATATCTGCGTTGATGATTGACTAATTGCACTAATTGTTGTTTTACATTATACCTTTTTGACTAAATTCTTTAGTGCATTTCAAATAAGAAAAAAAATCTGTTGTGGCCAGCACAATACCTCTCGCCATTTTCATTTTATGTTGCATAGGGTGCGAGCAGTTATGTGATTTTGTTAGCCGCAAGCAGATATGGTGGCCCGTGTCAAAATGACAGCTAGTAATAATATACATAGGTGTCAAGTATCATAAGTTTTCATTCAAAACATTATGATTTTCCAAATCCTTGTGGATTACTGTCCTCGACAAGTATATTCCACACAATTGACGACAAATAAAGATCAGAATGGAAAATTATGACATAAGACAATTGTGACATCTATGTAAATAACTACTAGCAGTCATTCTGACACGGATCCTCAACTGCTGGCCAAGGCCAACAAAGTCACATGACAGCTCGCGCCCTATAAGTAACGAATTTAACTTTTCTTGTACACACAAATAGTTGAAATTGTATATCTTCCTTCGTTCTATGAGAAATTTTGTTCTACTGTTCTAATATGTTCAAAATTCTTCAAATTCATTGACAGTATTAGCGGTATTTCTTAAGGATATATTTGTAATATTAACATACCTATAATATAAATTCATATTTAATTAATAATACAATAATATATATTAAATGTACTCGTACCTCCCAGAAAAATCTGATTTTTGACACTGACATTTTGCATTTATCTGAAAATTACAAACATTTAAATATTTCAACTGTTTTCTGAGCAACGCGAGATTTATTACAACTTCCAACGTCCTACACACATAAAAACACACACACACACACACACACACACACATACATAAACACATACTTCCAAACATAAACAGTACACAGACATCATCGTAAAAATGTTACAATCGGATTGTAGAGACCTTAAAACGTGCTTATTCATTAAAATCTGGATATGCGATTTTTAGCATGAATCCAATAACTCTCTTAGCGAGAGGTAAAAAGTATTGGTTAGATAGGTAAATAAATTCTGCCCACTGATTGGAATACTAATCGAATTCATAAAATGGAGTTAGCTGTTAATAAAATCGACAGAAATACATTTGGTTTTATCTTAGATTTTTTTAATATTCAGTTAGTGAGCAGTTTACAGATAAAATTTGTATTGTGAACCAAAGTTTAATTTCAGGTATTTTAATGAATGTAGAAACGATCGACTCTTAAACAACATTTCGTATTTAAAACGAGCTATAGTACTAGTTTTTAGAAACTTTTTGTAGCTAGAAGACATATTCGTACTATAGTTCATCCAAATTTTAAATAAATAAATAAAATAAATATATAAATAAAGAAATATATAAAATATATATATGGGGGTCTCGTGGACAATATCTTCCTTACATAAAGGTAAAAAAAGGTTAGTGAAACGGTATATTTTGTTCTCCAGTTTTAATATTGTAAAACGATTAGATTGAATACTGATTAGTTGACTTTGATATTTTATTGATATTTCTAAGATTTTTAATTTTTAGTAAATTTATTTTTATACTAGAAGTGCATTTTACATATTTAGTGTCAATCGTTCATAGATGGCAACACTATTTATTTAATCCTATATATTCAGAACTTTTGGAAGCAATTTACATCTTCATAACCTCTCTTTCAATCTTCTTTCTAACCTATCCTAACCTTTCCTCATCTGATTATTGGCTATGTTGGATAGTTGGATCTTCACTGCACTTGAGGTCGTGTGTACCGGACCATGCACGTCCGTGCACCTCTCTGCACGCATCGCGCATAGAGACATGCACGAACATGTTACGCAACGATAGACGCAGTCATCGCATGTGCAGATAGGCGCTGGCCGCTGGTATAGCTATGGTTACGTACAAGTCGCTAATGAAATCATTAGGGAGATAAATATACCATAGCTGATAATGTACAGATAATAGGAAGAGCAATAGGGTTCTAATTGGATTAATGGAAGATGAAAAATTGTAGGATTCACTGGATAGAATAATAAAGTAACCTTATCGAAAACAGAATAACTAATTTTGATATTAATTTCATCGGGACGAGATTGAAGATTACCGCGCCGGAAATCGATTGATGATGGTTTACAGAACGAAAGAAAACATATACAAAGGTTGAAGATTTGTTTCTGGTAGAATGATTGATGAAAGTTTCAGCGACAGCATGTGAAGTGAGAATATTAGAAGTAAGTAAATAAAATGTTAATTTAAATTCAATTTTTTTTGTTCTTGGCTAATATAGTCTACATAAAAATCTGTGCTATTTGTCGAGATCTGTTTATGAAATCTATGCACAGTATTAGAAATAATTTCTATATATTTTAATTTTTGCTAATCCTACCCTAACCGATCGATAAGTCAATTTCCCGTTTCCGTTGAAACGGGGTTAACCACATCATGAGTGAGGTGAAGTCAATTCCTACAAGTTAGGACAAGGTAAGATAAAATTCAACATTGTGCGATTTATATTTTAGCTTTAGATAAAATTGATTTGTCACTTTTTTGCATGATGATTCAATTTCTTTTCCTAGTTTGTATTTACAATAGCTATTTGTGCAACAAGTAAGGAAAAATATACGTTTTCTACGTGTTGCACTCAAAAAAAAAAATCTGCTACAGCCGTTTGTAATAGTTGAAAAAAGTTACTGGTAATATCTACAAGAAATGAAGCGAATTTGAAAAAAATATAGTTTACTTTTTATATTGAGCGGAGAGAAGAAAAATAATACTTTTCCGCATATTGAAATACTTTTCCACACTGAGTACCGAAAATAATTATTATCCAACCGAACTTATATCAATATACCGAATATATGAGTACATATGTAGGTAAGTAGATACAAAAAGTCGGTAGTCTACATGATTTATATTAGTGATATAATTACGACAGAATGACGATACGATGACGATACGACAACGATACTATGCATTCACATAAGATTTAGACGATACATTCTCGAAACGATACTATTTTATTTTTATGTACCTACTGTGATTGTTTGTATTGTGTACTCTTATGACACATTTTTGCCGCAAGAACTATCATTCAAAAATGTTTAAATATTTCTCACACAACTTATTTTGAGTACTGCTTTTAGCGACATTTTAAAAGGAAAACTGAAATTTTGGAAGGAAAAAATATGTGAACGTGTATGTATCTACGCAAACGTAACCTTCCATTCAATTCACCCTTGCAAACTACGCTTTCACTCAGATATAATATTTTTTAAATAGATACAAAACAATGATCATATTGTCATCGCATTAGCAAATTAAATTAGTAAACATCATTGTATCGTTATGAACTCGTCATTGTGCCGAGAACATTACATATACAGACTGCCGTGACAAAGAAAAATGGACCACTCAAATTAACTTAGGCATATCAGATAAGCTGTGATAACAAATTGATCTTTTTTTTTTGGAACAAAATATAGAATCTTACAAAAATAACTTACTATTTAAACAATTAATTTAGCAGGTTAATTTTTCATAATTTTCTCTTATGTTTTTGTATTTCTTTTTTCTTCAATAAAAATGTATTTCAAGCAAACTCGTATCGTTGAATTCGTAATTTTACTTAGATTCTAAATACGTATATAAAATGATATAGGTGTCGTATTTGAAATACGCAAGTTAATGTCACTTCCGGTTAAACCGGAAGCGATACCATTATGTCACATACCATGATTTGTGAAGCCCGAAGTCTAATTTACAAATATATCAAGAAAATTAAAATATAATCATAAATAAAAAAAGTTATTTTGAGTGGCCTGTTTTTAAATGTCACCTGTATATGTATTTAAATAGGTCCATGAAAATACAATGGAGCAAGAAGAATCGTATTGTTATCGTATCGTGATTGTATCGCTAATATAAAACAAGCCTAAATATTGACTAGGTACATATTGTAAATATCAATATGTATATCATCGGTACATTAAATCTTGAAATATCATCGACATCAAATATCGTTATTCGATTTATCGATTTATTGAAGTTGACGAAAATGTCTAGTCTCTACTCACCCATACACCTTTCTCTCACGAATACAGGCAAACTCTATATTACAACATTGTAACATACTGTTATGAATTCTGAGTCTTCACGCTTTACAATTACATCCTCCGACCATAAAAATCTGATGATTACGCTCACTGCTTTTCTATGGTGTAAACAATTTAAAAAGTATGAATACTATCCTACGTTAATTCATCTGTTAAGGACTGTCAACATTCAACACCTGCAAGAATGTGTCTTCCCAGTGCAGGAGTTTGAAATGCTGTCAATTTGCTGTTATTTTTTGAATAACCTTCATATTAAGAGGGTGCGCTAACCAATGATCCAATAGTCAACTTTCAATAGCAGTAGCATTTAAATTTATCATACTTCAAAATATTTTTTGTATGGCTTCTTAAAAATCACTTACAAATTGCCTCGTAAGCTATCGAAGTCAAAGATCAAATCATTATTTGTTGTACAAATCCACACATGTATAAAAGTTCTCGCCACTGTGTATGTAGTGTGCAGATACATATAAACAAGAATCGCACACTCTCACATGTTCTGGAGAACGGAATCATTTGCAAACCGGTTTCCGAAGCGATGATAGGTGTTTGTGTTTATGAATATGTAATTTCTGTTATTAATTAATCAGTAATTAAACCATATTGAAGTGGTAGTACAGTTTATAAATATTACTACAAATGCAAGCACATGTATGAAGATTTAAACTGGGATATATCCATAATTTTAATATCTATAAACACGTAATTGGTTTGTAAATTAAATTAGGATTAATGTACAAGTATATTTTCATATGAATATAATATGGAGCAGTTGGTCGAGCTATACCTACCTAATTAATAACGTTGTATTGCTGCGTTTATCTGATTGGTATTTTATGCAGGATTACAAGGGGCTTACTTTACAAAAGGCAATTAAATTAATTATTTAATAAAGAGTTCAATGTTCTTCTATATCTTTGTGAAATAGGTATAGTAGAGATAAAGACCTAGTTTCCATGGATATGTCGAACAGTAAGAGATCTATAGAGTTAAGCAATAGTGAGTATTGTCAGTATTAATTTACAAAACCCTTTGTTCATAAAATTAGTTACATTTTTGGCTTTACCACGTCTGGAATTTTATGACATTTTTTTTCCTTTTTAAAACAATGCTTGCAGAATGTTTTTCTGTAATAGCATATTGTCGGGCGCTGAGATCACACAAGTGGGCAATAAGTGTTTCTGCACGAGTGGCACACTATACTTTTTCTACGACCACACTCCTTGGTAAGATATAAATAATTCATTTTTAATAAAGAACTTTTTTTTTCTCAATAATTAATTAAATTAAAATAATTACAATACTTTTACTATAAATGGAAATATATACATGGATAATATACCAAATATATTGTAATTTATAAATCTAAAAATACAAACATAAATGTTAACATTATATACAGTTAGCAACTTGTGTGATAAATAATTTCTCACACTTTAACCCATGACTGTGGGAAATGAATAACTTTCGGGCTTTGTAAATCATGGGAAAAGTGCAATTTTCTGTAGTGGTCGTAGAAAAAATATTAGAAATATTTTTCTTTATATCCCGTTTTAAAATGTGACTTAGTGTATTGGTTTCCATGGTGCTGGCGCTAACCTGGTTTTACAGCAGAACATTAGCCGTATTCTTTCGCTGCATTGGATCCAACTATCGTATGGATTAGATCAGATCAGCTAACTTGGACGCATTAGTTTATACGAAAAAAAACACAAGTATCTGTCAAAATCAGTCAAGCCGGGATGTCATAATTTATTGTTTACATGAAAGGAGGCATGAAAGTTGTTGTGTAGGTTATATTTTACAAGAAGTCGAATAATGAAAAAAATATAGAAAATACTCGTAATATTTTCTCGGATCATATATTGATTTGAATGGGAGATCAGAGAGAGAAATAAACCACAGGATTCAGATAGGATGGAGGAATTGGAAAAGAGCACGGGGTAGTATAAAATTATTTTCAGAATGAGATACTGACGTCACGACAGCTGCGCGAAGTTCATGACGTGTACATGCGAAGCCAAAGCAGTTGCTATGTCAACGTCAAAAACGTGTGATCGAAAAATGGGGATCTTGAGATGTATGTTAGCTGACACACGAAAAGTTTGGATAAGGAATGAGAGGATAAGGGAAATGACTCGAGTGATAGAAGTTTCTAGAAAGATATAAGAAAGAAGATTACATTCATATGAACATGTAGAGATGAAGAATATATTGGAAGAATAATGAACAGCTTAGTAGTAGAGGGTAGAAGAAACAGAGGAAGACAAAAGAGAAGCTGGAAGGGTTGTATTGCGAAACATTTGAGAGAAAAGAAACTGAATGAGAACGACACGCGAAATAGAAATGAGTGAAAGAAAAAAATCAAGAATTGCGACCCCTAACGAATGGTAAAAGCGAAAGAAGAAGACTCGTAATATTTTCTACATTTAGTATTGTTTTTTCTTATTTTAATTTTTTTTAACCTTAAATGTAACCTCTTGTCCTGATTGACTGTCATAGCATAAGACAGATTCTTTCGCCGCTTCCGCCATTTTTGAATATAAAATGATCTCATCTTTCTAATCCATGTTTTTGTTGGAGTAGATGACACTGATCTGGATTATTTAGTTTTTGTGTGGGATCCGGACCAGAATTCGAGCGAAAATGCAATTTATTGATTCATGTCACATGGATCTGATTCAAAGCAGCGAAAGAAAAGGTTGTTATTAACAATATAATTCATAATTTTTGAATGTAGTCTTTTAAAATGTTAATAAATTTTGTTATCAACATTTATTGAAAACGTTTGTTAATAGTATTTTTAAAAGTCACTAGAAATGTTTGTTAATAACATTTGTTATTATTTGTAACTTTTTCCATTAACATGTTAGTAACATTGTTGGTAATTTTGTTATTAACAGAAATTTTACGATTGCACTTGAAGCGGTCTAGATCAAAGATAAAAGGATGGATAATAAATGTTTCTAACTAGTTATTTTTAGTGGTAACAGTGTTAATAACATTCTACTCGTAAATCATTTTCCCACTAAACTGGAGAAACTGTCAATTGTTAGTAACAAAATTAGTTCACCCATTTACTAATTTATTTGCTAATAACATGTTACTAATTTCGTTTATAACTTTTATTTTTTTCTGAAAATTTAGTATTAACATTTTTGTTCTATACATTGTTAATGACACTTTGTATTGCATACGGCGTGAAATTAGCAATCACTAACATTTGATTCATTAAACATGAGCTGAAGTTAGCTGCTGTAGCTGACAGCTGTCTTAATTTGCAGTCGTAGAAAAATTCTTGTATGTTACTTTTCTTATATACTGTTTAGTTATATGTTTTCGATACACACGCTCCGTAGCGCTCGTGTTAAAAAAATTCATCACTCAAGCCATGTTTCTAAAACTTGTTACATAATTCAGTATTTTGACATTAAGATCCCTTTGAATTTAAGTGCTTTAGTTTTGGTTAATAGTTATATTAATATTAAGTGGTATGTGATTTTTTTTTCTTCCTTTACCCTCAATGAATACATTGATGATTGTATTCTCTTTTGTGTAAAGTTGATAAAACTTTATAAAGCTAAAATTAGGTACTTTAGTTTGGTAGTCTATAATTCTTGTTTTTATTTTAAAAGGTGACCTTTGTTAAAAGTTTAAAGTAATTATGAATACGTCACATTTTAAGAATCTGAGATAGGGTCTCATGTTTCATTAGATTACAAAAGTTCCTTATTCATACCATGCTGGTTTGTCCAATCATTAAATCGTTTTAAATTTCTTTTTCTGCGAACATGCGAAAAGTAGATAAAAATTAGCTATTTTAAGAAGAGTATATGCCTTCATTACAGAGTGTTCTAAATGTTTTTTTAATTTTTATTTTACGGCAACAATATAAATATTAATAACTATGAAAACAATATGGTTACAAAGCAAATATCTACAAATAATGACAACGTAATCAAAATATTTTCTAATTTTGTATCCTATTTTTGAATAATTTTTGATCGTGGAGAAAATATTGTTTTGCATTCCTTTAATGTCATTTATTGTACTAAATGTTTAAAAATAATATTATTATTTTTCTTCCTTTAATTCATAGAATATTATTTTAATGTTCCATATATTTAAAGTACTTCGTTTCACAATGACCTGAAGTTATAAATCAATCCGTCAAAGATATTCCAAAGACACACTGCACTGACACCTCAAAAATTGTTTGCTAAGCTAAGGGATTGTCAAAAAGACTGAATTAGATATAGATCGATCGTATTAAACACCCATATTTAATAAAACTAAAGAACGAACAATATTTAACACCTCGACAAATGATAATCAATCTTTAATAGATGGTTATATGTACGTGTTATATGGTCATTTGTTATTTGTTGTTAGAATTAGCAACACAAATTTGAAAGATAGAGGGTACATACTTTTTTTAAAGGTACTTAGCTTTTTTTCACGTTCCCCTAATTTTGCCGGTGTGTATACGAGCAACGTTAAAAATCGGAATATATATATATATATATATATATATATCTAATATGATTGAGTACGAGTACGATATTGAATTATATTTTTATTTTAATACACCTATGTACATATATTTTAAACAAGTATTATAACAACATGATTTTTTAGATGTGTATGTACGAGTAGGTAAAATAAAGAATAAATTTTATATAAAAATGAAAACTTGTTGTACAGAAATATAAATAATAATTATATTGGTAAATAAAAGTTTCAAAATATACCTCAATGTATCGCACCAACTCTGGTGTAGGTTGCACGCATTCATTTCACTATAATTATACACTTCATTGGCTTTTTTAGAAACTTTGGTAAAAAACATAGGTACTAATACTAGTTTTATTCAAGTAAATCTGGCATCGTTTGAATTAATCTGTTGATTTTACCTATGAAAACAGTTTAGTAAACTATTTTCACATTATATGACATAAACGTTTTTGACTCGTATAAAAAAATGAACAAGAAGTTTGAATTTACGTGGGTACATTTTTAGACATTATTACAACGAGAAAATATACAGGATGGCGCTCGAAATCCGATATATATACGAGTATATATATACATATAGGCATTGAACATGGGAAAACAGTTTTTTCTTGCGCGTTACTTCCCAAATTATTTTCAAATATAAATTGTAGAACATAAAATTCTGCATATAAATCAGTACACCAATTTCATTGATTATGTTTAAATATAATAATTTTGAAAAGAAAACTGAGTATTTGAACTGCATAAAACTAAATTGTTATTCTGCTTAAGAATTTTACGTTTTAATAATTTTATTAAAAAATAAAAAGTAAATTAAATTTTATGGCATAAAAAAATCACGCATTTGTTAAGCTTTTGTTTTAATTCCATGGGTATCACTATTTTTAACGTGATTTTCATTTTCAAACCTAATTTCTGCCGTTATAAAGCATGCAAAATTAATTTGTTTATTGACTTCAATGCAGAATTTTATGATCTACAACTTATATTTGAAATATTTTTTCTAAAGTAATTTGGGAAGTAACGCGCAAGGAAAAATTGCTTTCCCAAGTTAAATGCCTATGTAACGGATTTCGACCGCCATCCGTATATAAATCCTTTCACGTCTGTATACGTCGATATAGATACCTATGTATTCCAAAGAAAATATTCAGATGTTTATATTAACACCTTGTTTAATCTTAAGAATGGAGCGAGAGCGAGATATTTACAATGTAGAAGGTTTAATAGTTTGACAACTGTGATTTTGTGGTTTGTGTATATTACTTAGTGCTAAAAGTATTAATTTATTACTTTTGTTTTGTAACATTGTGCTATCTACTCTATTCATAAAATAAAACAATGGCGTAGTCATTGGGCGGGGGTTCGGGTTTAGACCGTCCCCATTTAACATATTAATACCTATTTTATTTTAATGAATGTGGTACATTTTAATTTACAGTAAATAATAATTATTGTATACATGAAATTCCTTTTATATGTGTGATTTAAAATAATTTACTATTCACTAAAATAATTTACTATTCACTTATTGGAAATTGGAATATACTTTTTCTCTTACATACCTAAGTTCTAGGTATATCTGCATATACTTATCGCATACAATGTATCAGTTTGACGCAAAATTGTGATTTTCGTAGATAGAGTTTAATATGTGTGAGAAGTTCCTTTGTACAGAACAAGAACAAACCCCCTCCCCCATCCTAGCTACGCCACTGAGGCGAAACAAGGTATATGTATGTTATCATTACTGAACCGTGCGTACAGCGTACAGTACACTAGTTTGGTATGAAATGGACGAATCTAAAAAACAGTCAAAAAAGTTTCTAATATGAAACTTGAATGCATTATATTATGGCTTTATATTAGTCTTTATTTGAAACTAGATTTTAGCATGAAAAAGTATAATATGAAGCAGGCTTTGGAGGGTCGAAAACCACACACTAGTAGTCCAAGACTACTGCTGCATTTGATAAATCGTGTCCATTTAATACCATAATGATACATTTATTGCGTACAGCTTTCCTTTAATATTTCCACATTTAGAAAATCCCTAGTCTAGACGGTTTCTTCCCTTTAGAGGTTGCATTATACCAAAATAATATTACGCCTGTTCCCTTCGTGATGTGCAGGTAGTAATAGGTGTCTAGAGTTGCGGAAGTCTTGACATGTGGGGGTGTAGGCGGGGCTAGGTTGTGAGGGTGGCGAGCGAGGGCTGCCATTGGCCAGTCCACGCCTGTGCGTAGGCGACGCCGCTGCGGCCAATGGGGCGCCACGCTTGGACCCACGCGCAACGCAGGGGGAAAAACTCAGGACGGGAAGCATAAACACAGAACCACCGCATGCATCAAACAATCGGAGGAAGGATACTAAGGAAGTTAGAGACATACGTCACACGTACGGTTCATTATGAGTACATAAATATTACGGTTACTGAATTTAATTAAAAATAAATTATAATTTGCTAAATGCAGAACAATTACCTACAAAAAATATTTCAAAAGTATATCACGGTTTATTACCAATTTCTGGGAGTACCAATGCTTTTATCTCCATATTTTGGTATTAACGATAGGTATGTCTGTACTGTACCGTCGGACTCTCGGAGCTGTTGTGAACAAAGCACTTTAGTGCTATTTGAAAACTGGAAATAATATTCAAATTTGACGTCGGACCCACTATATGCAACATATTTGGCTAAATATTTTTCATGGGCAGGGGTGACTAGTTGGTTAGTGAGAAAGAAATCAGGGCTCGATTCCTGCAAGCTTCACTTATAAATAAAAGTGACTTGAAACAAACTGTAAGCAATAGGTCCGTTTGTAGAAAACGCATACAGATAGAGTCGTGTAGAACAGTGGTCTCCAAACTTTTTTGATCGCGTTCCCTCTAAGGCAGAAATATTAAATAAAGCGTACCTTTAGTATAATACAAATACACATAAAAATTAATATGAAGATATAAATATATGCGATTTGACAGTTAATAATAATATGATAGTTGCAATGTTAAGTTTATAGACTATTTTTATGCCTATATCTATGTATATGTATATTAGAATACATGTTTAATTAACGTAGGAAGTTAATAATTGTTATTATATAATTAATTTATTTTTCCTTGCCAATATAAAACTTGCTTTGCCACACTTTGGAGACAACTGACAACTGTAGAAGGTTGCGTTAAGTGACCAGTTTATAGTGGTATAGTCGGTTCAGATTCGAATACGACCGGTGTGAAACTTATTTGCTATTTTCAAATAGCACGAAAGTGATTAACACATACAACAATGGGTTAATAAACCGTGATGGGATACGAGCCTTTCTCCGGGTAGTAGTGGCTCATTCATAAGTTAGGGGTTCGGACGCTCCAATACAGAGTGAGATGTCAGGGTTCTTTTCACAGAGTCGCCAATTATTGTCCAAAACACCAACAGCGCAGCGGTACCAATATGATTCGGATTGAATTAAAAACTTTAGCAAAAGATGTATACTTTATACATAAATAATGTATGTTATTTCATATTCATATTTCGAAAATTTTGGTTATTGCTGGTAAAAAACGAAGATAGAACCATACATAATCTTTGATTAGTCTATAATTATAATAATCAAAATACCGATATATGTGCCCATATACTTCGTACCAGTTTCGCACAGGAAACTATAAAATTTTGGCGGAGGAAGTCATACCAGAGTTGTATTGTCATTATTTTTAAATTTATATAATTAAAGTAAAGTAAATATAATAGAAATAAGGAATATAACAATAGTGAGAATGAAATAATAAAACAAATTTGGTTCGTGATCAGGTACGCTTTCTCGTTGAACGAGGTATACATTTCATCTTATGTATAGGTAGCATAAAAAATATACCTGTAGAAGTTTTTATATGCGTAATGAATTGGTAATATAGTCCCTGAATGATCCTTTTGGTAAAAACAGTTTACCTAAAAATTAGGCAAAAATAAAAGAGTTAGAACGAAGTCGTGTCTAATTCCGCGTTGTTTGTTGAGCAAAGTATTTCTCCCTTTGGATTCTGCGCAGTGCTTCCAGACTTTCCTTTGTTCTCGCTCCACTTTCAACTTTCAGCACTGGGTCTATGTGTCACAGCGACGCTGGCTCCCCCACTACCGTCGCGACGCTGCGAGAAACTAAGCTATGCACATGTGATGTGATCCACTTTTAAACACTTTTATTTTCTATACTCAAATCTTTATGGACTTGTATTCTTTATTATTCAAGGTCTCTGCACTTAAAGCATTATTTTTAAACGTGATTCATATTATTCCTGCGAGTATCTGGGAAAAGATAAGTTGTTATAAAACTTTAATGCAATTTTGAATCATGTCATTATTTGTTTCGCACGCAAGAATTAAATGTTAATAACACAAATTAAGACGCAATTACAATTTGCAAAAGTTAACAACAAAGTAGTTATACTTTAGTAGATTTACTAAAAATACTTTGTAGCATTTATTTAGTTAAAATAAAATATAATAAGATTACAGCGGTAAACAGAGAATAATCTTTACGATGAGACTAACATATGTAAAAACAGTTTTTGGAAAAAGTTAGACTTCTTCATCACATAGAAACATTTTTTTTTGTTGGAACATTGATATAAGGGGTTGTTCCTATAAACTAAGGGGATAAGAAATCTAGTTTTACAACATTAATAGGGGACCATTAATTTGAATGCGACGTAGTTTTTTCATACCTTTTCTCATTTGTCTCTGGACGATGTTAAATATTCTTCCAGGATCGTCAGAAATATTCTTGTCTGTAACTGTTATTTGTTTTGGTATTCCCAGCCATTATTGTATTCTTCTCTGCTAAGAAATGCCCAAAGGTCTTTAATCAGTTGCGCCTGGGGATTATATTTTCCCCCTGTTTTCTATGAAGTGTTGACTCAGTAGCATTTGGAGATTGGCTCCAGCTGGGACGCTGTCTATTTGGTTACATTATTTATTTTTCGAAATTTTAAATCATTTCTAATCAGAGTTCTTCTAACAGTCATTTTTTAAATTCTAAATCGTCAAATTAATTTGCGCGATGACATTCTAACTTTGTATTGAGCACTTTAAATGAAAATGAGTCGGCTGATTCGATTTGGGGGCGAAAGTTCGGGTCGCTCACTCTTTGGTAAATTAATACATACTACACCTTTTTCACATTGCCGCATAGTTCGGTAAATAGTACTCGTCTATCCAATATTTTGATGACATTTCGGTTATCTGTCCTACTAACCTATAGATAGATTTGCGTATTTCAAGTGTGTATTACATCTTTCAAATTTTTTTCTGACGGTTTTAACATGCTATGCTATATTACAAAACAACTACTATGTATCTATTATGTCCAACTGGATTAAACTTCATTTAGTAATAAAATTTGAAGAGTAATTCTTTTTCGAAAACTTTTGTTACATACGTTAGTAGTTGTGCTGTTGTACATATAGTTTGTAGGAATAATTGGCTATTTGCACAAGCACATATTAGCTACTCTCTACTCCCATGTGTGAAGTAGAACCTTTACACATTAATTGCAGCGCATGAAGTCTGACTTTTAATAACAATATCGATAAGATCTCATACTTTTTGCATGGATAAAAATTTTAACAGATTGTTTTTCGACATTTGGTTTTGACAGTTGTTTGATAGCGCAGACAAAATATTTTCGAGTTTTGAATATTTTTGTTGAATCAATCGTAGTATAATTGGAATATTGCTGTCAAATATGGTGTCCGTACTATTTGAAATATAAATACATGATTGAGGACATACAAAAAAGATTTGTTAAATACTGCATATTTAAGTAGACTGGTGTTTAAGATAATAACTTGAATTACATTGTTGGAGTACGTACATTTAACTTATTGTCATTGGAAAACCGGAGAAATGTTATAATTGTTCTATACGTATTTAAATTAGCAAATAATATGATTGCTGATAGTTTAACCCTATCTAGATTAATTTTTTTTGTACCGCGAGTAAATTGAAGATGTAATTTTTTATAGAATATTATGTAACAAATTATCAAATTAATTCACTAATTAACCGCATGTGCAAAATGGTTAATAAGTTAAGTTTTGAATATGATTTGTTGTTTGATACATACAATTGTTTAGATTAAAGACAATTTCGTATTCTCTAATAATTAAGCTGTTGAATAATTTCAATTCTTGTTATTTAATGTGTATTTCATGAGTTCTGTTGATTGTGATTATTATTATTATCTAGATACAGTTTATTATATTATAAATAATTATTATTGTACATTATATGTAGATACCCTCTGTAATTGGGATTTTTATCCTGTTGAGTGGTAACAAATAAATAAATAATGTGCAACACATGCGTGAAGACTTTTTGTACTTGTGTGGTTGTTGTAACATTCCCCTGAGATTTGCGTCACAAACACCACTATCGTGTAAAAAGGTAAAATTCATATGTACTTGTTCCACAATATATGTACCTACTTACTATTTTCTATTCCCGTTGTAAAATGTAAATTAATGTACTGGTTTTCATGGCTTTTAAAAATCTTAATCACAATATTGGACACGGTCGAGAGACGTGAGGCTTAGATGCTAGCAACCACTAATAGTTGATTTATTATTCATTAACCCTTCATTATAAGCATCCGGTCTCAGGAACCAACGATAGTTAAAAAATTTGTAATCATAAGTGTAAATTAAAAATAATGTATTAATAATTTATAAAAACTAAAACATAATTTACAGTTTAATTATAGTCCTTTAACAATTATTGGGTTTATTTTGTCGATAATGCCATACACCTAGTTTTTTAGCCGAATGGTCTCTCACAATTGTGTGTCCGTTTATGTATTAAAATTAAATGCAATGCGTGTTCTGGAGGATTTAACATGGTCTTAAGCAGTGGTGCGCAACATATTTAAATCGGGAGCAAAACAAAAAAAATTGTTTTCCCAACGGGCCACTTAGATAAGATAGCAAAAATTTTGTATTCGAAATTGTAAATATAAGCGGACTGGTACATAATTAATAATAATAAATAATTAACCTATCAATACTCGTATTATTCCAAACACAAATAACATATCGTTGTGTAAACTGTTTTAACTTCAGAAAATTTTGGTGTGGCAATAATTTACATACATTTATAATTTCACATCATTTAATAAATTGCAAAATTAATCGTATTAGTGCAGCATTAAATTTAATATCCATTATTTCTACTGCAACTAAGTATCAATTTGTTTTATTTATTGTTCAGTTAATGAAAACGGATTCGTAAAGAGTGCTATTC
Organism: Harpalus rufipes; assembly: GCA_951394225.1. NCBI lineage: Eukaryota > Metazoa > Arthropoda > Insecta > Coleoptera > Carabidae > Harpalus > Harpalus rufipes. The sequence goes on from OX596279.1 coordinate 34,512,727, forward strand.
TACTCTTCGGCTGTAAATTCAGAGAAGCAAGACTCAAACTATTGTTTCAAAAATTTATGTTTTTCTTTAAATCAGTCGCAATTAAATATATATATATATATATATATATATATATATATATATATATATATATATATATATATATATTAAATTATGTTTAAGGTAGTATAAATAAACGCTCTCTTATAAACATAATAAATAATATAAATTATATTTTTCTATTCTTGATCGATGTACTTAGTATATACATATATGGTTATAGTATAGATATAAAAATAAATTTTAAAATAAAAAAAATATATTTTTTAATTTCATAAAGGGCTACCGAAAAATCGTAAAATGGCTACAAGTGGCCCGGTGGCCACCACTTGCGCACCACTGGTCTAAAGTCTAATGAATACATTACGTGAAGGAGCTGTGAGCTGTTTGTACTGTGTAAAGTTAATTAACATTAAAAGTGAGTTTATGTATTTCTATTGTCATAATTTTCAGTTGTAGAAAAATTATAGAATCTGATTTGTTTTATAAACTCTTTAGAAAGGTACCTCCGCTCGTGTCATAAAGAAACTCGTGTCTAAAGATACATTTATAAAACTTGTTAGATACTATACTAATTATTACACTTATCATGCATACACCGATTTTAGCAAAGCATTTGACAAAATGTCTCATGATATACTAATAAATAGGTTAGCTGAAATCGGTGTGGGTGGTAATTTGCTGAACTGATTTATTTCAAATTTGATAGAACAGAACATGTAATACTAATTGGCTTTACATCTGACAAGGTAACTGTTACGTCTGGCGTACCACAAGGTTCTCATCTGGCCCCGTTTCTTTTCAATATTTCATTAATAATATATCTACTTGTTTTAAATTTACTAAATTGGATGATTTTAAAATGTATCATACTATTAAATCTCTCAATGATTGTCATCATTTCCAACTAGATATAAATAACTTAGTAACGTACACGAAAAAAATGAAATTGACACGCTTAACATCGATACACAATAGACAGTAATGTTATTAATAAAATTAATCATGTGAAGGATTTAGGTGTGACACTTAGGGCCATATTCATAGTCGCTACTTGAAAAATTCTTGACTTAAGTTTAGCTTCAAATGATAGAAATGTCAATTTCCGTTTTCATAGTCCGAACTTGACTTGAGTTGAAGTAAATCTGAAGTGAGCTTCTCCATCACTACTTCATATAGTTTTTGGTATTCAAAGACTAAACTTGACTTGAAATTATCTCGAGTTCAAGTAAAAAATGAGTAAATCTTTTTACTCGTTGACATGTATTTTTTGTTATTTATTCCTGTATTTGTAGTATGTTAATGTACGTAACTGATTACCATAAATTATTCAGATATATTTTGTGAATTGAGAAGCGTCTATGTTTTTAACTTTAATTTGGTGCTTCTAATTTGAATTTGAAAATGAAGAATTTTGAAGATGAATTTGAGGAGTATGATAATTATGAAGAGTGTTTGGATTTGGTATATAATGAACACAGGATGTCTAAACGGTACATAAGAAGCAATAGCATGACTATTAACCACTGTAATACAGAATTGAATAATAAGCAATTAAAACTAATAAATTCAGTTAGAAACTCAATAATAATAAATCAGTAATAGTTACTTACCTTTGCTAACAATAAACAAAGAGGTGGCTGTCACCACGCTGTCACGTCATAGAAATTTTATATTTGACTCAAGATTTACTTGAATGTAGTAAAAATTAAGAATCTTTTATGACTATGAAAACATATTTGAAGTCAAGTGTGCCCTAGGCTTACACTTAGCTTAGGATAATCCTAGCGAATTTCAAGTATTGACTATGAATATGGCCCTTAATACTAAATTAATATTTGATGTTCACATTGACAATATTGTTCAAAAAGCATATAAAATGTTAGGTTTCTTATTACGAACAAACTCTAATTTTAAACATCCCTCCACTTTAATTAAACTGTATAATTCTCTTGTTAGGAGTCAATTGAAATTTGCATCTGTTTGTTGGAACCCACGTTATGTTTTTTACATAAATCATATTGAATCTATTCCACGAAAATTCTTTAAAAAATATAGTCGGAAGTTTTCAACATTCAGACCTAAGCTGTTATCATTAGAAAACAGAAGAAAGTTAAGTTACCTCGCATTTCTACATAAACTTTTAATAACATCGTCGATTCCGTAATTTTACTATTTTCTTTTTGCCTGGGAGTACTTTATTACCTAGAACAAATAGCTTTTTTTACTTACTATCATTATCGCACAAACTCTATCCTAAATTATAAGATTGTCACACTTGTACAACGACAGCTTTACTAGTTTACAGCAGTTTAAGCGCTGTTTTAAATTTTGTTAATTTAATATGTATAATAATTTAAATAAGTACTTGGTATTACTATATCAAATTATTTTCTAGAAAAATCTTATAAACACATTACTGTTTTTGTTTATTTTTTATAATTGATTTTTTTTTGTATTGGAAATTTATTCCTATTAAGAAGCCAAATACAAATAAATAAAGTAAATACATAAATAAATGAAACACTCGCCTATACTTTGTAGCGCAACTACACGCCTCATGAGATAAATATTGCTTTTTGCACTTGTTACATAAATAACCATTATAATTACAAGCATATAATGCTTTATTATTTGAAGTCTATGCAGTATTTTCTTTAAGTGATCTGAATATATATTTTTTAAAAAGTCTTGTTCTAAAATCATGTGACTACATAACAAGTTGTTAAAATACAAGCAAAACTTGTTAAAACGTAAGAAGTATTTCTGTCCCTTTATCTCTATGATATAGTTTCTATTTTATAGAAACTGTGAGATTTATAATTACGCATATAAATTCTAACAGGACATATTTAAACATCATTTAAAATTTACAAACTTATAAAGTAAATATGTGCAAAATATTTAATCTTTAATACTATTGACATAAACTTTAACAGAAACTTTTATTTATTGTTGTTTTACATAACTAAATAATAAACCAGCAATATTTTCTGATAAATATTTTATAAAACTTTGTTCGTTTTATTTTAATTACCCTATGAATAATATGAGCATTAGGCGATGGGCTTATTTATAAACTTGATGTCTCTGTAATGAATATTTGTAGTGCAAAAATAATTTCTATGCAGTAGATTCATCATCTTATTTACAAGAATGCACCTGCACTTCGTCTTCTAAGAAAATCATTAATCATTTTGACAAAAATGTCAATATTGCGCTAAGCTTAAATTTTCTTCAACAAATATTCATCCCGCACTAAATCAGATAGTGAATAATGAGGCTTGTACTTTGTACCTATTGTTAGTGAAATATTAATAATAATTAGTTGGCCAATGGCTTTGTCACCATGGCTACGTCAACTCGTATACAGTTTATAGTCAAGCGAGGGTGAGCGTGGTTATTTCTTAGATGGAAAACTCCTTAGAAGTACTGTGTTCCATTGGTTCGCAATGTTAAAAAATCTGATGTGGCCAGTATATTACCTTCCGTCATTCCTATGTATTATGCACAAATTCTTTACATAAATTTTCTTGTAAAAGCAGGGCCTGGTTTAGCTCGTCGCGCGCTCTAGGCTGCGAACGTGTTTTTTAAAGCTCTTACCACATCAAAGCGCCTCAAAAACTATAATAAATGATAAAATTGTGTGCCCCCGAGATCTGTGCGTCCTAGGCTGCAGCTTAGTCAGCCTATACGGTAATTAGGCACTAAAGATTCTATATTTCCAACAAAATTATTTCATAAACAAACTATTTTACAGTCGATAGAGTAATAATCTCTCTCTACAAGGTGTCCGGATTTCATTTGCCGCCAATGGAATTAAGTAAACTATAAGATATACGAGTTCAGTTAAATGGGATTCTAGTGCGCCTTATGGAGGTCTTTTTGAATGTTCTTTTATTTTGCTAAAAATTCTCGTAGGCTACTGCTACTACATAAAGACAAAACTGATTTTAATTGAAATTTTGATTTTAAAATAACTATTAAACTATTGGTAATCAAGAAAAAAATGTTTCTAATAAAAAAATTAGATATCGATAAACTTTCGAGATAACATAATAGCCTCTAGTTATTTTAAAAAGAAAAAAATACACACAATCAGTTTTTCATCTTTATCTAATCGCCAATTAGAATTCTTGGCCATGTAAATGGTCTATTAAGCCGAGCTCAGACGACTGGTGTACTTGGCCAATATTAGTTAATGGTGTATACTTGCCAGGTAGTGTAAGTGTAAGTGGTTTACTTGTACAACTATTTGTCACTGAGGAGCACTGGTCAGTTTTCCATCGTCAGTCGGTAAAAATGACACAAGTCCAAGGGATCGATTAAAAATTAAAATTGAGTGGTCAAATGGTGGTGTTTGAGTTTTTCGATTTATATGAAAACGAATAATAAATAATATATAACACCCTCTCATTACCAAAAAGGTTGCGCAAGCAACGACTTCTTCAGGACGACCGCTATCCATAATGGCAACATTCATAATGCACTCCCGCCAACTTGTACCAATTTGCTGGCTTATATTTTAAAGTATACCAATATTGGTTTATTCGCCAAATACCGAAGTAATATCTCTATACGAGGCGTGTTTTTTAAGTAAGTACCGTTTTGAAATAAAAAATAAAACAAGTAGAATTTTCTTAGCAATTTTATTTTTAAATGAAAGCCTGTACTTTAATTTACTTTTCTACATAATTTCCACCAGTATTAAGGCATTTATCGTATCGTATAACCAGCTTTTGAATACCATCCTCGTGGAAATCTGCCGCCTGATTAGACAACCATTGCAACACGGTCGCTTTGACATCTTCATCGTCGTCGTATTGCTGACCACCAAGATGGTTCTTCAAATGCAGTAATATGTGGTAGTCACTGGGCGCTAGATCGGGGATGTATGGAGGGTGATCAAGTTGTTCCGAGCCAAATGACCCGATCAGCTCTTGAGTTCGATTGGCCACGTGTGGACGGGCATTGCCATGAAGCAAAACGATCCCCTTACTCAGCATGCCACGCCATTTCCTTACCATCCCATCGCTCATAAAGTTTCTCCATACACTTCTCTAACCTGACGATGAATTAAGCACTAAGAAACCGAATCACAGCGTGCATTTCACTGTCGACGGGATTCTCAGCCGGAAGAGGCATTTCAAATACTCACAAAAGAATGACTCTGTAATGACATCTGTGGCTTGCCAACAGAGTGTGGTACACAGTATACATGTGCCAAATACCGGCCGCGGCGCTGCAGCGGCGGAATTTCAAAACGGTACTTACTTTAAAAACACGTCTCGTAGTTTCCAACTTCACAATAGTGATACAAAAATTTCGGTCAGGCTGTATACGAGCGTCACGTTAGAATTATTGAGAAAATGACACAGGGATATTTTTTTAAATTTTATTTTAAATATGTTTAACGAAGTTCCATTTTACAATAATACACTTAAAAGGTCCCACCCAATATTCTTTTAAAATGTTCATGGATTGCAGCATCAATCTCTTCTTCAGACGAAAACGTTCCACATCATAAAATTTAAATACTCGTAAGTTCAAAAAGTAGCCAATAGTTGTACATTGGCAATTCAGGTGATCACGCGGGCAAGTGGCGGGTATTCTATTACTTTATTTTTTCGCCAAAAACTGAAGAAAATGCTCTTTGGTTAATTCCATATTTTTATTCGAAACGATACTTTCAAAAAAATTATTAGCTAAGTTCTAACTAACTTAACTTTCGCACCTTAATTTTAAACAACTGTTCAAAATGAAATTGTACATTTTGTTTTTTACGGCTTACCTGATTTTCTCATTCTCAATAATTCTAGCGAGACCCCCGTATAATATGATAGTTATGTTTTGTGAATAAAAATTAATGCCTAATGAGAGCCTTAGCGCAAAGCTTGGCGTAGATGTACCATCTACCACGAAGTTGTAAAGTACTTATTTTTGTAACAATGAAGAAGTACACACATATTGTGTGTAATCATGACTTTTCATGGTTGTCGTACAATATACATATAAACACAAATATACAATAGATGTAATAAAACAAACGTAAAGTTTAAATTTATTGTTTTTATTTTAATTAATGGTTCAAAGTATTTTGAAGGTTAACAGTAACAGTAACAAGATTACTAGCGAACCTACTGGGAGAAATACGAGTATTGTGCTAAGGCTCTCATTGAGGGTTACGTTCTGTTCTAAATCCTAGTAAAAATAGAGAGGTGTGTGACGTATTTTTGATGGAAAATCATCTTAGATGATTGCAGTTTGCAGTGTATTGTCATATTGGTGTTATTGTAACATACGCCCCTGACTTGAGAGTATGCGAGCGCTGCCACTGCTAGAATATTCCCAAGCGATGACGTAATCCCCCGAGGGGGGAAAACCATTACGCGTCTAGACTGGTTTAATTACATCCTGTATGTATGTATGTATTTATGTGTGTGTGTGTTTGCGTGTGTGTGTGTGTCTGTTTGTGTACGACGAAAGCTTCGGATAGCATAACTTCAATACCACGATTCCAAAAGTTATAATTTTTTCATATTTCTCAAGTTTACATCCAGAAGAACAAGTGATTAGATTTTGGTTATAAATGGTCAACCAGAAGTACTCTCATTTGAAGATTTTAACAGTTTTTCTTGAAAAAACGGAGTTAAATATCATATATTGACATTTAACATTATTATAGCTTGAAGAATATAATATTCTCTATACGATTTGATTTTATACTTCATATTCAATAGATATAGAGTTAAAGAATTATAAAGGTATTAAATTTCATAAATTAGCCAGATATGCTAACCATGGAAACTGCTAATATATTCAGATAATACAAATTGACAGATGTCAGTATCAATAGGTGCGTTCAATGAAGTAAGCAGTTCAAGCAAATGCTAGGTAAGCAAACGAGACTTGTTGCTTAGTACACTGAAAGATTTGCTAGCTATATGACGAACTGATATTCACAAATGTCATCGAGAAAGTTATACAGTTGTTAAATATAACATGTGTATCTGTCATATCCCTCTTATTGGTCTGGAAAGTTATACACAATGAATTTATAGATAGGTACAGTTATTTTCAGATAGTGGAATTAATTTTGAACATTTTTTTCGGTCTAAGAAAATATTTCAAATTTAACTATGTTTTGAACATTCTTCACAAAACTTTGAAAGCCTTTTTGACATGTAATTGATATAAACACTTAAAACACATCATAAAATGAGATAGAAATAGTACAAGTTAAATTCATGTAGGTATGTATAATTTGTATTTCTCGCCATTATATTTCATAAGTTAGCAAGACAAGCGAGAAATTTGGCGCTTGGTTTGCTTGCGAGCAAATTGCGGAAGACTTGAGAGAAAAGGAACTGAATGAGGACGACACGCAAAACAAAAATGAGTGGAAGAAGAAAATAAAAAATAGTGACCCCCTAACGAATGGGAAAAACTAAAGAAGAAGATGTCAGTGTCAAGTGCAATTTGCATAGTTAGTTTATGAAATATTTTTACTGGAAATATACGATCTTTTGCAAGAAAATTTATGTATAGGGCGCGCGCAGTGGTGTGACTTTGCTGACTTTGGCTAGTAGATATGGGGACCCGTGTCAAAATGACAGTAATTAATTACGTCCATAACTGACAAATGTCATAATTTTTCATTCAAAATTTCATGATTTTCTTATTCATGTGGTTTATTTGTTATCAGGAGTATGGATTTCAGTTGCCGAGAAAAGGAATCATAAAATACCAAAAAATGAATTTTTGAATGAAAAATTATGACATTTGTCAGTTATGGACATAATTAATAGGTGTCATTCATTCTGATACAGGCCCCCCATATCTGCTTGCGAAGGTCAGCAAGTCACGTGACTGCTCGCGCCCTATACATAAATTTTCTTGCAAAAGATCCTATATTTCCAGTAAAATTATTTTATGAATAGCTTAGTAATAGAAGGTTGAAGAAACAGAGGAAGACCAAAGATAAGATGGAAGGACTGTATTGCGGAAGACTTGAGAGAAAAGCAACCGAATGAGGACGACCCACAAAACAGAAATGAATGGAAGAATAAAATAAAAAGTAGCGATCCCTAACGAATGGGAAAAGCTAAAGAAGAATAAGATGTCAGTGTCAAGTGTCATTTGTTTAGTTTGTTTATGAAATAATTTTACTTGAAATTTAGAATATTTTGCAAGAAAATTTATGTATGGAATTTGTACATAATACACAAGATTGACGGAAGGTATTGTGCTGGCCACATCAGATTTTTTTATTATTTATTTTACTTACCCTAAATAGAACAATTAAGGAAAAATATTTACTTTATTTGAATAAAGGTGACGGATATGCATAATATGCATAAGCGTAAAATGAATTAGTATTTAGAATAATAAAAAAATAGATTGGTTTCGGCGCCTATTTCCCTTACGGCGCCCTAGGCTTTAGCCTAGTCAGCCTATTGGATAATATGGCCTTAGTGCTCACAGTTGTATTTAAATACTATATACACTATATATTAAAATAAATTCTCATTTGTAAGATTATAATGAACTCCTATCTAGGTCATTTTTACTTTTTACATATTTCATTACTCAGCCTACAGATATTGTAAAAAAGCATTACTTACACTTAATAGTGAAGCATTTAAATATAAGTAGTACCATTGAATAAATAATCTAGTAGATTATTTCTTCAATGGTAGTACCTATTTAATTTTGCTACAAGCTAACGGTTCCAGTCGGTTTGCAGAGATATAAAAAAAAAAAAATTAAAAAGTAATCTTTTTTCATGAATAGTAAATTCTTTTGTAGAAATGAATTTTTTAAGTATTTATCGTAGTATTATATAAATTAAAGTGTTCCACGAATTAAAAACATCGTATTTGTATCTAATTTTCTTATAACTTGCTCTTTATCTCTCTGCTTTTTACTCGAAATATAATAACTGAAATATTAAACTGTAAAATATCATCAGTATTTTTAATAACATTACCAAATAAATACACGTCCTATAGAAATAAATTAATTTTTTGCTTTTCAAACTATAAAAAACCAAATATTTTAATGACAATAACAGTACCTAGCTATCATAACCTACAAAATTCGCGTACCTAACCTAACTTAACACTCTTTAGCTTAACCATGAAAGATATACAAAAGTAGAGTAGAAAGAAAGTCTTTTTTGTGATAAATCAATTTTTACTAATTCTTTGCCAATTAAGCTGTAAAAACCAAATCATTTAATATAATAACGGTATCGTAATCTACAAAATTGGCAAGCTAACCTACGTAAAACTCCTTAGATTAACCTTTAAAATAGACTAAAAGGAAGTATAAAAAAAATGCAACGGTGATTTAGAATGATATCTTTATAGCCATGAAACAAAAGGCTGCCACATTTGTTTGTTTACTTATCACATTTGATTCAAACTGAAAGAGTTTTGAGTACAAGAAACAAGTCAGGTAAAATAAAACAGCTTTATTCTCGTAAATTCTTGACAAAAGAGGACTAAAAATTACTCATGAAAGGATCTAGGAAAGACGTAACATCATATTTTAAATTGAAATTTTGGTATAAGCAATTTCGATGTGGTCAGGAATTGATTGAAAATGAACCAAAATGCGGAAGGCCGAGGTCTGTGAAAGCAAGAACGAAGAAAAACATACAAAAGATTTAATTTTAACAGAAAGAAAAATGAAAGTTTTTGGCGATTGCAAATAAAGGTGATCAGATATAACTAAAAAAAAAATGATGTGGCCAGCACATTACCTTCCGTTAATCCTTTGTATTATGTACAAATTCCATACATAAATTTTCTTGCAAAAGATCCTATATTTCCAGTAAAATTATTTCATAAACAAACTATGCAAATTCCACTTGACACTGACATCTTCTTCTTTAGCTTTTCCCATTCGTTAGGGGTCGCTATTTTTTATTTTCTTTTTCCACTCATTTCTGTTTTGCGTGACGTCCTCATTCAGTTCCTTTTCTCTCAAGTCTTCCGCAATACAGTTCTTCCATTTTATCTTTGGTCTTCTTCAGTTTCTTCCACCTTCTATTTTAAGCTATTAATTCTTCTTCCAATATATTCTTCATCTCTCCTCATGATATGTTCAAACCAATGTAATTGTCTCTCGTATCTTTCTAGAAACTTTATCACTCGAGCCATTTCCCTTATCCTTTAATTCCTTATCTTATCTTTCCATGTCTTCCCGAATATCTATCTCAACATCCTCATCTCTACCACATTCATTTTCTTTTCATTGATACTGACATCTGTCAATTTGAATTATCTGACTATATTAGCAGTTTCCATAGTTACCATAGCTTGCTGACTTTATAATTCATGCACTCTATATCTATTGAACATGAAGTATAAAATGCAATCATATCGTATACATACATTCTTTAATTTATAATAACATGAAATGCCAATAAATGATATTCAACTGCTTTTTTCAAGAAAAACTGTTAAAAGCTGCAAATGAGGGTACTTCCGGTGGACTAATTATAACCAAAATCTAATTATGTCTACATATGGATTTAAACTCGAGGAATACGAACTAATTATAATTTTTGGAATTGTGGTATTGGAGTTATGCGATCCGAAACGATCGTCACATACACATACATACGTACATACATACACACACACACACACTCGCACACAGACTCACACACACACATCCATACATACAGACATCGTAAAAATAGTAAATTCGTATTCTAGGGACCCCGAAACGTGCTTATCTATTAAAAACTCACTATCGAATTTTTTGACCAAAAACAATACCTTCTTTACCGAAAGGTGACGGAAGATAAAAATACAACAAAATCGATAAAAATATAAATAAAGATTTTGCAGAATGTTATTGTTTCCGGTACTTCTGCTTCTGCTAAGTGGCACTTAGATATGTTTGATTTTAAATACTTCAGCTGTTTTAAAATGATTGATTTCACCGCAGTCTCATCGTCTTTTAACGGTAGACATGGTCTGGTGAAGAAATTAGTAACAATACGTTAAAAAATGTCTTAGTAATGGCTAAAGAACCGACGAACGTTTGTTTCAGTAAAGGACTAGACGGAATTCATTAGGAAAAATAAGGAAGCCATGCCTGGAAGATTTCAACACCGCGGAAGAGTTTTTTTCTTGATTTTCATTGTTTTACAAGTAAATTTAATTTGATTGTTTTTGTTTTATACACCGACGAATCTTGTATATAGAAAATAATAGTGTTACTAATTTTAATTGTTTGTAAGTTAAAACAAATGCAAAAGTTAAATCAATTATTTTTTGTTGTTTAATAAATGAATGACAGTTCTGTGAATAGAAGACAATTGACAAATATGTAATCAATAAAAAATAAAAGGATGAGTATCATAGTACATAATTTTATTTTGAAAATAAATTAGCAAGTTTGAAAATATTTTTAAATTGTTGTAATAAAGATATTAAATAATCAATAAAATATAATTGTAATTTTAATTGTCTATAAAATGACACAAATGCACAAGTTGAATCAATTGTTTTTGTTGTTTAATACAAGAATTTCATTTACGTGAGTTGAAGATAGTTGACAAAATATGTAATAATCAAATAATAATAATAGTAATAACGATAAATAAAGATGAATATCATACATAGTATCATAGTACACAATTTTATTTTGAAAATAATTGAGCTAATTTAAAAATATTTATAGATAATAAAAATATTAATATTCAATAAACTAAAATGTAATAAGTAATTAAAAAAATTATAGTTTCATTTTCTGCAATATTATATGTTAATCTTAGTTTAATAGTCCTTGTTCTAGACGTGAAAAAAGTAAATAAAAAAAATATGTTGCAAGAGGCAATTAATTTGAATAGATTTTTAGTGAAAAAAAATTCGCAGAAATTTGCAGAAGGTCAAAACTTTTGCACTCAATTATATGTTAAAATATGTTGCATAATATCTACTTTATATGATAATGATGCATAGCAGATAAATCTACCGTAAACGATTTTCTTTTTACCAGAATATCTTTGTACTTTTCCGTTAAATAAATTAATAGTAAATTTAATTCATTAACAGGCCCATTCTTTCCATATAAACTTAACGATATTTCATTATTAATAAAAAAAAAACTCGCTGTAATAGAATTTATATAATTGGGGTGAAAGGAATACGAGCCCAACCCCAAATATATTCGTACCCTCTAAAATATATATATATATATATATATATATATATATATATATATATATATATATATATATATATATATATATATATATATATTAACAGCAAGAAGAAATAAATTTTTAGATTACAATAGTTAAAACTATATGACAACAGACACGTGCTATTTTTTTAGTTCCAACAGTAAATAATACAATATTTATGTTAGTATTATTTATAAAACTGGAGGTAAAGGAAACTGACAATATATTCAATTAATTACTATTAAATTTTATTTGTTTAGTAAAATTATTTGCAAAGTGATATTAATTTATTAAAGTACCACCTACAATTATGTTAAAAACAAGAATAATTAAACTTCTGGATGCTATGATTATTACTCCAATTTAACAAATTTTGATATGGTGTATTAATAGAGTGTATAAAACTTGAATACATTGCTTATAATAAAATTTCTTAAGTTTTATAATAATTTATTTGCAAATAAACCATTGTCTGCATGTGACAAATGTTTTCGTCTTTAATAATTCGCAAATATTTTTTTATTAAAGTAATAAAATTTAAGATGTCAATTAATTGAGTATATTGTCAGTTACCTTTAGCCTCAGTTTTATAGATAATACTAACATAAATATCGTATTATTTACTGTTGGAACGAAAATTTTGAGACTTGTCTTTTGTCACATATTTGCTCGTAGATTATTGTTTAAATGAGAAATTTAGTTAATAACATTATATTTAAATCCAGTACATACATAAAATAAAAAAAATGCCCGAATATAGTCTTAACTATTGTAACCTAAAAAATATATTTTTTATTGCTGTTAATATATTTATTTCAGAGGGTACGAATACATTTGCGGTTGGGCTCGTATCTTTTTACCTTCCGTCACCTATAGGTAAGGAAGGTATTGTCTTTGGTCAAAAAAATCGGTGGTGAGTTTCCATTGAATAAGCACGTTTTAGGTTCTTTACAATACGATTTTACTATTTTTACGATGATGTCTGTATGTGTGTGTGTGTGTTCGTATGTGCGTGTGTGTGTGTGTGTATGTGTGTATGTGTGTGTGTGTGTATGTGACCGTTTTTTCCTGCACGATATCTCCAATACTAGAATTTCAAAAATTACAATTCTTGCGTATTCCTCTTCCTTACAACCATATGCAGACTTGATTAGATTTTGGTTATAATTGGTCAACCGGAAGTACCCTCATTTGAAGATTTTAACAGTTTTTCTTGAAAAACTCAGTTAAATGTTATTATAACTTAAAGAATATATAATTGTCTATACGATTTGATTGCATTTTATATTTCATATTTAACAGATATAGGATTAAAGAATAATAAAGATAAAAAAATTCATATAAATTTCATAATTCAGCCAGCTATGCTAACTTAACCATGGAAACTGCTAATTCAAATTGACAGATGTCAGTATCAATAAAATGTAAATCAATGACAGAATAAGGGAAGTAACTCTAGTGTTAGAAGTTTCTGGATATAAGAAAGACGATTACATTGGTTTGAACATGTCATGAGAAGCGATGAATATATTAATAGAAGGTGGAAGAAACATAGGAAGACCAAATATAAGATGAAAAGATTGTATTGCAGAAGACTTGAGAGAAAAGGAACTGAATGAGAAAGACACGCAAAACAAAAATGAGTGGAAGAAGAAAATAAAAAATAGCGACCCCCTAACGAATGGGAAAAACTAAAGAAGAAGAAGTAGATGTCAGTGTCAAGTGCAATTTGCATAGTTTGTTTATGAAATAACTTTACTGGAAATATAGCATCTTTTGCAAAAAAAAAATATGTATAGGGCGCGTGCCTTTGGCAAGCAGATATGGGAACCCGTATCAAAATGACAGCAATTAATTATGTCCATAACTGACAAGTGTCATAATTTTTCATTCAAAATTTCATGATTTTCTTATTTCATGTGGTTTGTTTGTTATCAGGAGAATGGAATTCAGTTGCCGAGAAAGGGAATCATAAAATACCAAAAAATTAGAATCTTTTAGAAGAAAATTTATGTATGGAATTTGTACATAATACACAGGATTGACGGAAGGTATTGTGCTGGCCACAACAGATTTTTTTTGGAATGCTTTTAAACTACTTTTTGAGAGATTTAAAAACTCAAAGCTGTCAAATTAATTTCTTATGATACTTTAAAAAATTGATTAACTAAGGTGTACCTTAACTTTTGCAACTTAATTTAAAATGCAGTTAAATAACTGTTTAAAATGAAAGTGCAAATTTTGTTTTCGGCGGCCTACCTGATTTTCTTATTCTCAATAATTTTAGTGAATTTTAGCATGATCGTCCAATAAATATGCATTTTGAAAAAGAACATGCAATATTTTTACAATCGAATTTTTATTTACCAAAATAGTGAAAAAATGAATATTTCTTTCGCTTATTCTTATTCATTTTAATTGTAAAAAAGCAAAGTAAAACGGTTAACTGGCGTGTATTGTACAATATTTCATTTATTACTCATTTGTAAATCAAATTTAAAATTATAACCAAAATCTGCCAGTTGCAATTGACAACTATTTTTAATATATGTATATGGTAATAACAGAACACAATTTTCACATGTCAACAACATTACTACCGTGGCTACTAACTTAAATCTTTCCCATTATTTGTTAGACATATTGTACATCAAACTATGTAAAGCTGCATGAAGCTATATCACAAAAGAAAAGTCTCTAATTGCAAACTATGTTAATCTGCAATGAAATAATTGCTTAGTGTAATGATTTAATTATTAAATAATTACTTCTCCAATTTGTAGTGAATAAATTTCTCGCTTCAGTTTCAGAAAGTGTGCTATAGAACTGAAAGAAAAAACCGCATTACGTCATTTATTACTTAAAGATTTGATCCTAAGTAACCTTGAGATTCGCAACCGACTATTGCAGAAAAAATTCATGCGTTTTAAGCAACGATTAGCAATCGCGACTGGTTGTTTGCTTGCACGTACAGTGGCGTACGTCAACCGGGGCACTGACACAACTGAATAATTTGTTTCCGAAAAAAGGTAAACCGACAAAAAGTTGATGAAAAAGATCATTTGCTAATTAATTTCGAAGATGAACGAAGAAAAAATGCTTAATAATTATATCTTCTTGGAACTTTTTTTCATAAACGATTTAATTGCCGTTGTCTTTAGAAATTTTTAAGTTAACTACTAGTAACTGTATTCTTTCATGTAAAAAGTACTATTAATTTTCTTTCAGTTTAAAATTTGAACTCTGTTTAAAATTCAATCACGTCCCTATATACGAACGTATAAGCGAATCCGTCAGTAAGTGATTAAAATTTTAAAATTTTGCGAGTCTCCTTGCAAAATTCAACCTAATATATTTTAGCAAATCCTTGACATTATGCGAAGTCAATGATGCAAAGTTTCTTTCGTATGCTAATCCACAGACGGTATGTTTATAATATTCCTATCAATAGATTCCATATTTTTTTCAATACGAACATTGACAACGTTGAACTTTTACTATATAATAATAGTTATTTTATTTAGTTATATCTCATTGTGAGTCTGTGTGAATGTAGTTTATTATTATTTAATTATTTAACTAATAAATAATGATTCTTCATAAAAGTAATTCATAGTCACGCAAAGAATATGATAAATTAGGTCTCACTGAGAATTTATAATAATATTATTAAAAAATATCGGAAAAGTACAAGAAGTAAAGTAGAACATATTTGAAAATCTTTCAAATTGAATCCGAATCCGACCGATGTCAAACTTGAATATTATTTCCAATTTTCAAATTGCACAAAAGGAGGTAATCTTTGTGGTGCTCTCTCCACGACAGTTTTGAGAACCAGTGAAGTAACACCTAGTAAATGTCACATACAGTCATGTCGTCCTTTCGTCATTACCGAAATATACGAATAAAATCAACATAGCATACCCAGAAGTAAGATATGAAAATTTATACTTTTATGCCCTAACAAAATAAGTTTTCCTATTTCGTCATGCCAAACGCAGATCTCACCTTAGTTGCCTATGCTCGTGTAAAATTAATGCAATTAATTATTATATAATAAAATTGTAAAGCACTTTCGTATTAAAATTTAAATATGTGTTTTTAGATTGATAACATAATATTTATATATGTATTTTAATTCTAATCTAATTTCTGAATAACTGTCGTCAAAATGTCAAATAAAATTATATTTGAAATGCTATTAGTATTACCAACCATTAAATTTTAATATTCTTTTTAATAATAATTTTGAAATAAAAGTAAAAGTAAATGTCTATTTCTATTAATGGTATTTTGAAGAATTAATTTTAATAACATAAGTGTATAATTGAATTCGAAAGGCATATTTCATTGATTAGAGGCTCTGTGGTTTAATGCAAGAATAACCTTTGTCAACTTTGGGCCAAAATGAGATTGATTGTGTAATCGCCTGAAATAAATGCTATATTTTTATATATAAGAACAACCAAAGTCTAACTACTACTATTATAAAGGAACCTATAGCACTGGGAATGCATTGAATCAATGTCAAGATATATATAAAAAAATGCAAAAATAACCAATGTACACATGTAGGTGAAATGTTGAAAGGTTTTAGTGATACAAGTAGTTTAAATCACAGAATTAGTGCCATTTGTAATTAACATTGATGCTATAGATATACCGGCTATAACCTGAAAAGCGTGCCATATAGGCGTTCAACATGGGAAAACAGTTTTCCATTGCACAAAGGTGGTCTATTAATTTTAGACAATAATACTTCAAACAAATGTTGTAAAGAATTAAATTCTACATCTAATTTAATAATCACACTTCATTTTGCACATTTCATAATCGTACAAATTCAAATCAAAATTTTATAAAAGTGACTTCTTTATGGTCTTAGCCATGGTTTATAAATAAAATCTCAAACAAATGTAATGACATTTAGCTGTCAGAAATTATAAAATATAATTTGCATCAAAATGTGACTAATTCTCCATTTTCAATAATGATGACTGAAACAGCGTTTCTGCCAGTAAATATGACACAATATGACGTTTCTGACAGGTAAAGTGTCATTATACTGGGAGTTTATTTTATCAGTAAATATAGGGTATGTCATTACCATAGTTACGGTAAAAAATGATTGACTGCAATGTATTAAAGCGTTTATTTTATGTTTACACACTTAAGAACTACATTAAACTAGTGAGGAATTTTTATTTTAACTTATCAAATACTCAAAACTGTCACCATTAACTTCTAAACAATATCCTAAACGATTATAAAAATAATTAATAGCATTCGTTATTCGCTAGGGAGTAATATTTTGTGAAGCTGCAAGCTGCACTAATTCTGTTTTTTTATTGTTCAGTGTTCACACTCTCGCCATTTTACACATTTTTTAGGTGTCCTCAAAGGAAAGGAATCATTTGGTGCAAGATATAATTATTATAGATTTTTGGAATTGTTGCTGGGCAGGGTCTGGATCGATTATTAAATGTAGCAGCAAATACATCTAAAACTTGGTTATTTAAATTATACCATGTTATATTCTGCACTTTTTTCAATTTTATAAAAAACAATTTTGAAATGTGACAGTTTGACGAGTCTGACAACTAGTCCCTATGTTTACTCATAAAATAAACGCTTCAATACATTGCTGTCATTTGGTAGCTATGATAATGAAACTACTCAATGTTTGCTGATAAAAAGTCTCTGTATTTGTTTGTTATTTCAATATCATGGCTAACAGTATAAAGTAGCCACGGCAGCCACTATAGAGTACGTGCACGTCACGTTGACACCCAGGTCACAATCAGCTGAGTGGAAGAGAACATCTGCTAGTGAGTAATAATTTCAATTGTTGGCATCAAGGTGCATATGTAGGGTCTGTATTTGAAATATCTGACGTGTGATATGATTCTGACGTTTTTGTATTAACAATACATGAAAATATAAATCTACTAAATTAAAATCATATATTTCCTTATATATTTTAAAATTACCTCAATATAATATAATAAATTACTTCAAATATTAAAAAGTCAAAAACATGTCACATGTCAATCACATACTAGCATATGTTTATTTCCATTCAGCTGATTTTGGCATGCATGTCAATGTGACGTGCACGTACTCTATTATATTATTTTAAAATCAATTTGCTCGGTTACGAAACACGAAAAATAAAATGTGACTTTTGAATTAAATGTAGAATTTAATTCTCTACGACTTTTATTTGAAGCATTATTGTGTAAAATTAATAGGCCACTTTTGCACATGGAAAAACTATTTCCCTATGTTAAACGCCTATATAGCACGGTTTTCGTGTTATACCCGGTAGAATGTAAAGTTTCACCGGCAGGTACTCTTACAGGCCTATTCTGTAAAATCGAATCGTTACCATAACGAAATCGTTATTATGAAAATCGTTATTTCTACTTAACAATAATCGTCATCTTCGTATCCGTATTATGTAACACATTTTGAAAAATAATAACCTTGGGATCAAGTTAAGAACTTTATTTCCTAAAATCAAATTATAATTTTAAATGAAATATCTAAAATAATTCTATATAACTCACAAAACTTCTAGGTTAGATTAGTTCTGGTTGAAGTTTGCTGTCAACCTGTCAGCTGCCGGCCTATTCTTTTTCTTTTTGTAGGTTACACTAGAACAACTACTACCATCTGTAGACAAATTGAGAAACTTGCGCTAGGCGCTACGAATAAAAACTTATTAAATTATTTTAATATTACCTTGCAGAAAACTGTAACATGACTGGTTTCTGAGATCACTATTCAACATAATAGCAATTTTATTTTGACATGACGATTTTCGTTATTACCATGACGATATAACGTTTTACCGATTCGTTATGTCATAACGATCTTACAGAATAGCCCTATTAGTATCATTAAATTATCACTGCAAGTTTTTTGCTGATTATAAATTAGTTATTAAAAAAATCAGGCGCTTGAAGTATGTAGTTCTTAAAGTGATCAGTTAGATTATGAATATAATAATATATATTATATTTGAATATTTGCTCGAATAACCTAAAATTTATTTTTATTTTGATTTATATTCAATATTTTAGATATTTTTTTATTTTGGCGCCAACATAGTCCTTCATATATTTATTTATAACTCCTTGTTTTTTCATCCTCTATGCGTGGTGGCTAGACGGATGCGTTGCCATTGCGTCTAAGCAACCTTGACCATCCCATCCCAGCCGACAATTTGCATTTTTTGTGCGTCTCCGCTACAGGAGCAAGAGCAAGCAGAGGGGCCCCAAGTGTTTGATGTTTGTCTCGCGCTGCGTTTACGTGCGTCTGCACTGCGGTTGGCCCCTGCATATGCCCCACCGGATGTACGAATATTCTAACCGCACCTTAGGATAGGTTAGAGACAAAGGTGTTAGACGGTTACAACAAAAATAGAGGAGATCGAGGAATGAGATAATTTTGCAGATGGTACAGTTGTTGTTTTTGGGAAACTTTTGTAACGTTTGCTAGATAAGCTATTTTAAATTGGTATATATTGTGATGTGAAACATATTTAAATAAATCGTTTAATATACTTTATTGTAAATTATATGTGAGTAAATAAAATACATATTTTATCGACAAGTGGAAATTTTAGCATATGAGGTGTTAGTCAACTGTTCTAATTTCCCCGAATTGATAAATGGTATATAAAAATTTTGACATTCGACATTTGTATTTAAATTTCATAATTATAAATGGAAGTATTGTTGGTTACTATGAATATGTAAATTAAGTATATAGTGATTAAATATTTATCTATCCTCTTCATTAAAATATAACTTCATGATGGAGATTTTTTGTGTATAAAGTGCTAGTAAGTAGGTGCTGGTAAATAGTTATTTACGATACGAGTGACTAGACATATTTTAACCAAAACAAAATTTATTTAAATTTCAATTGAATTTTTCTGAATATTTTTGTTATGTAAGGATGTAAAATGATTAAATGCTTGAATTCAGAAAAAAAAATACTATGTCGAAAGGACCTAAAAAATATATGCCATCCTATTTGAAAAAATATAACTTCGTGTTGTAACTTGAGAACCAGTGGTTTAAAAAATATTTTCTTCTCTAATCGGATGTTCCCTTTAGTCTTCTGTAAGATTGTCTTATTGTATCTTTAATAATGTGACGTGCGCCCCTGAGAGAAAAGTATGCATGCGCCGCTACTGATAGCATGTTCGCGAACAATGACGTAATCCCTTCGAAAGAACGTACCAGAGCGATAATACAATCCCCGACGCGCTGAGACAGGTTAATTGCGCCGTGACCTCATTCCTTTGTATACGGGTCATTGTCGCTTTAGAAGAGTTCTAGAATGATAGGGGCTGTATAAATATCGTCGGGAGAACAGCGGGAGACAGTCTCATATATACAAGCAACCAGATATGAACTCGGTGATATAAATAAACAGTTTAACAGTTGTTAACATAAATAAATGTAGTTATATAAATAAGTGTTGTGATATAAATGTTAGTTAAATAAATAATCGTAGTGTTTAAGCATTTAATAATATTCTTAGTGTTTATAATTATTTAATCATAGTGTTAGTTGTTCTTATTATCTTTTAATATTTAATCTTTATTTATTTATCGTTTAATAAACGCATTCTTTTGGTTAATAATATTTGTCTGTGTTTTACACTTCACCCATATAAATAAAAACGGTACAATTGGTGTCAGGTGTGGGGTTGTTAAACTGTGAAGTGTAAATAAAAATAAATAAAATGGCGACTAAACAATTAAAATTAAGTGAATTGAAAGTAAGTGAACTCAAGACAGAACTGGAAGAACGAGATTTGGAAGCAACAGGAAAGAAGTCAGTGCTTCAAGAAAGACTGCGGCAAGCCTTAATCGATTCTGGTGAAAATCCTGAAGATTACTTATTCGAAATTCCGTATAACGCATCCGACGTTTGTGAACATCTTAGTAGATTACAACAAATAGAAGAAGAAAATTTCAGAGAATTAATAGAATTTTCTAGAACATTACGACAAGAAAATTCTAGAAGTTCTGAGCGGAGATTGGCGGAAAGTTCTACAAAAGCGGAGGAAAGTTCCGGAACACTGGAAGAAGAATTAAAGGAACATTCTAGAACATTGGAAAGAGAATTGCATGAAAGTTCTAGAAAAGTGGAGGAAAATTCCGGAGTACTGGACGAAGAATTAATGGAACATTCTAGAACAATGGAACGTAAATTGAAAGATAGTTCTAGAAAAGCCGAAGAAGGTTCTGGAATTTTTGAGCAGAAATTGGAAGAGGAATTGAAGGGGAATTCTGGAAGAGTAGAGGAGAGTTCTGGAATCATGGAGCAAATGTTGGAGCGAAAATTGGAGAAGAATTCTGAAATTATGGAGCAAATGTTGGAGCGGAAATTTGAGAATTCTGGATTTCTGGAGCAATTATTGGAAAAAGGATTGGAGAAGACTTCTAGAAAAAACTGAGGAAAGCCTTCTGGAGTTTGGGGTCAACGTGGGTCGATTGGGTCATCTCGCACATTCTACGGCTTCTGACAGCGATTTGGAGTAAATAAATAATAAATAAATTTTATTTATCGTTTAATAAACGCATTCTTTTGGTTAATAATATTTGTCCGTGTTTTACACTTCACCCATATAAATAAAAACGTTACAATAATATAGAAATTATTTGAGGTAGCTCGTTTAGTTATTCATTTTAAATGGGCCACTATTACCATCTCGAGAACTATAAGAGCTACAAAGACGGTTAAATGGGCAATCAATTTCTATTTCACAAGACAGATTTAAAGAAAAGAAAAATTTTTTTTTTGACGTGTAGTTCTCAAAATCCGGGACCTAACTTTTTTATTTTAAATGAGAACATATTATATTTTCATTAGAGAATTCAGTGATATAATATTTTTATACCCTTACATAACGATGTTTTTGAGGCATACGCATGTAATGTTTTATTTTAATTTATTAAATATGAGAATAAGAGTGTCATGAATGTAAAAAATGAATGTGTTTTTTTTTATGTAGAATTAGAATGCCATGAAAGATATACGTCAATATTTTGTTTGCGTTGACATTTATGATCAATTAAAAGAACAAAATATTCACTTCTTTCATTCAGGCAGTGCAATTCTATGGAAAAAAATAACATGTATTCATTTTTCCATTCGTAGCACTCTTATTATAGCCACATTTTAATCAAATTAGCATAAAAATTTATACACAATTTTATCAAAAAAATTCCTTACATGAAAATATTTTATCGCTGAATTCAGAATTAAATTCTTTACCAAATGAGCAAATAAAATATATATGTTCTCATTTAAAATAAAAAAAAAAACTCTTAGGTTCCGTATTTTGAAAACCACTGGTCGAAAAAAAATGTATTGTGAAATAGAAATTGTTTAAATGTCTTTGTAGCTTTTATATTTTTCGAGATAGCAACAGTGGCCCATTTAAAATGAACACCTGTATACACAGTTGTGCTTTTGTTTTGCTAAAAATTTTCATAGATTAATAGAAAATGGCGGAAAACTGAATTTGCTCGATTTTTTCATTTTGAAATTATTTCTGAACTATTAGTAATCGAGAAAATGTTTTAAATAAAAAAGTTAGATATTTTTATTGTCTATTCAGTGGCGTACGAAAATAATTTTTCTAACGACTTTCTTATTTATTTGAAAAAATCTGTAATATGTATTTACATGTCATATTAGTTATTTTTTTAAATATATTATTTTATCGTGATTAAAAACATTTTGGTCAATAAAATTCACGTGTTTCAAAATAATAGTTTTTTTTTATCAAACACTTGGGGTAGGATCTGAAGACAACGTTATGATAGCGTATAGTGAAAAATATCCCTTACACCCCCTTCATTTCTCTATCAACTTCCATGGTTAGGAAAACAAAGTGTTATTTGTAGCTACGTTATCATAGCGTTTCCTTGGGATCCCTATCCTGGTGAGGATACACATACTTTAACTTAAAAATACAGAATTAAAATAAATTATGAAGTAAGGATACTATAAAATAAGTTACATAAGTAAAATAAAGTATTATTTTGAAAAACTAATGAAAGTCTAGACTAAAAAATAAGAAATTTTATGAAAAATATCGAAAAATCTAAGGTTTGAACGGTAAACTAATTTAAA
The DNA here is from genome assembly GCA_951394225.1 of Harpalus rufipes. Classification (NCBI taxonomy): domain Eukaryota; kingdom Metazoa; phylum Arthropoda; class Insecta; order Coleoptera; family Carabidae; genus Harpalus; species Harpalus rufipes. The sequence goes on from OX596279.1 coordinate 34,536,133, forward strand.
AAAAAAAACCTTCGAAAGAGAAAAAAATACGTATTTTTTTAAAATGAATAGAAAATAAAAATATCTAATTCTTTCATATGAAACATTTTTCGCGATTATTGATAGTTCAGAAGTAATTTCAAAATGAAAATATCGGCCAAATTCAGTTATCCGCCATTTTCTAGGAACCTATGAGAAGTTTTGGCAAAACAAAAGCAGGCCTATGACCCCCCCCCCAAGGCGTACCACATATTCCATTTAACTGAAATCGCATCTCTTATAGTTTGAGAGATCCCTATGGTGGCGTTCGAAATCCAAACACCTGTATATATAATTTTTTTACTGTTTACTAGCCGGTTAGTAGATTTCTTCAGGATCGATTATTAGCGGTTTAATGTGCTTGGCCATCAAAAATGGTTTGTAGAATTTGTAATTCAAATAATACATTTTTTTGTTCGTAACGTTTCGTTCAAATATGTTAGAGAATGTCTATTTTAATTCTGTTAATTTTTTAGCTGCTATAAAAAACTGTAATCTAATTATTATTTTTTTCATGTTCTTTCGCTTTCGCACGACTGTTTCTAAGCAACTGAACTAAACAATCTTTTCGTGTGCAACTCTTGCAGTAATTGTGATCTAGTATTCGTTGCAGGGAATTGTGGATTCCCACCGAAAAACATGTTTTTGTTTCTTGGAACAAATTCCGACCATGCACGTATTTTTATTAGCTTTTTTTTACCTGTGTAGCGAATTTAGGTGTCTTAGAAAAAGCGATATTAGGTTTTAATACGTTAAATGATGGCTAAGTTCTTTTGTTTCAAACACTCGAAGGTGAGAAATTAAAGGAATGCGTATAAGTTTTTATTCCATATCTTGTTACTACGAGGATTAAAACGGTATTTACAGTAATTACTATATCAAAAACAAATTTATAAAAACTTGTTGGTTTTTAAAATATAGTAAGTTTTTTTTCTGTGGTGATGTAAGAGTATGATCTCTTTGTTATAAACTTTTTCTTACGTTTTAGTATGATATAATAATAATAAGTTCCCTTAACTCTTTTCCGAAACATGAAGCAGTAGGTATTCATTGTTGTATATATTGTAGTAAAAATTTAAGTTTAGTACATACAAGCAATATGAAGACCTACGCATTGAACATTTTCAATGTTCACTTTCTAAAAATTGATTTAGTTGCATAAAATTATTGGAAATTGATATAGATACCTACTTATGTAATTTTCTTTGCAGAATCGAATAGTGATCTCTTTTAGTTGCTATTTCTACCTAAATTTGAGTAAGAAACCCAAAAACTTATACAATTTTGGACAAAATACAAAATAAAACAAAAATCCAATTTTTATAGTTTTATATAATCACTGAGTGAGAAGAAAATGAAATTCATATCTACGTCCTAGAATATTAAAAAATATTATTACCGAAAAAATGAATACTTTCTATTTTCTAGAACTACTTATCACTTTCAATTTAGTTTCATAAAAAAAAATACTTCTCAAAATATGGTGTTTTTGGAGTACAAATTTCTCTTTATCTGGGGCTTGTATACAGGCAGTTTATCCTTTCGAACCGGACTCACCGAGCCGCAGTGTTTTACCACTACCGTGCTACCGGTTGGTTTTCAACCATAGCTACATTTATTTAAGATGTATAAGTGGCCAATTTATAGCATCCGAGTGTGACAAGTAGCTGTATTTATTTTTTACGACAAATCACATATTGTCGGTCGACGGGAATCGAATGACGTCATTGCAAAGTTATAGATTAGCGCTAACCCGCTCAACCCCAGCCGACTTGGGATACAATCATTTTAAATGTAAAATATTTCGAAAACAAAAAGTGCGCTTTGTGAAGAATCGAAACACTAGACTAGTTTACATACCAAGTGCGAGAATGTTTGGTTCCCGGACGAGTGTTCGGCAGCGGGAACCAAGTTCACGCACGCGGTTTATACAATATTTTTTGTACGAAAAGTATAAAAACTAATAATTAGTAATTTTTGTACAAATAAACTTTGTATCAAAATATTAATACATAATTACATATTCACTTCTTTGTGGCTAATTTCAGAGTGATGTGCGAAATATAAATTCCAATTATTTTAATGTTCATTTTTACGTAATGTAGTATATATAGTACGTAAATAACTATTTATAACTTACCAAGTATTTCACTTGTAGTATATAGGAAATTTAACCTTAATAACCTTGTTCAATTTCTCTGTTTTTGTTTTGTTACAATTTACATTATGTTTCTTGGTTATGTGTTATCGACTTACCGACTGTTCTGTCTTGCCGATTCCCGCCGAGCAGAAATTATTACAATTAATTCATTATTTTAAAATTAAATTTCATTCAATATTCCATCATTTTCTCTTATTATTACTTAGCAAAAGAGTGTTTGAGAAACTGTACTTCTTTTATTATAAATATAGTTCTTTAAGAAACGCTTTAGAAATAGGAGTGTTTTCCAAAATTTCCCGGTCACTTATGTGGTGGCAATCTAGGCAATTCTTGTTTCGGACGTAGTTTAGTCCACACGAAACAACACATTTCAATGCACGAGTACAAAAATAATTTTTTTAAACAATTTCAGGGTTAAAAGGTAAATTATTTTTAAGTTTTAATTAATTTTGTATGGTAAGTCCTTATTAAATTATGTCCCTAGTGATATAAATAGTACGTAATAAGAAATATAAAATTTGTTTGAAGAAATGAAAATACTGCTGCATCAAAAGTAAAAGAAGAAAAAGAAGAAAGAGAATGTATAGACAACGGTGGTTTTATAAAAACATATTCTAACTCAAATGTTCCTGCCCTTTGGCATATATGTCTCACCTTGAAGGTCAGGCGGAACAACGCGTCAGTTCAACTGCACATATCTCATTTACTCATATATGATACAGTATCACTCCTGCCAAAATTGCAGAATTACGAGAAAAGAAGAAGAGAAAATATACTTAATAATAGAATGTAATTCACTGAGAATCTTTCTTTATAAATTTGTTAACTGTATTATGTTTAATACATTCATAACCGTGTAAGTCTAGATCTACAAGACTTAATAGAAAAGATTTAATTGCAAATTGTCTGATATACAATTTATCATTTTATAAATTAACAATAAGTATGTTAATAATTGTTTTCTTTAACAATGTGAGAGGTAATATAAATTTTAAATTAAATAATCTTTCCTCGGAATCGTTCTAAAATAAAAAAATTGTTTCTTTTCTTTAGAATGTTGTGAATGTTTCAAATAATTCATCCGAATTATATTTTCAGTTTGGGTGCTCAAGCGTAACTAGTATTCACTACTCATTTTTTAACCATATTTTTGGGAACCCCGGCAGACTGATAATTAATGATAAAAATCTAACGCTTTCCGAGTATCTGTCTTTCTTGAGTTGAAGTTAGGCGTAGTGTAATTAATGAAAATGCTACAATTAGAAAGGTTGAGCACAATGATATTCAGACTGGAAAATTGGCTTTGAAATTAAATTCGTAATTATATACAACGATTGATTACATATTTATTGTTGTTAATATTATACGAGGAGCCATCAAAAGAAACTTCTGTAGTTTAATAAAGCGATAATATGAAGACCGAAGAAATTGATTATAAAATGAAAGTTGTATTAAGTTGCTTACCCTCCGCAGATAATTGAGAGAATAATAGTTTCATACCTGCAACAAACAAAGTTAAATTAGTGACTATAAACATTATTTTTATTTCTAGAAAATATATAATTGTACATGTGCTACATTTTCTTCTATTATTACCGTTACCATATAAATGATTATACATTTCCTATATCTTTAACACCGTAGATGTCGACTCCTATATAATTTATAGTCAAGCAAGGGTAAGAACGGTTAATCGTTGGATGGGTAAACGAGATATCATTATAGTAATTGCACAATCACAATGCATACCTATATATGTGACAGAAGTCAGTTAATGATTTAATAGTAACAACTAAACACGTAAGTATACAATTAGAGAGTTGAGAGTTAGACATTGCTTTGTTTGAGAAAATATTTTAGGATGCAAATATAATGTTTGATATTTTAAGCAATTTTGCAAGACAAATAATCAAAAATACTCATCAAGAAAATATAACTGTAATATTGAAAAACATTGTGGTTCTCAAACTTTCTCAGTTGAAAAACCCCTTTTTTCCAGATTTTACAACAAAACCATTTACATTTTTTTAAAAATAATTTTATTATTTATGCAATAGTATTTTTATATATTTTAATAGCTATACATTTCAAAAAAAGACTGCGGACCCCCAAGGATCTTTGGCAGTTCGCGGACGTACGGACTATAGTTTGGGAAACATTGCATATTTAAGTAAGTTATTCACGATAAAAATAATAAAAGCTCCGTATTTTAAGATGTTCGCATTGTATTAAATGTTAAATGCCCAGTAAAAAATACTAAATGCGCAATAAAAATTCTATAATAACATAGCTTAACCTTTTTATTCATCATTTATTTACTTTGCCTTTATATATTTTTTATCGAGCAATTATCATTTTTATCGTATATTTAAAATTATCTATATGATACAGAAAATACAATATCGAGCACATTGTATTTTGTATCAAGAAAATTAATTGTACAATGGAACAAGAATTTATGCAAATATCGAGCGTTTAATTTGTTCCCAAAGTTTTATATGAGGATGATTTAAAATGTTATCTATCTAGATATTACATAAAAGACGAGTGATTATATTTTTTGCTGTCAAGTTACAAGTCCCAGAGACATTTATTTGTTTATTTATCTCGTTTGCTTCAAATTGAAAGAGTTTTGCAGTTTCTGCAAAGGTGTGAGTACAAGAAAATGAGTGAAGTGGAACAGCACTTTACTCGTGTCGTAAAGTTCTAGACAAGGAGCAAACATTATTCATGAAAAGATAATTAGGGTGTAACAATGATGTAAACAAATTTGATGGGTCGGGAATCTATTGAAGATGATCCAAAGTGAAGAAGACTTGTAAAAGCAAAAACTTATTTTTTTTTCTGAAACCATCTAGAAAATTGTATTTTCATGGCTTCTTGAGTCTTAAAAGTTCATATATGCAGTACTTTTGCTTTCATCCTATAAAAAATAACTTTCCTGCCTTATATAACGTAAATTACTAGTAATACAACGAAGGGTGAAAGTTTTAGTGATTGCGAATGAAGAAATATTGTTTTACATTTAAATGTTTCCTTATTAGGTAGATTTAATTTTAAATTACCCAAATTTATAAAATCTAAGGCCCGATGTTTATCTTATAACTGACATTTAAGTTAACTGAGAGTTTAAACAGAAATGGCAATATCGGGCCTTAGAGTGTTCGGTTGATGATTGTACGAGTATAATGTAGCCCATTTATTTTGGAATGTTTTTATGAAAATAATAATTCGTCTGCGAAATTGTAACTTAGTTTACCTGCTACTTTAATATTGAAAAATATAGAAAGGTTTTCAGTTCCCACGGATTAAACAATTTCAAATTGGTTAAACAGTTTGGGGTAATCAATTTTCACTCGAACAAAAGAATGTTAATCACTTAAGAACTGTGAAATTGTAAATTGGGATAGTATGGATTCTTTCAAACTTGTATAGGTTTTCAGTGGAATAAAGCTTACTTGAATAAAGTTGACTGCAAAAATTAATTGTATTCAAATGTATGTAAAAGTTAAGGCCTTATTAAAAATATGTTAATCATTTAATCATTTTAAATCGACCAATAAAATCTGTTGGTGCTTCTAGTTAAGACAAAATATAAATTAAAAATGATCCCTGTGATGCAATTTTTACAATTCCTATCAATGCCTATGTGGTGATATGAAGTAGACGCCCTATTTAGACAAACAATATCATTGTTGCCGAATTCTGTGGACCACAGAGATTGGCACAAATGCAATAAATAATAAACAATTTGATTCACATACCGAGTGCAACAAACTGTAAAAGGTTCTTTTCTTTTTAGTTACCAGAATCAAAATACAAGAAGCCAAAGTTTTATAACGTAAATAATATCAATTAATTGACAACTACTTTAGAAAAGCAGAAAATAACTGTCTGGCTATACGATATAAAATATCTAGTTTATTTATTGATTGGATAGCCCAATATACGGTGTATGAGGATATACATACCTATATTAAATTTGCAAGTGCAAACTTGTACATATTTTATAGTATAATACGTTCTTATAAAATATACGTTATTATACCCGTATTATATATGTATTATACATTTATACTGTATAAAATGTATTATAACTTTTGAACAATATAAAAATATTTGATATTGATTATTATTATAATATTTCATACAAGTATATTTTACTTTTATACAGTTTTATACGTATGTATAATACATGTACTATATAAAATGAATGTTACGTATGTACAATATATAATATTGTATATAATGTATAATACATATAGTTTTATACACTCATGTATTATACGTACGTAACATACTCTTTTATACTTTTATACATCCCTATTAATTAACATATTCTTCCAAGATTTGCTGAATAATAATATAACTAATGAGATCCTATAAGGAAAAATCTGTTTTACATATGTTTCGTAAATCGAATATTTCAACTTTGTTTTTCAAATAAATATTATTGCTATTTATAAGAATTTATTTTTTCATTATCCGATGTTAACCGGACATCTGCTATCGGCCGTATACTAATGAATTGGGCGGATAAATTGGATACCAAATAGTAACCGGATATCCGTAACATATCTTTTATACCTTATGTTTCTGTTTCTTCAATTGACATTGTTGTACTTTAAATTGACTATTTTTTTCTGGGTTTGTTTTTTTTTTTACTTATTTTCTAATCCTGTTCGAAAATAATTTTGCGCTTAGCCCTCTGAAGTAAGGGTAAGGTTGCAATTTCATCTTCTGTGCATCTCTATCGTTGGGCTAAATCTGATAACAATATATCAGTGACGACAAAAGTGTCGTGCTCTGCCTACTCTGTGGTTACATTGTTGCTAAATTAGCGTCATTTTAAATTTTAAAATAATAAAATAATAGCATGTAACTTCGGTTTCATTTTCATTGTTTTATAACTCAGGAAAAAGTACAGAATCGGGGACAATAAGCGAGGATACAAGTCTTGTTTCAGGGACTGTCCCCGGAAATAGCAGACGAATGGACACCTTATTGTACTTGTACCTTAATTACATCCGGAATTCCCGTCAATGATAGAATGTTTTTAGTACTGCTGAAAATAAAGATATCGTTTTATGTATGGATTTTGTAAATGACAATATATATATATATATATATATATATATATATATATATATATATATATATATATATATATATATAGTATGTCCCCGGATTGAGTTTACAAGAGGGAAAAATATTCATTTTTGATTTTACAAAAAAATGTTATCGGAAGAACTTTTTTTGCTTGACTTGAAACACTTACTTCTGTCATTTACACCTTTATATAAAAATATTTCAATTAGATTTTTTATTATTTCCATATCCGAAATTAGGAAAGTGTCTTCGAAATATGACTTGCTTAACCCACTTGCAACATATCAAGTGTCATGTTTAATCTGACATGTGTTGTAATCTTTCATATCGTTAAAGTAATATCGCAAAACTTATTTTTATTGCAATATGTGTATGTAGTGAAAAGTATTCACAATATTATTACAATAAAATGCTAACGTTAGAACTGAAAATTTATTACAATGTAATTGCAGATTTTTATTTGTGGGGACGTTGTGTGTGTGTATGTGTGTGTGTGTGTGTGTGTATGTGACCGCTTTTTCGTGGACGATATCTCCAATACTAGAATTCCAAAAATTACAATTCTTGCGTATTCCTCTTCCTTACAACCATATGCAGACTTGATTAGATTTTGGTTATAATTGGTCAACCGGAAGTACCCTCATTTGAAGATTTTAACAGTTTTTCTTGAAAAACTCAGTTAAATGTTATTATAACTTAAAGAATATATTATTCTCTATACGATTTGATTGCATTTTATATTTCATATTCAACAGATATAGAGTTAAAGAATAATAAAGATAAAAAATTCGTATAAATTTCATAATTCAGCCAGCTATGCTAACATAACCATGGAAACTGCTAATATATTCAGGTAATTCAAATTGACAGATGTCAGTATCAATAAAAAGCAACTAATTGAATGAAAAAATAAGGGAAGTAATTCTAGTGTTAGAAGTTTTTAGATATAATAGAGACGATTACATTGGTTTGAACATGTCATGAGGAGAGATGAATAAATTAATAGAAGGTGATTTGTTTGTTATCAGGAGTATGGAATTCCGTTGCCGAGAAAGGGAATCATAAAATACCACAAATTTAGAATCTTTTGCAAGAAAATTTATGTATGGAATTTGTACATAATACACAGGATTGACGGAAGGTATTGTGCTGGCCACATCAGATTTTTTTTTATTATTAACCCATCCTAAGTTATTATTGTAATTTCAATTGCAGATTAGTTTCTTTAAAGTCAAGCAAAAAAGTTCTTCCTATAACATTTTTTTTGTAAAATCAAAAATAATGAGTTTTTCCCTCTTGTAAACTCAATCCGGGGACATACTGTAAATATGATATTTGCTTAGAATTTTCCCGGTGTATTTCGTAAAATTTGTGCACTTTTTGTATTATTTAGTTTTTTTTTTTTTGTTTTGTTGCCCATATCGTGCTTTGTTTTCCCATGTTTATTTTGGATATTAACTATTATTTATAAAATTTTGACATTTTGTATTTTGCTATGTTTATTTAGCAAGAGTAGAATGACAACATGTGGGATACACATGGCCAGGATGATCATTGGAAATCTGTAAGTGTTCTTTAGGGAAGTTATCTGTCCAGATTGATAGTTTAATTGTATGAAAGAGTGTAAGACGTTTATAGGTTCCAAGTGTGTTAAAGGCCATATGTTTCCATCATGGAGTCAACTTCCATTCCGATAATTGACGGTGTCTTTTTTACCTTGGCTTGCCAAGTGGACCCGTAAATGCTCAAGCAAAGAGCGGGGCAGGGGGTGGAAATATGGTTCTTGCTAGATTCTCGGATTTTGGATGGAAATTAGTTGGGTTTTTGAAATTTTGAATGTCATCAGCCATCGTCACCATGTAACTTTAGTTTTAATAATAATTTAATAAAATTTGTATATTATGCAAATAAAACATAAGTAAACTCCGTGGCCAAGTGTAACTGTGTCATCCCATCCTCCCAACAACGTCACCAATCAGTTATCATCAATCTGACAAATAAAAGGTTAAAATTTATTAAATATTCGTTATAAATAACCCTGTGTAATGGATCAAGAATTTAATCTAATTTGTTGACAATTTTAATTTTTTAGTGCAAAATGTCAATGTGCAGTCCACGAATATGTAAAGAATCTAGAATTTATACTAGAGTTAAGGCAAATATCTTCATATTTATAAATGTAATTTGTATACAAGAAGAGAGAAACATTTTCCTATTGATTTATGTCAATTAATAAGTCATTGCATTGAAGTTAGTTAATTACTTAATTCACTCGTACATTTTTTATGCAAATCTTGTAGCAGAGTAATAGTTCCGAGGACTAGTAATAACGTTGTATTTGTAAGGGTATCATTTGGTAAATTGCAATCGTTAGCAATGAAAATGATGATACGCCTTTAAACAAAGATCCACGTACCTAGAAACTACAATCAACGGATTATTATATTCATTTCTGTATTATCGCACGTCATTTAAATAACCAATGAATAACCTAATGTTATATTATATCATACAAAAGAAATAGGAGAGAAAAATATGAAGACGATAACGTAGTAATTCTATAGAATAAGATATATAAGTACTTAATTTGCAGGGCAATATATAATAAGAATAATGGGTCTATCTTAACTACTTATATATGAAATATAATTTCTGCACGTAGACTTTGATATTAACGATATACATACTTACACTACCGTTCAAAAGTATTCCTTGCCATAGCAGATGTTAAAACAATTATGCTTATCATTAGAGATGGATTTACTTTCAAGCAGGATTATAACCTCAGGTATACGAAAATTTATTTAAGCTACAGATTTATCCATAAGTATAAAGTTTGACACATGAAGTACAAAAGAAGTGTATTAAATTTTACGGATAAATAAAATGTCTTTATTTTCAAATGGTATGGGTATAAAGGTCCGTGAAGTTGGCAACCACCTAAAAGCACAAACGACCAAATTGGTGGGAATCGTTTGTACTTCGTTAGTGCTTAATTGTGCCTTTAGAAAATATACAGCAACCCCAAGCGTTCATTAGTTATTAACAAATTAAAAGTGGTTGCCAACTTCACGCTTAGCAACCACCTTAGAAGCACAAACGACCAAATTAGTGTCAATCGTTTGTGCTTCGTTAGTGCTTCAAGGATATACATAAATAAAGTCAGCAACCCCAAGCATTCATTAGTTATTAAGAAAATAAAAGTGGTTGCCAACTTCACGGTCAGCAACCACCTTAGAAGCACAAACGACCAAATTAGTGTCAATCGTTTGTGCTTCGTTAGTGCTTCAAGGATATACATAAATAAAGTCAGCAAACCCAAGCGTTCATTAGTTATTAACAAAATAAAAGTGGTTGCCAACTTCACGGTCAGCAACCACCTTAGAAGCACAAACGACCAAATTAATGTCAATCGTTTGTGCTTCGTTAGTGCTTCAAGGATATATATAAATAAAGTCAGCAACCCCAAGCGTTCATTAGTTATTAACAAAATATAAGTGGTTGCCAACTTCACGGTCAGCAACCACCTTAGAAGCACAAACGACCAAATTAGTGTCAATCGTTTGTGCTTCGTTAGTGCTTCTAGGATATACATAAATAAAGTCAGCAACCACAAGCGTTCATTAGTTATTAACAAAATAAAAGTGGTTGCCAACTTCACGGTCAGCAACCACCTTAGAAGCACAAACGACCAAATTAGTGTCAATCGTTTGTGCTTCGTTAGTGCTTCTAGGATATATATAAATAAAGTCAGCAACCCCAAGCGTTCATTAGTTATTAACAAAATATAAGTGGTTGCCAACTTCACGGTCAGCAACCACCTTAGAAGCACAAACGACCAAATTAGTGTCAATCGTTTGTGCTTCGTTAGTGCTTCTAGGATATACATAAATAAAGTCAGCAACCCCACGCGTTCATTAGTTATTAACAAAATAAAGGTGGTTGCCAACTTCACGGTCAGCAACCACCTTAGAAGCACAAACGACCAAATTAGTGTAAACCGTTTGTGCTTCGTTAGTGCTTCAAGGATATACATAAATAAAGTCAGCAACCCCAAGCATTCATTAGTTATTAAGAAAATAAAAGTGGTTGCCAACTTCACGGTCAGCAACCACCTTAGAAGCACAAACGACCAAATTAGTGTCAATCGTTTGTGCTTCGTTAGTGCCTCAAGGATATACATAAATAAAGTCAGCAACCCCAAGCGTTCATTAGTTATTAACAAAATAAAAGTGGTTGCCAACTTCACGGTCAGCAACCACCTTAGAAGCACAAACGACCAAATTAGTGTCAATCGTTTGTGCTTCGTAGGTGCTTTAAGGATATACATAAATAAAGTCGGCAACCCCAAGCGTTCATTAGTTATTAACAAAATATAAGTGGTTGCCAACTTCACGGTCAGCAACCACCTTAGAAGCACAAACGGCCAAATTAGTGTCAATCGTTTGTGTTTCGTTAGTGCTTCAAGGATATACATAAATAAAGTCAGCAACCCCACGCGTTCATTACTTGTAATCAAAATAAAAATGGTTTACACCTTCATGTCCAATAACTACCCGTAAATCGCAAATGACAATATATTTTCTACTAACATAGTTTGTAGTATTTTCCAGGTTACTACAAATTTTTACCATCCGCTACTCTTGATAAGGGGGATATATTAGTATAGGCTAAAAATCGCACATCGAGATTTGTTTTAAGATCTCTATAATCCGATAATAATATTTTATGAAGATGTATGCAGACGTGTCATGCAGATATATGTGTGTGACTGTATGAATCTTTACTTGAATTTACAGATGTCCGGATTTCGAAGGCCACCATTGGGATCTCCGAAACTATAAGAGATATGACTTCGGTTAATTGAGACATGTTGTGCGCCTTTATTGGCCATCTTAGATGAGCTTTTATTTTGCAAAAAATTCTCGTGGGCTACTAGATAATGGCGGAAAACTAAATTTGATCAATTTTTACCTCCCACTACCCTTGGTAAGGGAGGTATAAAGGGATCGTGCTAAAAATCGCATATCGAGATTTTGGTATATAACCACGTTTTAAGGTCCCTATAATCCGAATTTAACAGTTTCACGATGATGTCTGTATGTATATGTATGTGTGTGTGTATGTGTGTGTGTGTGTGTGTGTGTGTGTGTGTGTGTGTGTGTGTGTAGGTCCTCTTTACGCTCTATATTATCGTTCATATATATATATATATATATATATATATATATATATATATATATATATATATATATATATATTATTAATAAACCCAACGATATTTTACAAAAATATTTTTGCAGTTTTTAATGTGTAATTTTTCTTCTAATTTTTTTAATATGATTTATTTTCTATAAGAAAGGATATTTAACATAATAACCTGACCCTAATACCCAGCACCCGGTGTAAGAAATCAATGGTAAAATTTTCGTTTGGCTATAGATGATTCCCTATTACAATTTGTAGATCAAAAGTGTAATTACAAAAAAATGTTCTAAATTAAAAGTGGCATCCAATGAATCCAAATTTATTGATGTGCTAGAAATCCTGTCATTAATCACACGTAAATTAAAAGTTCTATTTTCAAGCTGTTTATATACAGTGCCATGAGAAATATAACAAATAATAAACTGTTGGTCTGTGTTTATGTAATTTTTACTTTGATTTTATTATTATTAAAGATAATGGAACCTCATAATAAAATGAAATGGTCTTTATTTGTGAATATATTAATTTTAATTTAACTCAAGCCTTAAAGTGACATTTATTTAGTTCTATCTGCCTGTTTCATATCATCATTTCTCATGACTATCTGTATAAGCAATATGAAAAAAAACTTTTAATTTGGTAATACTTCGTAACAGGAATGTATTATTTCAATTAATTGCCATTTTAAATTATGAGTAACTTTATTATTTAAACTTTTGTTCTAAAACTAAAATTTTACCATTGTATGTATTTCCTATAGATAGGGTATTAATCACCAAATTGTTTCAATACAAATATCTGTTAATGCATTCCTGTTATCAGTAAAACCAATCAAACATTAAAAAAATCGTCTTTGTTAATAATGTTTACACTGTATTTATGTTGTATGCCCTCGGGCATTCAATAAAACTATTATTATTAAACTAAAAATATATTTTAATGTTAAATATTTGCCATCATTTAAAAGATCTAGTCATCAAATCTCCGCTTCGCTTCGTGTTGGCTCCCAACGACGCTTAATATACATATACATATAACTTCTCACGAACGGCAGATACACCATTAACCGTGGTTTAAGTAGGATGAAGGAAGAGCTGAAATTTAATGTTAGATAAAAACTGTTGAGTGCAAAATCGATTTTTACATATGACCATTCAACTCTACACCTCAAGTAGAGTTCAATAATATATAGGATTTATATAATTTTTACGATCACGTGTTCTATGCATATATTTGCGTTGACCCATACCCCTTGCAAATCGTTCTCCGGAGCATTTTTCATTGTATTTGCGAGTTAAAGCTGTAAAATTACCAAAACTTATTATTTTTAAAGTAACTAAGTAATTTAATTGTTGCTATTATGATGGCGACATTTGCGACTGTAACAGAAAAAAACATAGATCGTAACTAGCTGTTGAGAATATTTTCTTTAGTGACAAATCAGTAATTTTGGCGACACAATAATAATACTTGTATTAGCGCAAAAGTAGATAATTTTTGCACAAAACTAATTTCATGCTGTTATTCGACATATCTGTATATGTCAAAATTTGAATATCCTTTTAAAATAATATATACAAAAAATATATCATCACGACATATTACCTATTTCTGGGTATGTCAATTAGCTTTGAACGCAGAAATCAGTAATGATGATGACATATGCGTATCATGCCGGCGTTTACCAGACGTTACCTCACATGCACTTACTGCTGGTGCGGAAAGTAAAATACAGGAGTCTCTTTTGTGTCATTTAAAATTCGAAATAATTTTGATGTCAGGCGCATGGCCACTGGGTACTATATATTAAAAAAGAAAAAAATGAATTTCGCAAAAGTACAATTTTTATATAATATAATTCCAAGGAAATAGAGACTAATTTTACAAAAAAAAAATTCAATTATTATAGTGGTTACTAAAAATAATTATCTGTATTTTGCTGTGATTTAAATAAATATATTTAATAAGTTCGCAAGACCCGAGATTCACTTAATCCCACACATTTATTTTTGTCTTAAATTTAATTAATTAAACTATTTTCAAATCAACAGCAATCTATACACTCAATAAATATTTAAGCACCTATTTTGTCCCGCACGAAATCAGTTTTGTGCACAAATTATCTACTTTTGTACGAATACGAGTATTATTATTGTGTCGCTAAAATTACTGATTTGACACTAAATAAAATATTCCCAACGCCTAGTTACGATCTATGTTTCATTCTTACAGTCGCAAATGTCTCAATCATAATAGCAACAATTAAATTACTTAGTTACGATAATACTAAGAAGTGTTGGTAACTTTACAGCTTTGACCCGCAAATTCAATGAAAAATGCTCCGTAGTTTTGAGTAATTAGAAAATATTTTTATACTTACTAGTAATAACGATTTTAATTATGTATACTTATTCATATATATCTTTCCGTGGGACTTTTTGAGCCCCTTCTATGCCAAATAAAATGAAAAACCAAATGATTTAAATTCATGAAATACTATTATGGAGAACTAATCACTTTATTTCCAGAAAGAATATTTCTCTTATACATATTAAAGTGATCGATTTTCGGTAGTGAAATACCGCATCCGGATCACAAAAATAGTTAGGAAACAATCATCCTTCGTCACACATTCCTATCTAAGTAGACTTATTTCGCCTCGACCACATTCATAATCGGATTCATACATGCTCTTCTTCTCTTCATACTTGGAAACTCTCTCTCTTTAATCACTCTACCAATCACATCCATCCACTTACACACTGGTCACTGGTCGGCCACGCAATCGAAAACCCTCAACTTCACCAAGATATATACGCTTAACAAGCCGTTCACTCGCCATTCTCTCCACATGCCCAAACCATCTCAACTGACTCACACCAACTCTCTTAATCACATTGTTCCTAACCCTACACTCTTCATACACCAAATTATTCCTCACGCGATCCCGTCTGACATACCCACATACACCACGTAAATACCTCATTTCTACGGCAGTCACTCTCTTTTTATGCTTCCCCGTCCATGCCCAGCATTCGCTTCCATACATCAAAGCAGGCACTAGTACTCCATTATATACACTTAACCGAGCATCCCTTGATACGTTAACGTTTTGTGCAAACGTACGCAGAGCACCCATTATCTTACATCCCACACTCACTCTCCTTTATATACCATATAATAATTTTTCTTAATCATGCACTCCTCATTCGCCAAACCATCCTCCTGTATCTCCTCCTATACGGATCCCTTCTAACTCATCCACAGACACCTCGCAAAATAGTTTATTATATTGTAAGAGTTATAAGTACAAATAAAAGAATTTACTTACGAGCCGTCCGGCGAGAGTGTGATACTATACTTTTCTTCAATCATAGTTTTATAGAATTTTAATTAATAATTCGTAGCTCAACTTTTATTTTGCAATAAGAGGTTATATTGTGAGTTAATGTCCAACATTATAATTATTAGTAATTATCTGTCAATACAATTTTTTTATAACAGATATATAGAATTAAAATTAAATTATGCAGCAAGGTAGATATGGAATAAGTTTTTTTTAAGTAATATAAAATACTATTTTCAAAAACTAATGTCTTGACAAAAAAATAAAAAAAATTGATGAAAAATATCGAAAAACTGAAGCTTTGAGGGTAAAACAAATTTGAAATATGTACAATAACCTTATACCAATCGAAAGACAATAAAAATTTTTTTTAAGTAAAAATAAAATATGAGTACAGTTTAAAAAAAATGTAAATTTGTGTTATATCTTCAAAGTAGCAATAGAAAAATTATTTTCGTCCGCCAATGGATAGACAATAAAGATATTTAACTTTTTTATTAGAAACATTTTATTCTATTACTGATAATGTAGAATTAATTTCAAAATGAAAAAATCTGATGTGACCAACACAATACCTATCGTTTAATTTAATTATTATTCATGTAAATATCCAAAATTAAATTAAATTTAAATACCTGGTTCGATTACAATCGACGCCAAATATTTCTAATTTTAAATGACACCAAAATTATCCCTGTGATGCACTCTCCACGCTAGCAAAAAGTGCTCGTGAGGTGACACCTGGTAAACGCCCGCACGGTACAAATATGTAATCATCGTTACCGAAATCTGTGTACAAAGCAGATTGGCATACCCAGCAATGGGTAATATGCCGTGATGATATAATTATTTTATTTATTTATATACTTACCTATTTTCATTGCTGGCGTGGAGAGTGCACCACAGTGATCAATTTTGTGCCATTTAAAATTCTAAAATATTTGGCGTCGGTCGGGATCGAACTCGGTTCCCCAGATTCGCGTGAAGTGACGCCTATTAAACGCCAGCACGGTACAAATATGTCATCATTATTACCGACATTTATGTACAAAGCAGATTGGCTCACTCAGCAATGGGTAATATGCCATGATGATATATATTTTTATTATCTGACCTATATTCCTACATATTTACTTATGCTGGAAACTGTAAGTTCCTTTTCATGTAATTATTGTTCCATTTACTATTTTCTTTTTAAAACGTTACTATTATTAATTGAAATGATTAGTTTGATGACAGTGACATATATCTGTCAGTTAAATACATTTGAGATCTGAACTGTGGAACCATGGAGTTGTATTTAAAGCGTAGGCTCCGGGATTAAAATTATAGATAATTTTATAAATTTATCCGTAATATATATATATATATATATATATATATATATATATATATATATATATATATGAACGATAATATAGAGCGTAAAGAGGATCCACACACACACACTCACACACACACACATACATATACATACAGACATCATCGTGAAACTGTTAAATTCGGATTATAGGGACCTTAAAACGTGGTTATATACCAAAATCTCGATATGCGATTTTTAGCACGATCCCTTTATACCTCCCTTACCAAGGGTAGTGGGAGGTAAAAATTGATCAAATTTATTTTTCCGCCATTATCTAGTAACCCACGAGAATTTTTTGCAAAATAAAAGCTCATCTAAGATGGCCAATAAAGGCGCACAACATGTCTCAATTAACCGAAGTCATATCTCTTATAGTTTCGGAGATCCCAATGGTGGCCTTCGAAATCCGGACATCTGTAAATTCAAGTAAAGTTTTATACAGCCACACACATATATCTGCATGACACGTCTGCATACATCTTCATAAAATATTATTATCGGATTATAGAGATCTTAAAACAAATCTCGATGTGCGATTTTTAGCCTATCTAATATATCCCCCTTATCAAGAGTAGCGGATGGTAAAAATTTGTAGTAACCTGGAAAATACTACAAACTATGTTAGTAGAAAATATATTGTCATTTGCGATTTACGGGTAGTTATTGGACATGAAGGTGTAAACCATTTTTATTTTGATTACAAGTAATGAACGCGTGGGGTTGCTGACTTTATTTATGTATATCCTTGAAGCACTAACGAAACACAAACGATTGACACTAATTTGGCCGTTTGTGCTTCTAAGGTGGTTGCTGACCGTGAAGTTGGCAACCACTTATATTTTGTTAATAACTAATAAACGCTTGGGGTTGCCGACTTTATTTATGTATATCCTTAAAGCACCTACGAAGCACAAACGATTGACACTAATTTGGTCGTTTGTGCTTCTAAGGTGGTTGCTGACCGTGAAGTTGGCAACCACTTTTATTTTGTTAATAACTAATGAACGCTTGGGGTTGCTGACTTTATTTATGTATATCCTAGAAGCACTAACGAAGCACAAACGATTGACACTAATTTGGTCGTTTGTGCTTCTAAGGTGGTTGCTGACCGTGAAGTTGGCAACCACTTTTATTTTGTTAATAACTAATGAACGCTTGGGGTTGCTGACTTTATTTATGTATATCCTTGAAGCACTAACGAAGCACAAACGATTGACACTAATTTGGTCGTTTGTGCTTCTAAGGTGGTTGCTGACCGTGAAGTTGGCAACCACTTTTATTTTGTTAATAACTAATGAATGCTTGGGGTTGCTGACTTTATTTATGTATATCCTAGAAGCACTAACGAAGCACAAACGATTGACACTAATTTGGTCGTTTGTGCTTCTAAGGTGGTTGCTGACCGTGAAGTTGGCAACCACTTTTATTTTGTTAATAACTAATGAATGCTTGGGGTTGCTGACTTTATTTATGTATATCCTAGAAGCACTAACGAAGCACAAACGGTTGACACTAATTTGGTCGTTTGTGCTTTTAAGGTGGTTGCTGACCGTGAAGTTGGCAACCACTTTTATTTTGTTAATAACTAATGAATGCTTGGGGTTGCTGACTTTATTTATGTATATCCTTGAAGCACTAACGAAGCACAAACGATTGACACTAATTTGGTCGTTTGTGCTTCTAAGGTGGTTGCTGACCGTGAAGTTGGCAACCACTTTTATTTTGTTAATAACTAATGAATGCTTGGGGTTGCTGACTTTATTTATGTATATCCTAGAAGCACTAACGAAGCACAAACGGTTGACACTAATTTGGTCGTTTGTGCTTCTAAGGTGGTTGCTGACCGTGAAGTTGGCAACCACTTTTATTTTGTTAATAACTAATGAATGCTTGGGGTTGCTGACTTTATTTATGTATATCCTTGAAGCACTAACGAAGCACAAACGATTGACACTAATTTGGTCGTTTGTGCTTCTAAGGTGGTTGCTGACCGTGAAGTTGGCAACCACTTTTATTTTGTTAATAACTAATGAACGCTTGGGGTTGCTGACTTTATTTATATATATCCTTGAAGCACTAACGAAGCACAAACGATTGACACTAATTTGGTCGTTTGTGCTTCTAAGGTGGTTGCTGACCGTGAAGTTGGCAACCACTTTTATTTTGTTAATAACTAATGAATGCTTGGGGTTGCTGACTTTATTTATGTATATCCTAGAAGCATTAACGAAGCACAAACGATTGACACTAATTTGGTCGTTTGTGCTTCTAAGGTGGTTGCTGACCGTGAAGTTGGCAACCACTTTTATTTTGTTAATAACTAATGAATGCTTGGGGTTGCTGACTTTATTTATGTATATCCTAGAAGCACTAACGAAGCACAAACGATTGACACTAATTTGGTCGTTTGTGCTTCTAAGGTGGTTGCTGACCGTGAAGTTGGCAACCACTTTTATTTTGTTAATAACTAATGAATGCTTGGGGTTGCTGACTTTATTTATGTATATCCTAGAAGCACTAACGAAGCACAAACGATTGACACTAATTTGGTCGTTTGTGCTTCTAAGGTGGTTGCTGACCGTGAAGTTGGCAACCACTTTTATTTTGTTAATAACTAATGAATGCTTGGGGTTGCTGACTTTATTTATGTATATCCTAGAAGCACTAACGAAGCACAAACGGTTGACACTAATTTGGTCGTTTGTGCTTCTAAGGTGGTTGCTGACCGTGAAGTTGGCAACCACTTTTATTTTGTTAATAACTAATGAATGCTTGGGGTTGCTGACTTTATTTATGTATATCCTTGAAGCACTAACGAAGCACAAACGATTGACACTAATTTGGTCGTTTGTGCTTCTAAGGTGGTTGCTGACCGTGAAGTTGGCAACCACTTTTATTTTGTTAATAACTAATGAACGCTTGGGGTTGCTGACTTTATTTATATATATCCTTGAAGCACTAACGAAGCACAAACGATTGACACTAATTTGGTCGTTTGTGCTTCTAAGGTGGTTGCTAAGCGTGAAGTTGGCAACCACTTTTAATTTGTTAATAACTAATGAACGCTTGGGGTTGCTGTATATTTTCTAAAGGCACAATTAAGCACTAACGAAGCACAAACGATTCCCACCAATTTGGTCGTTTGTGCTTTTAGGTGGTTGCCAACTTCACGGACCTTGGGTATAATATATGTATACCTTCGTATGGATCTTGTATGCGCTCTAAATCAAATTACAGCAGTGTGTAACTCTGTATCTATTGAATATGAAGTATAAAATGTAATCAAATCGTATAGAGAATAATATATTCTTTAAGTTATAATAACGTTAAATGTCAATAAATCAAACTTAACTGTTAAATCTTCAAATGAGGCTATTTCCGGTTCACCAATTATAACCAGAATCTAATCACTTGTTCTTCTGGATGTAAACTTGAGGAATACGAAAAATTTATAACTTTGGAATCGTGGTAATGAAATTATGCGATCCGGAACTTTTGTTACACACACACACAGATATACAGACACACACAGACACACACACAGACACACACACACACACACATACACACACACACACACACACACATACATACATACATACATACATACAGACATCATCGTAAAAATGGTAAATTCGTATTATAGGGACTAAAAACTCATCATTGAATATTTTGACCAAAGACAATACCTTCCTTACATAAAGGTGACGGAAGGTAAAAATAAAAAATCCAATTAGATTTTCAAGTCATTCGACTAAATAGGAATGGCACTTTATTTGATGCTCTAGGTGGCTTTTCTTGGAAAAATACTTTCAAATAGGTATGGTTTTTATTTTAATAAAAAAATTCAAAATTGTACTGATTTGCATTCATACTTTTCCTGAACCTACATTTTACAATGCAATTTATAAAATAATCTTCTGCCAAAGCCAAGTATAAGAGGTTGATAGAATATAATTTATTTAACCCAAATACCATTAATTGGGAATAATTTTTAGAACATAATTAATAGATATAGAAATAAAATAAACAATTGATGATTTGTAATAGATTTTTTCATTTGTTTCTTAATAATTTTAAATTTTTTCACCCCAAAAATTTAATAATTTGCTCTATTCATGTTTAAAAAAAAGGAAGACTTATTATATACGAGGTCTGTTCAGAATATAACCGAACTTTATCTTTTTAAATTTAATTTTTAATTTTACAGATTATTGGTCCTTGTCCCCTTCAAAGTACTCCCCTCCCGAATTCACACACTTTTCCCAGCGATGTTTCCATTTCGCGAAACAGTCCTGGATAGTTCCATTTGAAATGGCATTTAAGATCTGTGACGAATTTGCTTTGATGCCCTCAACAGTCTGAAAACGGCGTTCTTTCTGTACTGATTTTAATTTCGGAAATGAGAAAGAATCGCAAGGAGTCATTGGCTTGTTCAAGGAGTTGCCGACAAACGTCCACTCGATTTTCTTTCTGTTGTTCGGTCATCAAACGAGGAACAAATTTTGCTGCAACTCGATGCATGTTCAATTTTTGAGTCAAAATTTCATGCTGAGATGTTAACATCTTCTGCAGTTTCTCTAACAGTCAACCGGCGATTTGCAGGTATCGGATTCTTGATTTTCTTAACGTGGGGGTCATCAGTTGAAGTTGAAGGGTTTCCTGGTCGAGGATCATCCTCAATTGATTGACGACCACTTTTAAATCGTAAAAACCATTCGTAACATTGTGTACGATCTAGAGCATCATCTCCGTAAGCTTGTTTCAAAAGTTGAAACGTTTCTATGAAAGTTTTCCCCAGTTTCACGCAAAATTTTACGTTGCATCGTTGCTCCAGAAAATCGCACATTTCAAAAATTGCTACTAACATTTAAACTCGTTGCACTTAAATAACAATATCACGAAAACTAAACGAGATACCAACAATCAAGAAGAACATGTGGTTACAGAGGAGATTATGCGCAATGCTGCTAATCGCATATCATTAAATATCTCCGTTGACGCGTAATTCAAAATGTTCGGTTATTTTCTGAACAGACCTCGTATCATTGAAAAGCTTATAAAATAACCTAAAAGATGAGGTTATTTTCAATATAGGTACCCATTTAAAAAATATATATAACTTTGTGTTATATCTCGAGGATTATTAAGTTTTCAAAAAATCTAATTACGCCATTTTATTCTACGTAAGGAACGGTACAAAATTTGTCTATACAATATTTTTCTAACTATCATAATAAATAAGATATGAGATATTTTAGAAATTAGCTTAAAGCGAGTTGTTTCCTGTAGCTCAAAAACAAAAGAGGATCAAAAAAATCGAAAATTAGTTCTTTAAATTTGGGTAGGTGTTTATATATAGCGTGATAATATTATGAATGTACCTATAAATTAGCACATCTGAATTTCTCTTATTTGTAATAGTAGGTAATAAATATTGTATGTGTAGATTGTGGAATGATTCAGCTTAACCATAGAGGCATGTCAGAATTAGAAATGCATAACAATCGTACGATACAAACGAATCCCATTCCACAATTGCAATGCGATTATTTCATCGGCAGCGTGCGTCCATGACTTCTGAAAGTTAAAGTTACGAACTGAACTGAACGCACCGGCACCGCACAATCATAATTATCATTAGAAACCCAGAGCGAGAAATTAAAATTTATAAAACTTGTACAAGTACACGTAATCACTTAATTAATTACATTATACATTTTAATGAGGAACAAGCTTCAAGAAAGTAAAATGCGCCATAAAGATGGGAATCGTGGAAAATGCCTTTGCTTGCTTGACTGTCATTTCGACGCATACCTGTAATTCGTTACAATTAGTGGTACGTTTACAGTTTTACTATAAACTCTCTCATGTTGATGCTTAATTAACATAAAAATTATACGCTTTTACTACATATTAATATCACCCAGGCACTAAAATACGGAATTTAATTACATGTAATAATAACTTTAGTTGGAATCTCGCTGACAGTTTGAATTGCGCCAAGATCCGTGTTCGTTATTCTAACACTCGTAAAATTTGTCAACACTAAAACAATTATTTACGAGAGGTCCTACGCACATATATTTTCAACGTGCCAGTGTTGATGGCTCAATTATTAGCACACTCATCAACTATTAACCAAAAAATACCGTTATGTCAATTTACTTTGAAACTCATTATTATCTATAGATCTCTTCCAAGAATTTTCTTACATAATAAGTTTGAGATTATGAGATTAAATTGCGAATTCAATAACTATTGCAAAAAATACTGCTGTTTTTAAATAGGCAGTTCAATATCGTCTATAACCAAAGGCGTTTTTATTTAGTTAACTGGGTGGTACGGTTAATAATATACAGAGCTTCATTTAAAAAAATAGCAGATGGAGAATGAGAGTCGATCGTTTTTCCATACATTAAATTTGTGGAGAAACACGGTTAAATATCACTTCTATAGTCCGTTGTGTAGTTTTACTAGAATGTTCTCCAATATTCTATACGATAATAACATCGAAAACAAAGGATCAGGCGACCAGTAGTAATTAAACAGGTCGATACGTTTATGTTTATTACGCCGTTTGCTCGCCTAATTACGTCATCGTTGCACGCGGCGGCCGTTCTAGAAACATTCGACCAGCGGCGACGGTCGCAATGCGCTCAAATGGACTGCCAACGTTGTATAGATGCATTGGAGCTCTCCGTTGTCTATGCGAACCGTTGCTACCAGTAAAAACACACTATTTATTTATATCACCAACTATTCATTCCATGACGTGTGTCTACATCAGAATGCCCGGCTGGCTTCCCTGATAGTGTTTATGTAGTCCGACGCCGTTTCACTAGAATGTACGATAATTACATCGAATACAAAGGATCAGGTGGCCGGACGTAATTAAACAGGTCGAGACGGGTGTGTTTACTACACCGGTTGCTCGCCCGATTACGTCATCGCCCAACGCGGCGGCCGTTCTAGAAACATTCGAGCAGCGGCGTCGGTCGCGTGCTCGGCAATCGTTCTAAATAAAAAACGTCTCTATTCGCGAACAAAATGAACGTTGATGACGTTATGAATAACGTATACTAATTATAAATAAATTGTAATTTATAATTTTTATCACAATTATAGTACCTTTATAAGATATGAGAAGTTTATTAAGTTACATATTTTAGAATGTAAACATATTGAATTGTACTGATTTTTAGCTCTGTACTCTACTTTAAAAATAGAGGAAGAGTAAAAACAAAAGTTATTCATACAAAATATCAGCCGAAATATTTACAAGAATTTTTTATTTTGAAATTATACCAGAGAATAATAGTTGCATATTAGTAATTTGTTTAAAGAGGTTTGAGTGTCCAGCAGGCTAAGTACTAACCAATCAACGGCCTTGTCCATTCCACGGAAATTTGGATTTTATTTGTTTATACAAAGTAATTTACAAAGAGCATAACAACATATAATAGCTTTTTCCTAAGGTGATTTTGAGTAAATCATATGATATAAACATATGTAAGTCCTATATATTTTAGTTACCGACATACAAAAGTCAAAATTTTATAAATTACCAAAAAAAAACAGGTTTCGAATTAATATCAACTTGTACTTAAAGAAGAAAACAGAAAACGAAACACACTATGGGTAACGAAATATAAAATACCATAAACATAAACAAATTTGATGAAATAACCAGCGGTAAAATTATTGTAAGCGAGGACTATAGTTTTCGGATTGTATAAGCTTATACTCTCATTATAACATCCGTAAATAAAACCATATCTGGGTATTCAGCAATACTAAAACCGTTGAAGTGAAATAAGCAGTGCTTTTTTGTTGAAAAAAAGATGCCGGAAAGAACGTTTTGTTAACTTTTTTTATTAAACAAACAGTACATAATACATGTAATGTGTAAATATATCAATTTACATTTCCAGAGTTGAAGAAAATATCAAAATAAATAAAATAGTAAATAATTGTCAAAAAACACTGATAAACTAGAAATACCATCGTAAATTGGTGCCGAAACGCCAATTTTAGGAACAAGTTATAAATATTTTGTTTTTTATTAATTATCTTGTTTAATAAAATTTGAAAACTAATTACTAATTTATTATTTATAAAACTTTGACATTTTATATTTTGGTAATTAAGAGCTACTTTTACAATCATTAGATAAACCTCGTATCACGCTATAACCAGGTATAAAATTGAAAATTATATTTTAAAAACTTTCGATAAATGTCAGATAGAATAAAATAAGGAATAAACACCACTATTTCTTATCCCATGGAAATCGGTCGTATAAACTTGGAATAACTTTATTTCTGGTTGTTATAGTTACTACATAAACACAAACGATGTGTTGTTATTCATACGATTGACAGATGTCAATAAAATATTTCATCACTGTTAGAAACAAAAATATCATTTTATATCATTTTATATCATCTATAACATCGTGAAAAATATAAATTAGAAGACAGAAATAATAACATTATTGAAAAAAATAATCAAACAAGAAGATAATTTTAAAGTGATTTAATATTATTCCTAGTATAACTGTCTAATAGATAAAAATGCATTGTAAAACACAGTCTTGTTTATCGGAGGACAAATTATTAGTATTTATTTTGATAATCATTATTCTAAGACTGACATAATAAAAGGTTACACTTTTGTTCGTCTCTTGTTTCTAATTCCATGGCTACTACTATTAAATTGTAATTCCGTGAATTTTCAAATTTTATTTCTGCAGTTATGAAGTAGTCAAAATGATTTTTTTTATTGATTTGGATGTAGAATTTTTTGCTTTACAACATCCAAACTGATTTCCCTTGTTAAATGCCTATGTTTCACTTTCCGTGATAAACCCTGTACATACATTCATTGAAATGTATCTGTTACAAATCAAGAAATGCATATATAATTAAAAGACGTAATGATTAATTAATATATTTTAAGAAATCTTTTTTCCAAATGAATTATTCATACATCTGCATAACAATCTGCTAAACTCCGATGAAAATTATCTGGACTTACCTATTTTAATTTTGTGTAATATTTTAAGATAACAATCTGTAAGTCAATGTAATCTCTTTGCGGAAGTAATACTACGCATTTCTTGAGCATTATGCGTTTAATATATTCTTCTCCCAAATTATGTGAACAGAAAGAAACTCTTATGCTTATCTATGTTCCAAGGAAGCTTATGCTCTCACAAAAAATCGCGCAGTATATAGAGCAAAGCATTGTAATAATTCAACCGAAAAAAACGCCGAAAAAAATTCCTTCGCACGATGTAGAGTTTGGAAGCGGCAGACATTGTTGCCAACTTCAGTTCAAAGAACTAAAAACACTGGATTTTTTAGTGTTACAATTTGGTCTAACGCAGGAAAGGAGAAAAAAGTAATTAGTGTAGTTGATTGAATTTTTGTAATAGATTTTTGGGCAATCTTCTTATTTTCACACTTAAGAGTCAATTTTGTGTGGCTAGGCATGAAACGATTATCTCTTAACATATTGGGAGCAAATTAGAGCGAGAAAAATAAAGGAAGTCACTAAATTATAATCTCGATTATAATATATGTATAATTAAAAAAATACTGTAATGTATTCAGAATAAATTATGTTACAATACTTAACACACAATAAATATACTGATAAGATAATTTGTTGCCCAAAATGTTATTTAGCATGTAAAACTTAGTGCCGGTTTAACAATGCAAGGATAAAAGTGCCAGATAACAAACTTTCAGTTAACGTTAATGGTCAGATAACTTTATATGATGGTTTATTAAGATGAAACTATCTGTCGGTTAACTAACTTACAGTTAATTATATATTGGTAACATTGAAGTAATGAAACGTTTGATTCATGTGATAAATTGACAAAATATTTTGACAGAATATGAATATAGATCATGTACAGATCTTATAAGATGGATTTTATAGTTAATTATTTAACAACGTTGAGGAATTTTGGATATTATGTACGAATTTTATAGGAAACTGCAGAAATTTTCTATTCTAAAAGATAGATAAATGTATTAAACAGTAGAACCTCTCATATCCGTCACCCACGGGACCAAGGAATGGTCGGTTCAAAAAAAGGGTCGGATAATCCGAGGAATAAAAAAAAATACAAATAAATGAGTGTTTATTAGACAAAAAAGTTATTTAACAGAAATATGTGTGTGTAAATTCATTTAAAAAAGTCAGTAATATTTTTTTGTTTAAAAATACTGTACTGACGGAATACTGAAGTGCATGGGCTCGGCACCGAGAGTGTACTGTTGTTCCCAGACGGCCGCGTGCGCCTGTGATTCCCATAAATCCGGACGCTCGAGAAAGGTCGGATATACCGAGGAGGCGGATACCGCGAGGTCGGATATGAGGGGTTCTACTGTATCTACATTTATTTAAATAAAATGACCACACTATCAATTCAAGAAGATATATACAATGGTGTAAAATTTAAGAACAATCAAAAGAAAACTCAACATATAATATATTTATATCTCTTTCATGTACGTTATATTCAATATTCAACATGGTTTAGTGTTGAACCTCCACAATGTACATGTGAGAACTATGAATCAATATTGGAATCAGTGTTACTGATTATTACATTTTATGTATAATCTATAATTTGTTGTTACCAATAAATATTATTTTTGTTGTAATCAATATATTTCATTTGAGTTTTCAAGTTTAATTATTGTAGTACAGAGTGTTTCATAGTACACATCAATTTTATAAATTGGATTGTATTGTTATGTTTTTATTCTTGTAATTAATATTTTTATTCGTTTTATCAATATATTCAATCATGATCTACTATTTAAGAGCAAGAAAATAGGAACAACCAAATAGGTGATTATAATATTCTTCTTTGAATTAAAAATTCAATGTTTTCCTTATTTGAAACCCTGTAAACTTATCTATCTCGCTGTGTGATGTCATACATAATAATACTGCATTTTAGATAAGGGATATAGAATCTATTTAAAAATTCAGACAATTTTCATATTTTAGGTTAGAAAAAATAATCTATTATAATGTATGCAAGTCAAAATCTCTTTAATTATATTTGCTCAGGATTAATAACATACTTACCTTACTTGAATTAATTAATTTACATTTAATAAATTTGAGAGCAAAATTTCCTACGTAGGATTTAACTGTAACTTAACATATTTATCTGTCAGTTAAACTGACGTTTTACGTTAACTTGTGTTTGATAAATTCAATGTTTTCACTGGTAGTTAAAAAGTTATCTGTCAGTTAAATGATTAAACCTTGCATTGATAAACCGGCCCTTAGTCCCCTAGTAACGTATAGTGTTGAGAATATTTACAACCATATTTTATAGTTTAACCTTTTACTACTATTTTGAAATGTATTCGCTGAGCTCTTGAGGTACGTAAAGATATACCCCTCCCATTTTAAAATTGTTCTGAAAAATTATCAAATAATAAGTTTTGAACTCTGCTATTATTGCGCTATGAGCAATTGCATCAGCAATGCTTAAATTTTAAGCTGGGATTAAACAAAAAAATGCAAGTAGAAATTATGATAGCAATGTATTATAATACATTTGACATTTCATTTCGATGTAATATGGTAAATTTAAACCAAGTTTAATATTTAAGTTACGTTGATGCAGGCCAGACATACCTTTCAGAATAATTTCAAACGAAAATGTTCAATTATAGTAATTTACAATCTGGCTACAAAATAAAATGTAAGAGCGCAAATAAATATAATTGTGGTGCATATATAATAGTAATTATTCATTTTGTTTTTAATAATTTTTACATGGAGCCTCTCATATTAGGTTTGTTCGTTCCGCTATGCTACGTTTTGTGATTTACTGCCTATCGTCGCAGTAATAATTTAAGTTACTAAAAAATATTTTTCCGTTCGATTTGTTTGCGGTAAATTATTTAGTTATTTTCGCGGATACTTGGCTCTATTATAATTAGAAAGGATACTCAGTAAAAATATATTTTTCCATTCTCCATTACTTTAATGTTTACTATTGTTATCAAATAAATTTATCTCATTGCAAATCATAATTCATAGGACATTGACATTTATTTAGTTTACAAATGTATTTCAATATCTAAAACTGAAACATCATTACATGCATACTTATTCAAAAATATCAATTTTTTCCTAAATTTTTTTGTCAAACACTATCACACTGGTACTTCATACCACACACGAACATTAACCGCTGATTATTTTTTTTACCATTGAGTCATGAGTCACTGTAAAAATTATCACCGCCAGCTACCGCGGCGTTTCACCGCAAATTATTAGAAAATCGGAATGAACAGAATCTAGTGACTTTACAATGAACCGCGAACTGAATATAACAGCAAATTTAACCGCCTGTCGTATAAGTTCGTAAACAAAAGTATGTAGAAAAATAAGAGCGACACTTTAATTATTTTTCCTGCTACAAAAAAAATCACCAAATTATACGCCTATTAAATGTGCAAAGTTTTAAGTTTCTGTCACCCAGATGATCGTCGCCCTCTTAACCATCGCCTACTTGACTATAAACTAGTTGGCTGTGTGATTCGCTCAATTGTTCGTCGCCCAATTGTCTCGTACCGATTTTTAGATGTAGCGAAAAGAATATGTTCGCTAACTTAACATTATGGAAGTTTACACTAAAATAAATTTTACTGTTACTTTTATCACTAATAATAGTATGGACTATGAACCTATATAAATATTTCAAAAGACAATGGTAATGGTAATACATTAAAATGAGAATAATATCTTTACATACATACCGAAAAATAATTTGTTAAAAAAATATTGTTCAAGCTACAACAGATTCAATTTAAATTATTTGTCTGTATACTTTACCAAATCTTGTTTAATATATTGTGTAGTGTGAAACATACCGGATAATTTGAATTTTATCGTTAATTTTAAATTTAAAAAAGCTGTCTTTTATATATTCATCTTGCAGTTTTAAATTCTGCATTGACAAAAAATATCCTTCAAACTGCGCAGTGAAATGTATAATACCATGCAGTACTAAAATGCAAATATTTAAACATGCAATTTGAAAACCAGTTTGATATAATGTATGTATATTTGGATATTCCAAAAAAAAATATTTAGAAAACTGTAATTACGCAATTCGATATTAAATCATACATTGCACAGAATAACAAAAACTTGGTTAACTTTACGAGAAAAGGAGTTTGAATAAAAAATAGGCTGTCCAGCCTCTCGGCACCGATATTCGTATTAATCCCGGTTTTGTATATATCGTAGCCAGGCCAGATTGTAAAATTAACCAGATTATAAAACACCTAGACGTTTTATTAAACGACGAATAGCTTACAGTCACATTGTAATATGGTTATTATTTTCGCTTACAAATTCATTAGATATAACAACAATAACCTCGCCTATCGCACAAAAGTCAGTCTTGGGAAATTCGGGGCGAGTTTTGTACCTTGGGTGAGGTTATTGTTGTCATATTTACAGAAATATACAAGCTAAGTCTACACGACTAGTCAGATTGTAAATCATCGCTAAGTCAACGAAGATTTGATAATCTGACGACATTTTACAATCTGGCTACGGTATACTATTACGGGACGTCATTGTAAAACAGGGATTAATAAGAATACCGACGCCGGGAAGTTTGACACAGTCTAAATAATATTAAGAATAACAATTAGCAGTAATTTACAATTATTATAAACAATGTAAATACGATATTTGGTAATCAAGGCTAAATTTGTACGAAATTAATTTGTGACTAAATTTATTTGCCCAGTGCTGTTTTAGACAGCTAATAAATAAAATATTGAAATGTATTTCAAACAGAACGTACATAGGTATGTATGAAAGTATAGAATACATTATTAAAATTCTTTTCTATAACAGTTGTGGTATGGAACTAGCTAAACAAAATTATATTAATAATTACAAATGAAATATATATCTCTCCTTTTACTGATATGATTTTGATTAATTATAAAAGTAAAACTTTTGAACACTTTGTTTGTTTGAATTTCTAACATATTGCAAATTTGCAGAATCTGAAATTTCAATTTCGCCTGTGTATGTGTGTCTGTATGTTGCAGTTGTTTCTCACCGACAATGGAGCAGAAAAAATCTGTGCTAAATCGCGGCGTAGTTGGTTTTGAAAGCGATTATAAGCACACGCGAATCTGGCAGCCTATTTTTGCAATAGCCGCTTGCATCGTATTTAGAAAGCAAGAAATTAATTAATAGCACTCGAAAAAATCTCATATTGCGTTATGGAATATCATTTATTTCTAATATCTATCGTTTAATAGAAAGGAAGAGAGTGAAATATATTTATAAGCTACCTAAAATGATAGTACTTAATTTATTTTTTTGTAAAAATGATGTGTTCTTTATATATATACAGGGTGATGACTGGAACTTCCGAAGATAGGATTTTATTTTAACATGTAAAATCATACTTTCGAATTTTTTTGATTCCCTAATTATTTTTGGTAAAAAACTTCAAATAATAGTTGTAGATCATAAAATTCTGCATTTGAATCAAAAACCAAAATTAATTTTGCATACTTTGTAACGGCACAAATTAGAATGTCGAAAATTACTTCAAAAATGGCGAATTGTTCACTTTCACATAATAACAAATAATAATTTTGCTTATTGATTCAAATACATGATCTACAACTATTATTTGAAGCTTTTTTACCTAAAAGAATTAGGGAAACGGGTAATTACGAAAATATGATTTTACATGTTAAAGTCCTATGTTCGGGAGTTCCAGTAATCTGTATGTGTTATTTTTATCCCATGTAATATATTATTATTTTAAGAATAGTAATTTACAAATAAATTTAAGTTTCATGTTTTTTCATAATCTCATTACCTAAATTTGGGAATAAAAGAAAATTGGCACCCCTAGAAATGGGTTATAAGCCGTAATAATATATTCATGTTTATAAATTCATTTAGATTTATCTTGAAAAATTTTCGAATATCAATAACTATGTAGGTATTTCCATTTCTGGGATACTGTTATATTTTTGCACAATATGTGCAATAAGCAGAATTTGAATTGTAGGTACGTAGAAAGATGAATATAATATACTAGTATAAACAAAAATTCTGTACCAATATGCAACTATATCCATATTGTAATAAGGCGAGTACAAAATAAAGAACTTTTTATAATCTTTTCTAAATTATAGTTTCAGGAATAATATTTCAAGTTGTTATCTTTGTTAGTCAAAATTCTCTTCAGAAATAGTGATCATCTTCGATTAACTGACTGTTTACTCTAACTGTCAGTGACCATTGACAGTTATTTGTTGACAATTAAGTCGTTAAATTATTAAGCATACGTAAGCGTGAAACAGGACACCATGGGTGCCATATGATAAGACCTCCCTTGCGCCCCTAAGATGATCCTCTCACGAAGGTAACGGTTTGTTTTGAGTAGTTTGTATTATAAACTGAAGCGGAAGATATGTAGTCTCGAGTTTTAGGTTGAGCGCGTACTAGACGCTAGTACGCAAGGTTACAACAATGTAACAGTTTAGTTTATGTGTTCAATTTTGTTTAGTGTAAACAATAATAATAAGTTTAGTGTAAATATTAATTATGTAAATAAAGAAAAATTGGTTTAAATATCAAATAATGTCTGTGTCCATAATGTAAGTGTTCATCTGTCATCAAAGATAAGTGTAAGTGTGTATGTGTGTTCCTCCTCCTTAATCAAGTAGTGATCGACCATCCAAGCGTCGCCGGTCAGTTAAAGTGGTCATTGTTGGAAAAACAGTAAGT
The DNA here is from genome assembly GCA_951394225.1 of Harpalus rufipes. Taxonomy (NCBI): domain Eukaryota; kingdom Metazoa; phylum Arthropoda; class Insecta; order Coleoptera; family Carabidae; genus Harpalus; species Harpalus rufipes. The sequence goes on from OX596279.1 coordinate 34,569,163, forward strand.
CCACCGGCATAAGCATCGGCCGTTTCACCCCCCTCGTATTACAATATTTATACTTTTATATCTGCCGAATATCTACTTGAAATTTGTTATATAGGGTATACAATTACTACGTTTACATGCAGTTTTAAAATGGTTTCTCCAGATTTGTTTGAAAGCAGTTTCGAGACATGCGCATTTGCCTGATATAAATGTCAGATTCTCTTCACTCCAAATATTTCGTTTTGCCATTATTCCACTTTTTTTACTTCGTACTACTATGCACAAAAACTACACAACTGTCAGTTTATTTGTAGGTTAGTAAAACTCGCAAAACAATAATAGAAACTTTAGGCTACCTACGTACGCATGCGCAATATTGAAAATGAATTTTATCCATAAACTACGATTTTCATGTTTGAATAGCTGTTGCTTGGCAACTTTATAGGCCCTCGGGCAATAAATGCCAAATTGCGCTAGCTTTTGAAGGCGAATAAACAAGTTTATCATTCCAAAATAAAATAAAACTAAAAATAGATATGTAATATCAAGAATAGTTATTTGTATTACTAGTCTAGAAACTGCACTTATGCGAGTGCGAGCATGGGTCCAGAGACCTTTAAATATGAGCACTTGCAGTTTCTGAACGGGTAATAGTAGTACCAACATAATATTTTTGTACCGCCTTCTACCTAAATTTAATAAATGAATTTGATTTCTACTTGTTCAAACATAAAATACTAGGAAATTTTCATGTTGGTAACGTTAGAAGATTTGAATAATTTTAAATGACTTGGATTTACAAACATCACTTTGAAAATCAACATTTTTTATTATTTTTAAACATAGAAGTAGGCCGTAGGGTCGAGGAATTATTGTAATAAACGAAGAAAGAATTTATGAAAAATTCATGGACCTCGCAGGGATTTGAACCCTGGACCTTCTCATATCTAGTGAGACGCTCTAACCAACTGAGCCACAAGATCCCGTCCCATTGAAGTCGATGAATCATTCACAATTCTTTTTACAAATTTCGTAGACGAGTACACTAACCATACGGTGTAGATGAATACTCAGCGCGAACAATGCGCTATATATAACATATATAATTGTTGTGAATCAGCTTGCCTTTTTATAAACGTTGATAAGAATTATTTGCGACCATCCGTAACATATTTAAACATAGAAGTAGGCCGTAGGGTCGAGGAATTATTGTAATAAACGAAGAAAGAATTTATGAAAAATTCATGGACCTCGCAGGGATTTGAACCCTGGACCTTCTCATATCTAGTGAGACGCTCTAACCAACTGAGCCACAAGATCCCGTCCCATTGAAGTCGATGAATCATTCACAATTCTTTTTACAAATTTCGTAGACGAGTACACTAACCATACGGTGTAGATGAATACTCAGCGCGAACAATGCGCTATATATAACATATATAATTGTTGTGAATCAGCTTGCCTTTTTATAAACGTTGATAAGAATTATTTGCGACCATCCGTAACATATTTAAACATAGAAGTAGGCCGTAGGGTCGAGGAATTATTGTAATAAACGAAGAAAGAATTTATGAAAAATTCATGGACCTCGCAGGGATTTGAACCCTGGACCTTCTCATATCTAGTGAGACGCTCTAACCAACTGAGCCACAAGATCCCGTCCCATTGAAGTCGATGAATCATTCACAATTCTTTTTACAAATTTCGTAGACGAGTACACTAACCATACGGTGTAGATGAATACTCAGCGCGAACAATGCGCTATATATAACATATATAATTGTTGTGAATCAGCTTGCCTTTTTATAAACGTTGATAAGAATTATTTGCGACCATCCGTAACATATTTAAACATAGAAGTAGGCCGTAGGGTCGAGGAATTATTGTAATAAACGAAGAAAGAATTTATGAAAAATTCATGGACCTCGCAGGGATTTGAACCCTGGACCTTCTCATATCTAGTGAGACGCTCTAACCAACTGAGCCACAAGATCCCGTCCCATTGAAGTCGATGAATCATTTACAATTCTTTTTACAAATTTCGTAGACGAGTACACTAACCATACGGTGTAGATGAATACTCAGCGCGAACAATGCGCTATATATAACATATATAATTGTTGTGAATCAGCTTGCCTTTTTATAAACGTTGATAAGAATTATTTGCGACCATCCGTAACATATTTAAACATAGAAGTAGGCCGTAGGGTCGAGGAATTATTGTAATAAACGAAGAAAGAATTTATGAAAAATTCATGGACCTCGCAGAGATTTGAACCCTGGACCTTCTCATATCTAGTGAGACGCTCTAACCAACTGAGCCACAAGATCCCGTCCCATTGAAGTCGATGAATCATTCACAATTCTTTTTACAAATTTCGTAGACGAGTACACTAACCATACGGTGTAGATGAATACTCAGCGCGAACAATGCGCTATATATAACATATATAATTGTTGTGAATCAGCTTGCCTTTTTATAAACGTTGATAAGAATTATTTGCGACCATCCGTAACATATTTAAACATAGAAGTAGGCCGTAGGGTCGAGGAATTATTGTAATAAACGAAGAAAGAATTTATGAAAAATTCATGGACCTCGCAGGGATTTGAACCCTGGACCTTCTCATATCTAGTGAGACGCTCTAACCAACTGAGCCACAAGATCCCGTCCCATTGAAGTCGATGAATCATTCACAATTCTTTTTACAAATTTCGTAGACGAGTACACTAACCATACGGTGTAGATGAATACTCGTTCTTCGTTTATTACAATAATTCCTCGACCCTACGGCCTACTTCTATGTTTAAATATGTTACGGATGGTCGCAAATAATTCTTATCAACGTTTATAAAAAGGCAAGCTGATTCACAACAATTATATATGTTATATATAGCGCATTGTTCGCGCTGAGTATTCATCTACACCGTATGGTTAGTGTACTCGTCTACGAAATTTGTAAAAAGAATTGTGAATGATTCATCGACTTCAATGGGACGGGATCTTGTGGCTCAGTTGGTTAGAGCGTCTCACTAGATATGAGAAGGTCCAGGGTTCAAATCCCTGCGAGGTCCATGAATTTTTCATAAATTCTTTCTTCGTTTATTACAATAATTCCTCGACCCTACGGCCTACTTCTATGTTTAAATATGTTACGGATGGTCGCAAATAATTCTTATCAACGTTTATAAAAAGGCAAGCTGATTCACAACAATTATATATGTTATATATAGCGCATTGTTCGCGCTGAGTATTCATCTACACCGTATGGTTAGTGTACTCGTCTACGAAATTTGTAAAAAGAATTGTGAATGATTCATCGACTTCAATGGGACGGGATCTTGTGGCTCAGTTGGTTAGAGCGTCTCACTAGATATGAGAAGGTCCAGGGTTCAAATCCCTGCGAGGTCCATGAATTTTTCATAAATTCTTTCTTCGTTTATTACAATAATTCCTCGACCCTACGGCCTACTTCTATGTTTAAATATGTTACGGATGGTCGCAAATAATTCTTATCAACGTTTATAAAAAGGCAAGCTGATTCACAACAATTATATATGTTATATATAGCGCATTGTTCGCGCTGAGTATTCATCTACACCGTATGGTTAGTGTACTCGTCTACGAAATTTGTAAAAAGAATTGTGAATGATTCATCGACTTCAATGGGACGGGATCTTGTGGCTCAGTTGGTTAGAGCGTCTCACTAGATATGAGAAGGTCCAGGGTTCAAATCCCTGCGAGGTCCATGAATTTTTCATAAATTCTTTCTTCGTTTATTACAATAATTCCTCGACCCTACGGCCTACTTCTATGTTTAAATATGTTACGGATGGTCGCAAATAATTCTTATCAACGTTTATAAAAAGGCAAGCTGATTCACAACAATTATATATGTTATATATAGCGCATTGTTCGCGCTGAGTATTCATCTACACCGTATGGTTAGTGTACTCGTCTACGAAATTTGTAAAAAGAATTGTGAATGATTCATCGACTTCAATGGGACGGGATCTTGTGGCTCAGTTGGTTAGAGCGTCTCACTAGATATGAGAAGGTCCAGGGTTCAAATCCCTGCGAGGTCCATGAATTTTTCATAAATTCTTTCTTCGTTTATTACAATAATTCCTCGACCCTACGGCCTACTTCTATGTTTAAATATGTTACGGATGGTCGCAAATAATTCTTATCAACGTTTATAAAAAGGCAAGCTGATTCACAACAATTATATATGTTATATATAGCGCATTGTTCGCGCTGAGTATTCATCTACACCGTATGGTTAGTGTACTCGTCTACGAAATTTGTAAAAAGAATTGTGAATGATTCATCGACTTCAATGGGACGGGATCTTGTGGCTCAGTTGGTTAGAGCGTCTCACTAGATATGAGAAGGTCCAGGGTTCAAATCCCTGCGAGGTCCATGAATTTTTCATAAATTCTTTCTTCGTTTATTACAATAATTCCTCGACCCTACGGCCTACTTCTATGTTTAAATATGTTACGGATGGTCGCAAATAATTCTTATCATTTTTTATTATTGTAAAGTCAAATATAATTATTTATATTTAGCTTAAAATTTAAAATTTAAGTATTAAAAATTGTATTTTTTTCCTAATGGGCTACTTGCATGATACTAAGAATTTTTTTTTTTGGAATATATATATATATATATATATATATATATATATATATATATATATATATATATATATATATATATATATAATAAAAGACCCGCTATTTTTTCTTTTTTCAAAATTTTGTCACTTACGGCTACAAATAAATATTTTCTTTTTATGACGTCACAATCACGGATGACATACGTCCTAGTTCTGTAGTTTGCGAAGACAGAGACGGAGATAGTAGAACGTTGTCTGATCCTCGATCTTCCCTTCACCTCTCCCATTCACATTAACGAATCAAATGCTAGTGATTGTGTCGTCATCAAGATAGGACGTATACATTTATGTTAAATTTATTAAATAATAACACAATGTATTTGAAAAATTTATAATGTAAATAATGTTCTGTATATGTTATTAAAACCCAACGTTTTGGCAGCATACACTGAAAAAGACAATGTATGCTGTCGAAACGTTGGGTTTTAATAAAATATACAGAACATTAACTAAAAGGTTGTATTATTGTTGTTGTATTATGAGTTCTGAATTTTTTTTTAATAATATAATAGCCCCTATCTTTTTGTCGGCATAGATCTGCAAAAGAATATTTCTGGACGATTTAGTGATATGTAAAACAATTAATACCGAACGGAGGCACAAAAAAATATATTTTTCAATAATATAATTTATTATTTTCTCCTTGTCTTACGAAAACTCTTCGTACGCCCCTGGCATACTAGTGGCGACGGTGGGGATGCATAGCACGCCGACTGAACACTACAGCACTTCCTCGAATGCGAAAAAAAGTGCCCTTGTTTAAAACTGAGGCCGCCGGCCGTGAAACCATTATGCTATACGTGAGACGAACACCATAACACTATACATGTAGCATTAAACATAGCACGACTACACTAATTTCGTATTTCATTTAAATAAATAGCTAAATTATACTTTGTCTCATAACATTTTATACTTGCTTGACTTTATTTCATGTTTAATTAATTCTATAGTAAACGACTACTTGTCACACGATGGTAATTTACTTTTTATTTACTTTAACATATAATTTCGGCAATTTACTAATGAATTCTACCATTCCTATGGGGAGCAAAAGACAGTATTTTTCACTTTTTTCATAAAAAACTAAATATTTAGGTCATTCTATTAACTATCAGTTTAAATAAACAATGCCTTCTTATTTCCTTTTGTTATTTTTCCTCTTCATTAATCATTCCTCCATTTCGTTCTAATATTTGTTAAAATATTTATCTACTCTAAATAAATCATCAATTTAAGGTTTAGGTGAATCTAGAAATTTATACCCTAATAAAATAGTTCATATAGGGGAAGCTATTAAATAAACTTTATTTTCTCTGGTAATAACACATAAAATAACTCATGACTACGAAATATGGACTTATATAAATTAATAAATGGGACATTACACCCTAGAGAATTCAATAAATATATTTTATAGATGATTTAAACATAAAATGAAAATATGACATCAGAAACAAAGAAATATTTACTTGTTTGAAATATGACTGTCCTGATTGCAAAAGTGTAATATTTTTTTTTCGTCAATAATTATCAGCCAATATTTCTAAAAAAATTGCAATCTGTCCTTTCAGTACATGCAGGATAAGATTGTGTCCGTCTACAAATATACCAGTAAATATTATATACAGGCTGTCTTTAAAATACGTGGACATAAGCACATATTTCTGGGCCTAAAATAAGACGATTTAACTAAATTTGCCTACATACGAAAATGTACGGTTTAGCCTGTATTTATTCATTGTGCTTCAAAGTACTTCTAAAAAATATTTTAGCTAATAATAACTGTGCTCATTTGAAAAAAGTAAAAAGCTGATTGATTGCGCCATGCTATTTTTAAAATAAATGTATGGCCGTATTCTGATTAAAGCTGTGTCTTACTAATCTGTAACTGTAAAATATGGCTTATTACCAATGGTTTGAATGTGTCAATCTGCTTTGTATACCAGGTATCGTTTACTAAACGTCATCTCATGAGCACTCATTGTTGGAGTGGAAGGTGCACCGCAAGGATCACTTTTGTGCCATATAAAATTCGAAATAATTTTGAAGTCGGGCGGAATCGAACTTGGCCCTCAGATTTACGACCAGATATTCAGGCAGACGGCCCTCATCCAGTTTAGATCGTGTCCGGTATGCGACAAATAGGCGAGGGATAACTTCTTCTGGGCGATAGAAATTTAAAACGGTTTTGGAAGCTTAGCACCAGGCATACAATTTGGTGGATATTTTTTCAACGAAAAAAATAGTTAAAGTGACTGATTTTTCTAAATATACCTTAACATGACCTAACCTAATGCACAATTTTGTAATTTTACATCGCTCAGTTGCTCTTTTCCACTTGACCATATCTGATAGCAGAAGGCTTGAAAGTTGTAAAAATTTGGAATATAGCAAAAAAAGTTATGACGTAGAAATGACGAGACCATAAAAAACTCAAATATTTTAAAAACTAAACTAATAACTTTTTTTTTAAATTTTGGTAGTACATATCATACAGTTTTAACCCTTTCGGTACTGACGGAACATATATGTATATCCCACAACTTGTTTAAAAATTGCTACTGAGTATCTAAGTCATTGAATTTACACCACATTCTGTCTTAGTAGTAGATATTATTGATGGCACTGCTGAAACCTATATCAGCCAGTTAGTACTTATAATCAAAAATATCGGAATTGCGGTCACATGCCTGTGTGTTTTGATTTTGCTTTAGTGACGAATACTTGCAAATATGTATGTGTATATTTTATTTGACATGAAAATTGTTTTGAAACTGAATTATATTTAGAAATTATTTTCCATATTGAATTTGTTTGGGATGAATATGTCCCAACAGTGTTTTTGTTAGGACGCAGATGTTGCTACTATGAAAAAAGTTTAGAGGAGGATGAAACTATTTGTGTTGTTGTTGCTTTGTGCAAAATTTGTTTTTTGAAAAGTAATTGTAAATATATTTTTCAGAAGTGAGTAAGAATAATTATAAATTCACTGTTTTTACTGTGTAACAAGGCGAGTACAAAGCATATAACTTTTTATAAACCTCTTCTAAATTATAATTTCAGGAACAATATTTCAACTTTGTTATCTTTGTCAGTCAAAATTTTGTTTAGAAAAAAATATCATTTTCTATTAAATGACTGTTTAGTCTAGTTGTTAATGAGCTTTGACAGTTATTTGTTGACAGTTAAGTATTTAAGTTATTGCAAGCCTACGTGCAGGGCTGATATTTTGATATGGATGCCATGTGATACCTCTTCAACCCCTCAGAGATATTCCTCTCACGAAGATAACGCTTTGTTTTTGAGTAGTCTGTCTTAGATACTCGTGTCAACAAGACATGTAGTCGGTATTAGATACTTGTGTCAACAAGACATGGAGTCTGGTTTGTACTCTTATAGAGTAAACATGTAGTGTTATAGTTTTGGCTCGCATTCTGCGTAACGCGAGTATTTTGGCCTAAGAATGCAGCGGCATCTTTAGGATTTAATTATGTTTAGTGTAATAAATTAATAATAAGTTATTTTAAATGAAAATAAATCATGCAAATAAAAAATAGTTAAAAATCCAAATGTCTGTGTCCATAATGTAAGTGTTCATTTATCACCATAAGATAAGTCCAAGTGTGTGTGTTCCTCTTGACCATAGCCGTGGTTGACCATCCAAGCGACCACCAGTTAGATAAAAATGTCATCGTTGAAAAAGCAAGATCACCAGCATAAGCAATCGCCCCCCCCCTCCCTCGTGTTACAACTGTTGGGACATTTGTGTCCCACACTAAATCCTAGAAGGCTATATATGTCCCGGATATATTTTTAAAGAACGAGCGATGAAAAAAATTTAAAAAATGAAACTGACAGTCTCATACAATCTACATTGAAATTTTGTCGTAAAAGTATTTGAATTCGTAAAAAATAATATCCGTACCGAAAGGGTAAAGGTTTAGATTTAATATAAATAACCAATGGACACAACAGTAGTTACTATCGACAGCGGGAATCGAACTCACTTCTCGCTTAGTATGCAAGATGCGAGCGCGGAACTAATGAGTTAGGTCTGTCTGTTTACTACTATAAATACTCGTACATGTATGTAACTATACTTTAGCACTAAAATAATATTACTATATTATCGTCTTATTATACTAATGTAATTATTATCAATAAAGGATTATAATAATAAAAGTACATAATGCGGAATAGTGTATTAAGTGCAATAAAGGAAGTGGCGTTATGAAAGTACAATAATTACTGCTAAGTTTGCGCTTTTACTCTAGTATGGTAGTTTATCTTCCTAAATGAATCGAATTTGTCGCGGGAACGTATAATCGCCTCTCGTAACCCGCCTGAGTGACGGGATGTGATAATAAACGATACGTAATTATGTAAAACGTGGAAGTGTTAACGCGCTATATATTATCCCAAGAAAGAAAGCCGACTAATTATTATTAATCCCCATAAAACAGACCAATCTAACTATTGTCAATTTGCGATGAAATATCTCTCAAAAAACTGTCATGTTTTTGCCGTGAAATATAGCAATTAGTTTGTATTTTAATTAGATTGAAAGTTAGTTTTTACGGTACATTAATTCCTACAGTTCGTTTTTAAACGAAGAAGAGCAAATTCAATATTTGCCTAGCACGTTTTTCATTTCTTTTCGGCTAGAGCTCAACTATGTTTACACCTAAACACAAAGGATGGAATTCAGCAGGTTGTATTAAGGAAAAGAAATAAAAATATCTACTGGTTAAATGAGGAAATGCATGTTATTGCTGATAGAAATAGTTAAATCCTTTTCGGAAAAAGTAACGTCAATGTAATTTCAAAAATTAAATTCAATTTCAGCTTTATTTTTTTAAAAAATAAACTTTAGCACAGTCAAGTCAAATATTATAAATAAATAAATATATCACCACGGCGCATTACCCATTGCTGGGTGTGCCAATCTGCCTTGTATAAAGATTTCGGTAATGAGACATATTTGTACCGTCCGGGCGTTTACCAGGTGTCACCTTACGGGCACTCATTTCCGACGTGGAGATTGCACCACATGGGTCAATTTTGTGCCATTAAAAATTCGAAATATTTGGCGTTGGTTGGGATTGAAGTTTATGAATATATTAAAATAAATAAACTCATTGAATCATTGTTTTAAGCTCGGCATTAAAATTTATTAATAGCCAGCTTTAATCTGTAAGTTTGATGTTTTAATCATCTTTGACATTTGTCATATTTATTGTCATTTATGGTTTCAATAATACTTGTATTTCATACTTTATTTGAACACGTGGTCTCTCACTTCATTTTTCTGGCACAAAATTACAAAAAAACAAAATTCCTTTGTATATGACAGATATTAAAACGCTTCATATTTTTGACACAGGACTGTTTTAGCTAATACAACCCACAGAATTCCATCTAAAAAATCAGCAATTTTGATGTTTTGTTATTTTGACATAACCTCTTTTATTAGTATGGTTTTGTATCACTCACCAAAACGTTTGTTTCAAACAATGACGAAACAATGGAAAGAACAATGTTTGTATCTTGTCATCAGTTGCTAGATCCTTGGGTTGTTCTGATTAAAACCCAATTAAAGTTAAAATATGCGTGTGAAAACGCCTTTTCTGCAGAGAGTGATTACTTTAACAATTTACTTTAAGTAAAATAAGGTATCTGTAATAGTTCGAAAGTACTGTACTTAATACATATATGAATTTAAATAGACTAGTTTACACAATAGCTACTTGTTTGAAAAGATCTAAATCTATTATTTTATACATATTCTTACACCGTTTATTTTATAAAATATTAATTTATGCATTTATTATTAATTGTTCCTGAAATCTTCTTAAGTGGTTTGTTTTAAAATATATACTGCACGTTCCATTTAAAACTGCCAACATTGGGATCTTGAAAATTTTAAGTGCTACCTATGGCTTTTTGTGCGCCTTTGGTAAACCATCATTCGTTTTTCAAAAAAATCTAGTAAGTTACCAGATAATATATTGATTTTGGTCGACTTTTTATTTTTCTAATAACTATTAATAATCGCGAGGAATGTTTCAAATAACAAAGTTATTTCTTTTACCTTCCGTCACCTTTAGATAGGGAAGGTATTGTGTTTGATCAAAAAATTCAATGATTAGTTTTTAGTGAATAAGCACGTTTTAGGGTCCATATAGTACGATTTTACCATTTTTACGATGATGTCTGTATACTATATATGTGTGTCTGTGCGTGTGTTTGTGTGTGTGACTGTGTGTGTGTGTATGACGAAAGTTTACGGTCGCATAACTTCAATACCACGATTCCAAAAATCATAATTATTTTGTATTCCTGAAGTCTACATCTAGAAGAAGAGGTGTTTGGATTTTGGTTATAATTGGTCAATGGGAAGTACTCTCATTTGAAGATTTTAACAGTTTTTCTTGAAAAAACGCAGTTAAATATCATTTATTGACATTTAATGTTATTATAACTTAAGGAATATATTAATCTCTATACGATTTGATTGCATTTTCTGCTAATATATTCAGATAATTCAAATTGACAGATGTCAGTATCAATTAAAAGTAAATGAATGTGGCAGAGATGATGATGCTGAGATAGATGTTGGGGAAGACACGGAAAGATACAGTAAGGATTGAAAGAGTAAGAAAAATAACTCTAGTGTTAGAAGTTTCTAGAAAGATACAAGAGAGCGATTACATTTGTTTGAACATGAACAGGAGAAATGGAGAATTTATTGGAAGAAGAATGAATAGCTTAGTAATAGAAGGTTGAAGAAACAGAGGAAGACCAAAGATAAGATGGAAGGACTGTATTACGGTAGACTTGAGAGAAAAGGAACTGAATGAGAACGACACGCGAAGCAGAAATGAGTGGAAGAAGAAAATAAAAATAGCGACCCCTCCTGTCAGTAGTAGCTTGTAATCTAGGAATATTCTAATTTAGAATAGTCACTAGATATGTCAGACGTTCAGCAATTGTTAATAAATAAGTGACTTCATTATTATTGTTCATGTAATTATTTTATGTCAATAAATTATTACATTTAAATAAAATACAATACAAAGTATTACATGGTGCCGAAACCCGAATTAAAGGAGAAAGAAAAAATGACTGTAGAAGGAGTAAGTGGATTGAAACCGCCAAAAAATCTGCACATTGACAATGAAAATAACATGGCAGAAGAGTGGAAAAAATGGCTGCAGCAGTACAAATGGTACGAAATTGCTACAAACATGAAAAGCAAGGACCCAGAAGTACAAGTCGCGACATTTATGTCAATAATTGGCGCCGAAGCTGCAACAATCTACAATACGTTCAAGTTAAGTCAAACAGAGGAAAAAAGTATTGAGAAAATAAAAACGAAGTTTGAGGAATACTTCGTTCCAAAAATAAATACTACATATGAACGTTACATATTCAATCAAGTTACACAACAAGTAAATCAACCATTTGATGAATTTCTCACATTGTTAAGAACAAAAATCAAAAATTGTGATTTTGGAAAACTGGAAGAATCGCTTTTATGTGACAGAATAGTAATAGGAATCAACTCCAATACAGTACGTGAAAGATTACTAGCAGAAGATAAGTTAACATTAGAAAAGGCAGTAAACATTTGTAAAGCAAGTGAATTGGCAAGAAAGCAGTTAAAATCACTGAATGAAACCAGTGAAATAGACCAAAGTATAAATGAGGTACGGAAAAAAGAAGCAAGAAAGCAAAGTAAAAATTCGCACATAAGAAAAAATCAAGAAAAAGATGAACATTTCGATTGTAGAAGATGTGGCACGAAGCATGGCAAAAAGTCATGTCCAGCGTTCAACAAATTATGCAAAAAATGCAATAAAAAAGGACACTTTGCGAAATGTTGTAAAACAAAATGTGTTAACACATTACAAACTAAAGAACAAGAAGAAGTAATGTATATATCGAGTTTGAAAAATTTTGGTTGTGAAAAGAAAGATTGGTTTGAGTTTCTCGAACTACCCAAAAAACAACAAGTTAAATTTAAACTAGACACAGGAGCGCAGTGTAATGTCATCACAGAAACTATTGCACAAAGATCAAATTTGCAAGTGAAAAGGTCAAACATCAAAGGATTAGTATGTTTTTCAAATCAACGACTGGAAGTTAAGGGCGAATGTGTCGCAGATATTATGATAGAGAGAAATAAGAAGAAAAATCAAGTAAAATTCGTGGTAGTAAGTAAAAATCTACAACCTATTTTAGGAAAGGATACATGCGTAAAACTTGATTTAATAAAGCGAATATATACAGCAAATGAAGAAATATTCGACGGCATTGGTTGCTTAAAGAACTTCGTATACGACATAGATTTAGTGGAAAATGCCAAATTAGCAATATACCCAGCAAGAAAAATACCTTATGCCATCAGAGATGAAGTAAAACAAGAGCTAGAAAAAATGTCAAGCATGGGAATTATCAAACCTATAACAGAGCCAACGCCAGCTGTTTCTCCAATGGTCATAGTGAAACAGAACAACAAAATTAGGTTATGTATTGATCCGTCAGTCATAAATAAAAACCTAAAAAGGCGACATTATCCGTTAAATACACTGGAAGAAATTGCAGCGAGAATAAGTGGATCAAAAATATTCACTCTTTTAGATTGTAGAAAGGGATATTGGCAAATCAAAGTGTCAGAAAGAACTGCCAAAATATTGACGTTCGCTACACCATGGGGACGTTATACATTCCAAAGATTACCATTTGGATTGGCATCTGCGCCGGAAATTTTCCAGCAAATAATGAACAATATATTGAAAGACATAAAAGGTGTAGAAATTAGTATGGATGATATTCTAATACATGCTGCAAATAGAGAAAAGCTAGAAGAAATAACATCGATAGTTATTCAGAAATTACAAGAAGCAGGTATGAAATTAAACAAAGAGAAATGTGTCTTTGCACAAGAAGAACTAAGATTCTTGGGTCACATAATCTCAAGTGAAGGTCTACGAACAGACCCAGCCAAAGTAGAAGCAATCACAGCTATGAAAGCACCAAGCAATGTCAAAGAACTGCAAAGATTTTTAGGAATGGTGACATACGTAGCAAAATTCATTCCTAAATTATCAGAAATAACTACACCATTAAGATCTCTCTTAGAAAAGCAAAACGAATGGAGGTGGGAAAATACTCATCAAGAAGCATTCGAAAAATTAAAAGAAAGTATGAAAAATCCACCGGTGGTAAGTTATTATAACACAAAACTACCAATAACTTTGTCGGTAGACGCGAGTAGCACTGCAGTAGGAGCAGTAATGCTGCAAGAAGACAAACCAATAGCATATGCGACCAAGTCACTTACTAAATCCCAAATAAATTATAGTCAGATTGAAAAAGAGACTTTAGCAATAGTCACAGCGTGCAAAAAGTTTCATGAATATATTTGGGGACAGAAAAATGTAACAATTGAATCAGATCATAAACCTTTGGAAACGATAATGAAAAAACCATTACAAGAAGCACCACCAAGGTTACAAAGAATGCTGTTGGAAATTTTACCGTACAACGTCATAGTCAAATATAAAAAAGGAACGGAATTGTTTATCGCGACACACTCAGTCGCGATTGTCTTACTAAAGAAGAAGCTGATGAAGATCCAAATAAGTTATTAAAGATACATGTAATCACACCATTTTCAAGAGAAAAGATGGAAAAAGTTAAACAGATCATACAGGAAGATAAAGAATTATCAATTTTAAAAGAAACCATTTTGAGAGGATGGCCTGAAGAAAGAAGTACAAATAATGAAACATTGAATAAATACTGGTCATTCAAAGAACAGTTATCAGTTTATGATGGGCTAATATTCAAAAATGATCGTATACTAATACCAGCTAAATTAAGAGAAGAAGTTATTAGAGTGGGTCATTTGAGTCATAAAGGTACACAAGGAACAGTAAGATTTATTAAAGATCATGTTTTTTGGCCAAAAATGTCAAAAGATATAGAAGAAAGAGTAAGAAAGTGTAAAATATGTCAAAAGCGTCAAAAAGATAATCCATCAGAGAAGATATGGTTGCAAACAATTCCAACTAGACCGTGGACAATGGTAGCATCTGACTTGTTCAAATTTAATAATGATTTTTACATTGTCATAGCTGACGCATACTCTGGATTTTTTGATGTCAAATTATTGAAACATATAACAAGTTCAGCAGTCATTCAAGCTTTGAAAAGTTGGTTTGCTGTTCATGGAATTCCGGAAGTATTAGCTACTGATAATGGTACGCAGTACACTTCACAAGATTTTAAAAAATTCAAAAATGCATGGCAATTTGCACACAGATATTCATCTCCAGAGTTTCCAAGATCAAATGGATTAGCTGAAAGATATGTGCAAGAGGCGAAAAACTTGATCAGAAAATGTGTAGAAGAAGGTTCTGATTTACAATTAGCTCTTCTGCATCATAGAAATACTCCAAGAGACAAACTAGGTTCTCCAGTACAAAGACTCATGAATAGGAGAACTAAAACTCTAATGATAACCAGTCCAAAGTTATTAAATTCAGAAGTAATTAAAGGAGTTCAAGAAGAATTGAAGAAGATTAAAGAAACAGAAAAGAAATACTCTGATAGAAACAAGAGAAAACTTCCGGAATATACAGAAGGTGAAAAAGTTTTGTATCGAAATGAAGAAAAAGATTGGTGTCCAGCTACCATAACAGAAAAAAGTGAAGAACCAAGATCATATATAATAAGTACACCAGAAGGGAAAGTCTTTCGAAGAAATAAATGGCATTTAAGAAAATATAACATAGACGAAAAAGTAGAAGAAACATCAGTTCCAGCCAGTACTACAGAAACATCTGCAAAATCAATTTCTGATACACCAGCCAATAGTACAGAAACAGCATTATCTAGAACTGAAAAATCAACGTCCGATACAACCAAGAATGAAGCAACAAATTTGACCACCCGATCTGGAAGAAGAATTAACAGACCAAAGATTTTAAATTTGTAAATTATAATGCTGTTAATTATTGTAAATTTATTATTATCAGAAGAAGGGGGATGTCAGTAGTAGCTTGTAATCTAGGAATATTCTAATTTAGAATAGTCACTAGATATGTCAGACGTTCAGCAATTGTTAATAAATAAGTGACTTCATTATTATTGTTCATGTAATTATTTTATGTCAATAAATTATTACATTTAAATAAAATACAATACAAAGTATTACACCTCCCGAATAAGTAAAGCTAAAGAAGAAGAAGATGTCAGTGTCAAGTGCCATTTGCATAGTTTGTTTATTAAATAATTTTACTTGAAATTTAGAATCTTTTGAAAGAAAATTTATGTGTGGAATTTATACATAATACACAGGATTGACAGAAGGTATTGTGCTGGCCACATCAGATTTTTTGGCTATATATTACCGTGCGAAAATAATTTTTATGGTTTAATTTCCGAAAGATAACACAAATTTATATTTTAGGAAATGGAACTTATTTGTTTTTTTCATATTTTCTCTTTTCTTTTTTTTACCGAAACTACTGTATATAAACAATATGATTACAAGACTGTTAATACGGGTTAGTGTAAAATTTACTGTTGAACTTAGTTCTCAAAGTGGGTATTCGTTTATAGGTAGTTGTTATCTTCACTCAATTTTAAGGTTAGGGGTATTTTTTTTGTCAATTAATTATATGTATTAGCTTTAGACTCCATAATATTCAATATTTATATGCAGTGGCGACTTGTGCCTTTTAGGAATGCGAAGGCAAATTTTGTACTAAAAACTATGAACTCTACTTACTCAAAAAAAAATCATGAAAAATGCTAGATTGAAAAAACCTTACAAATATTCAAGTTTTAGTTACGAGGGTCATTTCATAAATATTGCACACAATTGTTAGTTTATTCATTTGTTTATTTTTATTATACTATCTCTTTACAATCCTTCGATATAGTCTCCCTGCTTCTCAATGACCGAGTCCCAACGTGTGGGAAGCTTTATTATTCCATCCAAGACACCATCTCTATTCATTTGTCGAATGGCTTGGGTAACGGAAGCATGAAGCTATTCCAGAGACGGAAAATGATGTCCACGCATAAGCTGTTTCAGCTTTGGGAATAGGTCGAAGTCTGGTGGTCTCATGTCCGGACTGTAGGGAGTATGAGGTAACACTTCTCAACCGTATTCACGCAGTTTTACGATTATGACATTCCCAATGGGGAGGGGGCATTGTTATAGAGAATGAGTGGCTCAGCCTCGAGCAACTGAGGTCGGGTTTCGTGCAATTGTCTGCGAAGTTTTAGCATGAAGGCCCGATAATAAACTGCTGTGACACTTGTTCCACATGGAACTCTGTCTGGCATGATGATTCCTTTGTAATCATAAGCAAAGATCATCATTTGTTTGACTTTTGATTGAACTCTCCGATTTTTTTTTGGCCCTGGAGAATTTGGACCTCCCCTCGTTGGACTGTGATTTCGATGTACTACGGTAAACTGTTAAGTTACCGCAAACTTTACTTAAAGCATTGTGTATTTCCGTTGTGTTCGTGTAACGTAAAGTTTCGATCTTAATGTACGACCTCTAATCTTCAACAGTTGCAACACCCAAGACACGTGAAGGCTCCATTTCTAATTAACGTTTGTGAAAAATAGATTATGCTATAGTTGAAAACAAAACACACGCTCTTCCCCAAGCCCTCTACTACAACTGACGTAAATGTCTGTTGTTGCATCATCCAATTCGCAGTGTGGCCAACCTGTGCAATATTTATAAAATGACCCTCGTACTTACTAGTTTAAACATAACAGCTATTCTAAGTAATAACACCGTGAATGAAGATCGCAGATCGCACAATTCGCATCGTCACTGCGCCACTGTTTGCTTGGAAATTGCAGACGCAGACTACTGCACTGAGACACTGACTATCCATACCTATACTCAAACGAACAATCTCGATGTGCAGCGAGTTACCAAGTGATGCTATTGGCCGGAGTTATTGCCTCCTATGCTGTTTTTTCTCTCTATTTAACTCATGTGTTGCATCTTAGTTGTTGTAACTATTTCAAGGTCAAAATTACTTATCTGTACACTTTAGAGGGGGATAGGTAGAGACAAATTTAAGTTTTCCTCCGGTAAACCCAATTCATTGAATAATATTGATTTCTCTCTTTAAATAACGCATATAATGGAAAAAAATAACCACTATTTTTTTTTAATATATCATATTAAGCAAGTGATTCATAATAGTACATTTCTTAAGAGGAGGTTGCGCCGTGACGAGTCGTCACTGTTTATTTGTCTTTAAATTATTTGAAAAACAACAATGCTTAATTACAATAAAGAAAATTTGATAACAGTAATGAAATGACTAACTAATAATCTTAAAAAGGCAAAATAAGTTAAAATGTGTGATACAATATATTCCATTCAAATTGAAGTAAAAGTTATGCAGCGGGAACATTTTTGTTCTTACAGGCTGAGACATCTGGTAGATACTGTAAGATACCCTAGTATCTGGGGGAATGTGAGTTGTTGGTACTAGGGAAATTACTAGATAAATGTCAATTATTGAGTATTGAATGACAATTTGTTTAAGTTGAAAATAAAACATATTGCCAAAAGATCAGTGTTTATTTTGTAGTCAAAAGAAGTAACATGGTGTCAGGTTTCTCACAATAAAGAGAAAAAAGGGAAAAGAAAGCACGCAACTCTATAAAAACGAAGCTAACCAATTAACCTAGAAGAAAAAAAAATGGTGGAACAGCAACAACAAATGTTGCAAATGCAAACACAAATTGCAGAATTACAAAATCTTATTGCAAATATGCAGGTACTGGGTCAGGGGCAGCAAACCACGTCAGGTACAGCGAGTAGTCAAGCTACGACACAATATTTCCCGGCGCCAATACCCGAAAAGTTTTCATTTCAAGAAGCCGATTGGGAAACTTGGAGTGCGTATTACGAGAGATACAGAATTACCACCAATCTAAATCAAGCACCTGAGGTAATACAAATTAATAACATTTTACTTCATATGGGTCCAAAAGTTAACAAAGTTCTAGAACGACTACAGAAAACACAAAATGATTTTAAAACATATATAGAGCTAATAGATGCATTTAACAGCTATTATACGAAAAAGACAAACGTAATTTACGAGCGTGCCAAATTTAATTTGCGTAAGCAAAAGTTAAATGAAAGTGCAACAGAATACATTAATACTGTTATCACTATGGCTAAAACTTGCAAATATGGGGAGCTCGAAGACGAACTAATAAGAGACAAGTTAATCGTAGGCATCAGAGACCAAAAACTATCAGAAGCTCTACAGTTAGATGATAAACTTACATTAGAGAAGACCATTGACAAAATTAAACAAAATGAAAGTATTAAAACGCAAAATGAAGAGATACATAAGCAGCAAGAAAACAGCTACAATGTGGATCGAGTTTACAAAAAGAAAGCCGAGGAAACAAAGTTGAATAAGTTTCACAACAAAAGTACTCTTCCAAGTAAAGGCCCGTATCCACAGTGCAACAGATGCGGTGCGAAACCGAGTCATCCTCTAAAAGAGTGCCCTGCACTTCAAAGGAAGTGTGGAAAATGCGGATTAAAAGGTCATTACAAATTTTTTTGTAGAACTAAAGTAACCAGATGTGTGGAAGAATCTGAAACATCCAGTAACTCAGAAAGCAGTAAGACGGGTGAACTTTCAGAAGTCAAGATAATTGGAAAAATAAATAAGGTAAAAGATCCGTGGACAGTTAAACTAAAAATAGGGAAAGAAACACTGACCTTTAAAATAGATACAGGCGCAGATGCGACCATAATCACTACTGAAGAATATGAAAGACTTAAACAGAAATTTCCACTAAAGTCGACAAGTATTACTCTCGTCGGCCCAGGAAGAAATGAACACAGAAAATTAGAAACAGTAGGTGCTATCAAAATTCCGGTAGACGTTAAGGGAAAACAAAAACACATGAAAATTACTCACCTTAATAAATTCGTCAAGCGAGAGCGATACCAATTACCGGCAGTTGATGAATCAATAGCACGTATACAAGACGGCAAAGTTTTCTCAAAACTAGACTGTTCGTCCGGCTTTTGGCAAATGGAATTAACGGAAGAATCGAAGAAATATACGGCTTTCATCACACCATATGGAAGATTCGTATACAACCGATGCCCGTTTGGCATCTCGAGCGCACCGGAAGTGTTCCAGAAAAAGATGAGCCAAATTATAGATACTTGTGGGTTAAAGTCGGCGATACCACATGCAGATGACATTATTATAAGCGGACGTGATAAAGAAGAACACGACAAAAACTTACAAATAGTGTTAAAAACAATACAAGAAAACGGACTTACATTAAATTTTAAAAAGTGTGTTTTTGGGGTTTCACAAATTAAATATCTTGGTTATGTAATTACGGATGAAGGTATACAACCAGACAATGAACTAGTTCAGGCGATCGTAGATTATCCTAAACCAACCTGTGTCAAAGACGTAAGACAATTTTTGGGAATGGTGACCTACTTAAGCAAGTTCATAAACAATTACTCCAACATAACACACGCGATACGCCAACTACTCCATAAGAAAAATCAATTTATTTGGGGAGTAGAACAAGAAAAGTGCTTTAACGAACTAAAAAGTTTAATAATATCTGTTCCAGTTTTAGCAAAGTATAATGTAAACTATAGGACGAGAATATCCGCTGACGCTTCAGCCTATGGACTGGGAGGGATGCTTGAGCAACAGCAACCGGATGGCACGTGGAGATCAGTATGTTTCTGCTCCAAATCTCTAAGTCCAGCTGAACAACGATACGCTCAAATTGAAAAGGAGTGCCTGGCAATTACATTCACGTGCAACAGGCTACGACAATTTATAATCGGAAAGCAATTTGAGATTAGAACTGATCACAAGCCACTCGTCCCAATATTAATGGATAAACCAATAAATGATATGACGGCAAGATTACAAAATTTCAGAATGAAACTAGCAATATTCGATTATAAGGTCACACATGTTCCTGGTAAAAAGTTGTATGCACCAGATGCTCTGAGCAGAGCACCATTACCTACAGGAACAACTGACGAAGACGTAATCTTATCAGCGAAAATAAAACCTATAAATTTACTACAGTTAATTCATAAAAATGAAGAAGAAATATTTGAAATGCAACGGGAGGATGATGCATTAAATATAATAAGAGAATATGTCCAAAAAGGATGGCCAGAAAAAAACACTAAACAGGAAAACATCGTGAAACCTTTTTACAAGTATCGGAATGAAATATCATGTGTCGATAACATTCTTGTTTTTCAAGACAGAGTAATCATACCTATCAAACAAAGACAGGGATGTTTGAAAGAAATTCATTCAGGCCACTTGGGAATTAACAAATCCAAAGCGAGAACGAGACAGACAGTATGGTGGCCAGGAATTGGAGGAGAAGTAAAGGAGATGATTGAAAACTGCGAAATATGCTTAAAGAATAAAACAACTGTAGCGGAACCATTACTGCACCTGGAGATGC
Source organism: Harpalus rufipes (assembly GCA_951394225.1). Lineage (NCBI taxonomy): Eukaryota > Metazoa > Arthropoda > Insecta > Coleoptera > Carabidae > Harpalus > Harpalus rufipes. Next base: position 34,590,375 of record OX596279.1, read on the forward strand.
CAACGCTACCATGGCATACAGTCGCTACAGACTTACTCGAGTGGAAGGGTGAAACTTACTTAGTAGTCCAAGATTACTATAGCTTATTTCTGGAAATAATAAAAATGAAAAAGACCGAAAGTAAACACGTCATCGAAGAAATGAAGAAAATGTTCGCAAGATTTGGCATCCCAAAAATTGTAAGGAGCGATAACGGCCCTCAATATGACAGCCATGAATATAAAGAATTCTCTCAAACTTATGGATTTAAATGGAAATCAAGTAGTCCGATGTTTCCTCAATCTAATGGAATGGCGGAGAGCGGAGTGAAGACAGCGAAAAGAATACTCAAGAAATCGGAAGACTTTTATTTGGGTCTTTTGGCATATCGCAACACTCCATTAAATTGCGGGTCATCGCCAAGCCAACTTCTTATGAGTAGAATACTGAGGGAAAGGATACCAATATCAGAAAGAAAACTCAAACCAAAATTACCAGATCACGACGCAGTCAAGAAAAAGAAGGAAGAAGAAAAAGAAAAACAAAAAGTGTACTTTGACAAAAGACACCGAGTCAAAGATAAACGACAACTAGAAAAGGGTGAACGTGTGTGGATCTTCGATAAGAAAGTTGAAGGCATAGTTCAAGGACTAGTAGCACCAAGATCATACTTAGTTCGAACGGACAAGGGGGTGATTAGACGAAATAGAATCCATCTTCAAATGTTAGCATCAACTAAATATCCACCGGATGCTCCAGACATAAATGAGTCAACAAGGACAACGGATCAGAACCCATCAACCAGGACCAAAAGTTGTCGTCCATTCAGAAAACCACAATACCTAAAAGACTATGTAAAATAAAAATATGTTTTTGTATGTATCCATTTTGAAATTGTATTTTTGAAAAAAAAAGAAAAAGAAAAGGAGATGTAAGATACCCTAGTATCTGGGGGAATGTGAGTTGTTGGTACTAGGGAAATTACTAGATAAATGTCAATTATTGAGTATTGAATGACAATTTGTTTAAGTTGAAAATAAAACATATTGCCAAAAGATCAGTGTTTATTTTGTAGTCAAAAGACGTTACAGATACCAACATGATAAACATAATATTATTAGGTTAAATATAAGTTGCCGCCCCTAGTATTAATATACCGTACTAAGACAATTTGCAATATTTTTTAATGTTCGTGAAATAATTTAATATTTGCCTGAAACATTAGGGGGTGCCCAAGCACCCACAGCACCCTCCGAAACTTCGCCTATGATCATAGAAAATAGAAAAAATCTGATGCGGCCAACACAATACCTTCCGTCAATCCTGTATATTATGTATAAATTCCATACATAAATTTTCTTGCAAAAGATTTCAAATTCATAAACGAACTATGCAAATTGCACTTGACACTGATATCTTCTTCTTTAGCTTTTCCCATTCGTTAGGGGTCGCTATTTTTTATTATCTTCTTCCACTCATTTCTGTTTTGCGTGTCGTTCTCATTCAGTTCCTTTTCTCTCAAGTCTTCCGCAATGCAGTCCTCCATCATATCTTTAGTCTTCCTCTGTTTCTTGAACCTTCTATTACTTAACAATTCATCCTTCTTCCAATATATTCTCCATCTCTCCTCATGATATGTTCAAACAAATGTAATCGTCTCTCTTGTATCTTTCTAAAAACTTCTAACATTAGAATTATTTTCCTTATTCTTTCAATCCTTACCGTAGCTTTCCGTGTCTTCCCCAACATCTATCTCAATATCCTCATATCTGCTACATTCATTTACTTTTCATTGATACTGACTGTCAATTTGAATTATCTGAATTAATTAGCAGTTTCCATGGTTGGCATAGCTGGCTGATTTATGAAATTTAATATCTTTATAATTCTTTAACTCTATATCTATTGAATATGAAGTATAAAATCGTATAGAGAATAATATATTATTTAAGTTATAATAGCGTTAAATATCAATAAATGATATATAACAGCGTCTTTTCAAGAAAAAGTGTTAAAATCTGCAAATGAGGGTAATTCCGGTTGACCAATTATAACCAAAATCTAATCACCCATTCTTCTGGATGTAAACTTGAGGAATTTTTGGTATCGTGATATTGAAGTTATGCGATCCGAAACTTTCGTCACACACGCACACACACAGACACATATACATACATACAGACATCATCGTAAAAATGGTAAAATCGCATTATATGGACCCTAAAATTTGCTTATTCATTAAAAACTCATCATTGAATTTTTTGACCAAAGACAATACCTTCCTTACCTAAAGGTGACAGAAGGTAAAAATGGAAAATGGTAAAATAAAATATGGGTTCCATTTAAAAAATATAGTTCTGTGTTGTATCTCGAAAATTAAGTCTCATTAAAATTATTTTCGCACATCACTGGATATCTGATTTTATTATATGAAACAATTTAGAAATATAAAAAAATAGAGTTTGTCGTCATTATTTAGTAGCCTAATTTTTTTTCTTTTAAAGGACATCTATGATAGCCTCCCACAGGCGCCCAAAAAGTCTACTATAGAAGGCGTTTAACAGACATCACCCAGCGTCTGTGCCCAAAGGCTTTCAACGTTTCAATTCTGTCAGAGAGAGAGAGAGAGAGAGCGCCACATTTGTGCTTTTTGAATAATGGAAACAATTGAATGCGTTTGGATTTGAATCCGAGTCGTCAATACCATAACTGATCACATGACGAACACAACTGTAAAATCTTAAATAATAATAGTGTTCTATTTATTTCATTGTTACTCTCTTACATAATATTAACAATTCTGATTTTAATTCATTGCACGTTTCTTTTCGAATTCTTTGTAAATTTCCATGTTGTAGTGGTTATGATAATGAATAATCCTGACGATAAAGAGATTAGAAGAAGCATATCCAAACGATAATAACTATGAACAATAACTTGTTAAGATTCTGAAATCGGTAGGTATAATAATTCTCAATAAGTTTCATACTTTAAAATGGTAATTACACCATGCTTGGTTGCACATATGTAAATATATTGCGTACAATTGTCATCCTAACATTATTGAGTCAAAAATATTCAGTTTAATATAAATTGTAATTTTGTATTACGAATGCATGTCCATCGTTAATACAAATTTTAGAAATCATTTTCGAGTGATGTTTTACAAAAACTGGTATAAAAAACGCATAGAATTTGTCAAGCCAATATGCTTGAAAAACCAAAGGAAGTTTTTCCGAAGAATATAAATTTAATTTCACTAAGTAATTTTTTCGGTTAAATGTTTATAACAATGTTCGTTTTTGTTATATTAATACATATGCATTTTGTATTTATAAATACTTTTAGTTGTTTTTTTAACTTCTTTTCGTATGGAGTTGATTAGCAGGTAGCTTGGGCTGTTAGGAAGGGGGTAGACATGACCCCAGTTCGCTTAGGTCTCTTTAGTATTAAAGAAAACCATAAGCAAAACAAGAAGGGCATGTCTCCGTGGAGCAACGGATTACTATCAAGTTTTTGGCCAAGGAAGGCGTAAGTCCAACCGAAATTTTGCGGAGGTTGAAGGCCCAGTGCGGGGACAACACGTTTTTAAGGACCCGTGTCTTTCCTTGGCAAAAGGAGTTCTCTGAAGGGTGAGAAAGGGTCGAGAATCAGAGCCACGATTGTCGCCATTCGGAATATCATGAACACTGATAAACACATAATGAACAACGCACAATTAATACGCAATATAAATTATTAACTTATTGGATGCCGCAAAATTGTTCTATCGAAGGAAAAGAAAAACGCAAACTGTTAAAAATGTCATTTTGCTTCATGACAACGTCAGGCCCCACACAGCAAACATTACGAGGCAAAAATTGAACAGAATTGGCTGAGAAACGTTGGAACATCTACGCTATAATCCCGATTGTTCACCGTTTTGGGCCCCTCAAAGAATCGATGGGAGGCCATCGACTCGACGACGATCGGGCGGTGAAGGAGTTTGTGCTCCAATGGCTATGTGAAGGTTGTGCTAGTTTCTACCATGAAGGGATTAAAAAACTCCCAATCTGTTGGGAAAAATGCGTTTCTAGGGCGCGGGATTATGTAGAAAAATAATATGTTTTTGTAAACTTTTTAAAATAAACCCAGAATTAAAAAAAATAATCCCGTTTCTATTTGATTCATCCTCGTACATTTTTACAATCATTGATATATTATAAATGAAGCTATTTGCACATACAGTATGTACGAATAACTGGCTATTTGCTTTGCACATATAGTTTCTAGATCATCGGCTACATACTACTCTTTTGTAAAAGAGTTCCAAATTTCATTAATTTTCTACTTGAATTGTATATTAGTTTCTTGGCCTTTGCAATATTTTTTTTTCATTATATTTCTCATTTAGACTAAAAATATTATTTTTCCAATATGATTAATTATAAATTTAATTGTGAATAATTAATTTTATTTTGTTGAATATTTTTTTGTACATATTGTTAAGAAATACGGACTTCAATGATGTTGGTTTCATAATAAACTTTCTTTCTGAATGAATATTTTAATATATTTTTCTAATTTGTATCAAAGAACAACACTTACAACAGTCATGTGTCATAGTAACATAACAATGATATAGAGAAAAACATTCTGTGTATTGTGTTGGCGGTAGGTGCGCTGTGCGAATGCGAATGCACCCACACATACGCACCCACGCACCCGCGCACGCTCTTATAGCATTAACACGAGTAGCGCCAGCCTAAGATCTTTTGTCTTACAACGTCATACACAATGTCACATTGAGATACTGCTAATCGCAGAAATATAGATAGTGTAAGAAGAATGTTTAATATGATGTAGAGTAGGCATGGTAGGGGTCATTAAATATGTACCAATAAATTTTCAGTTTATATTTATATGAGGTCTGTGTGTCATTGAATAATTCATTCAATAAGTAATCAAAAGTGCACGATAAGAAAACCTTTATTGTGCTTATTTGTTAGCAAATGTAAATGTTTAAATCGTAGAAATAGGCTTAATGATCAAGGTAATTTTAATTAACGAAGAAAGATTTTGTAAAAATAACATTATTTAATGCGATTAAGTACAAAAATTATCCTATATTGGTAATTTATTTTTTTAATGTTATTTTGTTCAGTTTTTCAAACTCTATTCAATGTGTATACTGATTTTATTCAAACCCTAAGTCATATGCAATTTATGTTCCATACTTTCAGTCACTAATAGGTTCATTTCAAGTCTAAACTAAAAACATCACATAGCGTAAATTTGCCTAACAATGATTTACCACGTTTTGGAAAATCACTCTTCCATTGTTATTGGTATTAAATTTTAGTAAGCACAAGAAAGTTTTTTTTGCCGTGTGAATAGACAAATTCTAATGTGTTAAGTATGTCATCTAAATCAAAACATTACAATACAAAATTGTACTCTGTACAACTAAAGCTTTTAAATTCAGAAGTATCTAAGAGCCAAAAATTTTTATCACATTGTTACATGAAAACGTTTTAGTTTTAGAAATGGTATGTGCCATAAAATTCAAGCCGTGGATGAAATGCAAAGCCCAAAATAGAACAAACTTTATGAATACAGAGTTGTATGATTGCAGTATTAAAATATTGTAACGTTTTATTTATATGGGTGAAGTGTAAAAATCAGAGAAATATTATTATTATTATTATTAAAATAATACGTTTATTAAATGATAAATAATTAGAATAAATATTAAAATTATAATAAAAATAACTAACACTATGATTAAATAATTATTGCCACTAATTTAAGACTAAACACTAAGATTATTTATTTAAACAATATTTGTATCACTATATTATTTATATAACTATATTTATTTATGTTAACAACTCGTAGAATGTTTATTTATATCACTAACTTCATTGCTCGTTGCTTCTATATATCAGACTATCTCTCCGCTGTCCTTCGGACGGTATTTATACAGCCCAATGTCCGTTTGGAACTTTCCGACGCGACCATCATCGAATACAAAGGATCACACCACCGGATGTAATTAACCAGTCTAAACGCGATTGTCAATCCAGCTGTATCTTTGTCGATGATCAACTACTCTACAACCATCTTAAGATTGAAAGCCAACAGTTGTAGAACTGCTTCGATGTTTTGCAGCGTTTCTGCTTGATGCGGAATTGTAAGCCTTTGGGTTATCTAATCCATCGCGAAAGTGTTCTTGCCAGCCAAAATCGTTGCAAAGAGATAATGAAGTAACCCCAAACGCTTTTTATCCAGAACGACGCAAATCTAAGAGGTCAACAACTAAATTAATATTAATAAAACTTAAATGGGAAGTTGATGAAGGTTAGTTAAAAATAGTTTGAGTGCTAAATCATAGATGGCGCTGTTATTTGGCGATACAGAAAATCAGTTCTAAATTTTTATAGCTACACGTGCAATTATTATTATTATTATTATTATTATTATTATTATTATTATTATTATTATTATTATTATTATTATTATTATTATTATTATTATTATTATTATTATTATTATTATTATTATTATTATTATTATTATTATTATTATTATTATTATTATTATTATTATTATTATTATTATTATTATTATTTAGTTTATTCACCTAAGTCTAGTACATCTAAGAGCTACAAGGTAAATAATTAAATACAATACATTAGCAAAATTGTACTTTTCATTTTCAGGGCTCTAAGATTGCTCGTAATGATGGCCTAAACTTCGGGTTGGCAGGATGGAGATCTCTTCTGCTGACTAGGATGTGGTCTTTAGGTGTCCTAGTCGGTTTCAACCATATTCCAGCTATAAACCATACAGCTGAGGATATATGGGATTTTAGGAAAGTACTTTTCTTATAATGTGGGCTGTTCCATATATTGCTTGTTTTTGAATTTCATATGGGTCGTGATTTCCAGGGATGCGTTTGACATTTTTAATAAATTCCTTATTTACATAACCTGTCGCTCCAATTATTACTGGAATTATTTCGCATTTTGTTTTCCACATACGTTTAATTTCAATACACAAGTCTTTGTATTTTAGCTGTTTTTCGGCATCCTTTGTTATTATTTTCTCATCGGCTGGTACGGAGACGTCAATTAAGTATGTAGTACAAGGAGTTCTAACAATAATATCAGGTCTATTAGCATTGATGGTTCGGTCAGTTCGCACTCCCATATCATACAATATCGTTACATTTCCGTTTGCATTATTCACTACTTTCTCTGGTAGATATTTGTACCATAGCTGTTCATTTGTTTGTCCTATATAATGATTGTAGAGATTGTAGTGAATAAGATTGCAGATTTTATTATGCCGTATGACATATTCAGTTTTGGCCAATTCTGAGCAGGATGACATTATGTGATGGATGGTTTCATCTGCAGCTTTACAAATTCTGCATGACTTGTTTTCGGATGATTTATGGATTTTCTTTCCTATATATCTTGTTGTTATGGCTTGTTCTTGAGCCGCTGTTATTAAACTCTCCGTTTCCCCTTTAATTCTTCCTCTTCTTAGCCACATGAACGATTCGATTTTGTCATATTCTATTTTTTCCATGTCGCGTAATTTTTGTCCATTATTATTATTATTATTATTATTATTATTATTATTATATTATTATTATTATTATTATTATTATTATTATTATTATTATTATTATTATTATTATTATTATTATTATTATTATTATTATTATTATTATTATTATTATTATTATTATTATTATTATTATTATTATTATTATTATTATTATTATTATTATTATTATTATTATTATTATTATTATCTCTTTATTTCACAAACTACTAATACATATATTACATTATAAAATGAAAATACAATACAAATTATTGTTGGTCCCGATATTCTGGATAAATATGTATTCCGCAGTTCGGAAGAACCACTCCATCCGGCAGCTTATTATTATTATTATTATTATTATATATTATTACGCACAAAATTGTATTGTACTCTATATTGGCAACATCGAAGAAGATTACTGTTACGATTTTATTTTACGAACAATTAAAAATCTGAACATGTTTTGAGTTATGCATGGAAAATGATTGCCAAAAAGGCACATTTTTCTCAAGAAAATCGCCACATCTGTACATGCAATGGTAGCCTGTAGCAGGTAGTTTCACTCTTCTTCAAAACATACTTTGTGAATATGTAAGGAGAGGAGAAGAGAGTCACATTTTTAGTTGATTACCTGTCAGTTAAACAAAGTTCATGGAGTAAATTAGAAGTAAGAAAGTACCTACTCAAGTTCCAAATTTGACCTGGATTATTTTTAATTGAGTTTTACAATACATTCTCCTCTAACATTAACTGTTTTGAGATGTGTTACTCTTCTTCGGGGATAATGATATAGCAACAGTAATATTTGCAATCTACTTTCGGACGTACAGAAAAAGTTAAACAAAATGACACAAAATATTAATGGAAGAAGCAATTGCAACTACCGTTATTATTTAGTGAAAAACACTTTTTGTTAAATAACGTTACATTGTAAAAGTAGCACTTAGAATCCTTTAAATTTAAAATTTTGAGAAATATAACTAAACATTCCAATATACAAAGTTTATACTTCTAAATGACTATGATACATTAGTTGAAAAACATCAAAAAAATTTCTGACGAATGCATGAAAGATTCTATCAACCTTTGTTAAAAATTGTATCATTTTTATTTTTCATTAATGATCTTCGACGCTTCGACCATAATTTTAGTAATTCACTGCAGACATACAAATATGTCTTTCTTTTGAAATGATTCTAGTAATTTTATATGCCGGAAACTTTATATTATGAATAAAAGATGGTGCTTTCTGTAATTTCATCAGACTTATTGAATGTTCTTTCATGGGCTTACGTATTTCTTAACGCAGTTTTCTGAAATAACGGAATGTTATTCGTATTGCAGTCTTCGTTTACCAAACGTCACTCACAACAGTTGAAAAAAAAACAATTAACAATAATAATTATAATAAATAAATACATACATACATAAAATCACGGATGTCCCACTTAGTGGGTTAGCACAAACCCGAAAATAATAACAACAACATCAACATCATATACAACAAATCCTCACTCTTAACATATTAAAGTGACCGATTTTCGGTAGCGAAATACCGCATCCGGTTCACAATAATAATTACGGAACAATCATCCTTCGCCACACGTTCCTGTCTAAGCACACGTCTTTCGCCATATTTACAATAGGATATATATTATTTTATTTTCTATGACAGTGTGTTTTCTTCATCCCCCTGAATGTGGGCCTGTTTTGTTTGACGCTAAAGGCACAGGGGCGTACAGTACGGAATCACCACCGACGCACTCCACACACCTAAAGGTTATAGTGTATAGGTGTTTGTGTGTGAACGCCGCGCTACAAAAACCGTTGGAAGGAGTGCACGGCTGATTAGTCACCGATTTCGTTGTTTCATTGTTCGGAACATTAACTCGGCAGGGGAATCCTGCAGGGACGGACTCAGGCCCGAGAATCAGGAAGAGGAAAAATTCCATAAATCAAAAACATGTAAAAGTCTATGAAAAAGACATTGACTACACCAAGAAGAATTAATAATAATAATACGAGTGTGATTTTGTATGTTATCTACCTGTCCATGAATGAAAATAATTTAAAGTAAACCAGTAAGTATTTAGTTGTTTTCAACCTCCCCAGTTCATTTGAAATTATTAAAATATTCTTTCTTCGGTTTATTAAAATCAAACCTGTAATTTATTTGATGTTATTTTTTTTCGTACATACCGGATATAACTTTCGTATAAAACGAAGTATATTTTATCGATTTTCAGTTTATAACGAACTTTCGGGTCGTGTGCAAAGTGCAGCGTTTTCTGTCTTGTTCGTACATTATTTACCGATTATTATTGTTCATTGCTATACAGGCTGTCCGGATTTAGAAGGCCACCATTGCGATCTCGGAAATTATAAAGGGGGTTTTACATGGTCAGTTCAGTTATCAATTCAGTTTCAATATTAGGCCAACTGTCAGTTAAACTGATGTGTGAATACTAAAAATGAAGAGAATAATTGAAACTGAAATAGAACATTGCCTCGATAGGATTCCCATAATTTATCATATCAGTTATCCGTTAAACTGATGCCTAATCAAACTTTTCCGTTTAGGTCTCAGTTTTTGGTCAAGGGTACATCGTCTGCAATGTGAAAAGATAACGAATTTATAACTGAATTTGTCGAGTTATATAGAAGCCGTCCATGCTTATGAAAAAAGAGTGATCCCAGTACCATAACGTCAATAAATGATTTTGCTTTATAAATTCAAGAAGTATGATGAAAATTTTAGGTACGTCTCTGCTTCATTTCCTTCTTTTATTGATAAAGTCATCTTTCTAGAAAGATACAAGAGAGACGATTACATTGGTTTGAACATGTCATAAGGAGAGATGAATAATATATTGGTAGAAGAATGAACAGCTTAATAGTACAATGTAGAAGAAACAGAGGAAGATCGAAGAGGAGAAAATTGAAGGACTGTAATGCGGAAGACTTGAGAGAAAAGGAACTAAATGAGGACGACAAGCAAAATGAGTGGATGAAGAAAATCAAGAATTGCAGCCCATAACGAATGGGAAAAGCTAAAGAAAAAGAAGAAGAAGATGATGTTAGTGTCAAGTGCAATTTACATAGATTGTTTATGAAATAATTTTATGGGAAATATAGTCATTTCCATGAAAATTTATGTAAGGAATTTGTACATAATACACAAAACTGAGGGAAGGTAATGTGGCCACATCAGATTTTTATAACTGAAATGACAGTGGAACTCACAACTGAACTGACCGTGTAAAACCCCCTGGGGGGGCGGGGGGTGGTGTTGCATCTTTGATGTGCTTTTCTTTTGCCAAAAATTCTCATAGGTTGCTAGATAATACCGGAAAACTGAATATGACTGATTTTTACCTTCCGTCACCTTTAGGTAAGGAAGGTATTGTCTTTGGTCAAAAAATTCAATGATGAGTATTTAGTGAATAAACATGTTTTAGGGTCCCTATAATATGATTTTACCATTTTTACGATGATGTCTGTAATGTATGTATGTGTGTGTGTCTGTGTGTGTGTGTGTTGACAAAAGTTCCGGATCCCATAACTTCAGTACCACGATTCCAAAAATTATAAATTTTTCGTATTCCTCAAGTTTACATCCAGAAGAACAAGTGATTAGATTTTGGTTATAATTGGTGAACCGGAAGTAGCCTTATTTGAAGATTTAACAGTTAAATTTGATTTATTGACATTTAACGTTATTATAACTTAAAGAATATATTATTCTCTATACGGTTTTATTACATTTTATACTTCATATTCAATAGATACAGAGTTAAAGAATTTTAAAGAAATTAAATTTTATAATAATTCAGCCAGCTATGCTAAACATGGAAACTACTAATATATTCTTATAATTCAAATTGACAGATGTCAGTAACAATAAAAAGTAAATTAATGTGGCAGAGATGAGAATGTTGATGTAGATGTTGGGGAAGACACGGAAAGATACGGTAAGAAAGTAACTCTAGTGTTACAAGTTTCTAGAAAGATACAAGAAAGACGATTACATTGGTTTGAACATGCCATGAGAAGATATGAAGAATTATATTTGAACAAAAATGAGTAGTTTAGCAATAGGAGGTTGAAGAAACAGAGGAAGACCAAAGATAAGATGGAAGGACTGTATTGCGGAAGACTTGAGAGAAAAAGAACTGAATGAGAACGACACGCAAAAATAGGGACCCCTAACGAATGGGAAAAGCTAAAGAGGAAGAAGATGTCAGTGTCAAGTGCAATTTGAATAGTTTGTTTATGAAATAATTTTACTGGAAATTTAAAATCTTTTGCAAGAAAAATTATGTATGGAATTTATACATTATACAAAGGATTGACGGAAAGTATTGTGCTGGCCACAACCGATTTTTTGATTTTGAAATTACTTCTAAACTATTAGTAATCGAGAAAAATATTTCAAATAAGAAAGTTAGACATTTTTATTGTCTATCCAATGGGATACGAATATAATCTTTCAATCGGTAAATTTTCTAGAAATAACACATACTTAAATTTGTTTAAATAGAACCCATATTTGATTTTTACTTTAAAAGTATGCATTTTTTTTCACTTGCGATTTATTTAATGTTTATTGTATTTTAAATTTGTTTTGCCTTAGATTTTTCTATTTCTTTTTCTTCAAATTACTTATTAAATTGGAACAATATGTAATATTTACATGGTATAATACTTATTTTCTTTAAAAAAAATAAAAATATTTTGGTCAATAAAATTCATTTGTTTCTAAAATATTTTATTTATGTCAGAAACCTAGTGAGGATACTTTAACTTAAAAATATAGAATTAAAATTAAATCGAACTAAATTATGAAGTAAGGTAGATATGGAATGTTACTTAAATAAAATAAATACTGTTTTGAAGAACTAATGAAAGTCTTGAAAAATATAAGAAATGGCATGAAAAATAGAAATATCAAAGATTTGAAGAGTAAAACGCATTTAAAATACCATAACCTTTATACCATTCGAAAGAACAAAAAAATAAATATTTTTTAAAGTGAAAATCATATGGCTTCCAATTAAAAAATGTAAGTTTGTATTATATCTCGAAAATTTACGAATAGAAAAATTATTTTCGTACGTCACTGAATAAACAATAAAAATATTTAACTCCAGTTTTCCGCCATTATCTAGTAACCTATGAGAAATTATGCCTAAACAAAATCACGTCTAAGATGACCCCACCCCCATCCAAGGGAACACCACATGTCCCATTTAACCGAAGTCGTATCGCTTATAGTTCCCGAGATCCCAGTGACGGCATTAAAAACCCGCCGGACAGACAGTATAGGCCATTACTTCATTTATACCTTTATACGATATTATACATATTTATGTTTATTGTTATTTTTACCTCTCGCTAAGAGAGGTATTGGATTCATGCTAAAAATCGCATATCCAGATTTTATTGAATAAGCACGTTTTAAGGTCCCTACAATCCGATTTTAACATTTTTACGATGATGTCTGTGTGTGTGTGTGTGTGTGTGTGTGTGTGTGTGTGTGTGTGTGTGTGTGTGTGTGTGTGTGGATGTGTGTGTGTGGGATGTTGGAAGGACGGTTACTCAAAAACTATAAGACTTAAAATTTGTTTAACAACGTATTTCCCAATCGGACATTCATGGGAAGATCTGAAAAGGTTTTGGTAACAATTGGACAACCGGAAGTAGAAGATTCTTGAAAAAAATCTTCTAAATATTATTTTTTGAAAATTTTTCTTGATAATATTAAAGAAAAATAAATTCTCTTTCTGATACATTTAAATATTTTTATACATATTTTATAGATTTAGAGATAAAAGGAATATAATATATAAAATAATGTTGTAATTAATTTTACAACCGAAAGGATGCCATGAAAAATAGTTGCAAATTTAAATTATTTTTAACTGACAGATAAATGTCAGTGTCAGAAATAATGAGTAATGAAAGAAAAATGTATTTGGAGAATCCCTTAATTCTTGATCTGTGACTATTATGGAGATGACAAGTCTAGGTTGAAGGACTTAAATTTGTTTCAAACATTATAGGACAATGTACACCAGTACTGTAGACTAGAGTAACTTTGAATTGCGAAAAAGCTATCAAATTCTTCTCAAGTAAGTTGTAAATATTGACAAAATTACACATCGATATAAGAATAATCGGAGTGCAATCTATCCGTCACTTTATTAAAGGGAATTAAGGTTATTTAGATATAACAAGTATGAAAAAATAAAATGTAAAAGAAGATATATAAGAATAGATGCACAATCCAGATATATACATTTTAGACCGCCCAAAATTAATGTTTTTACTAGAAGAATATGAAGAGAAAGTAAACAAGGTTGTTCGAATTGAAAATTGCTGTTACCAGCCTAATATTTATATATGGTAAACTCTACTTTGTAATTTATTGTAACATAATTTATGGTAAAATATCTTTATATTGAGACATGCTATTATTGAATAATAAAGAAGTTTATACGTCATAGATTTATATGAATATATTATTTGTATTTATAAAAATAATCTTTGCTTTATGCATATAGCCAGGTAAAATATACGGCGAGAGGTTATGTGCTGGCCACATCAGATTTTTTACTCAAATATTCAATAAATGAAAAATTTATAACTTGTTCCACCTGTTACTAACCTCGAGTATAACGAACTATTTTTTATGGCAGCTAGTGGTTTGTTATAAGCGGATACTACTGCACGAGTATGTATTAACATTTATACTTTATTACAAACGAATAATACACTGACGAAAGAAATTAATGCATCACTTTTATAAACTCAGTTAATATTGGAATATTTTTATTTTCTTCAAATTTTAATTATTGATTTTTATAATTTTACTTTATGGTTAAGAATTAAGACAATGAAACAATAAAAACTTAATAAAATTGTAAGAAAAATGAAGAGAAACACTTTTAACAAAATTTAACATGCGATTAAAACACTTAATATTTAATGTTTCCTCCTCTTGCTCGGATAACTGCCTGGCAGCGACGCCCCATACTGCTAATTAATGCTCTAATGTCATTCTGGTTAATATCTTCCCAAATTTCCTGCAATTTTTGCCCGAGCTCTTCTTGGTTGATTGGACGCCGAGGAAGTGCTCTAAGTCGTTTACCCATCGTGTCCCAAAGGTGTTCTATGGGATTAAGATCCGGACTTCTGGCTGGCCATTGCATTGTGGTAATATCCATTCCGGCAAGATATTGTTGCACTATTCGGGCAGAAAGGGGTTTTGCATTATCATGCATAAATATGAAGTCGTTTCCCCCAATAGGCGCAAAAGGCATTACATATGGTTCTAAAATGTTTTCTATATAAGATGCTGCCGTGATGCTCCCTCTTGGTATGACCACCAACTGCGTGCGAGCCTCTGAAGTGATACCACCCCACACCATAACCGAACCTCTACCAAACATAATAGTCGGAACAATGTTACATTGCGCATAACGTTCACCTGGCCGTCTGTATACACGCATCCGTCCATCACTGCTATTAAGGAAAAATCTGGACTCGTCGCTAAACATAACATTAGCCCAATCGGCCTGTAAACAGTTAACATGTTCCTGAGCAAACGTTAATCTGGCTCTGCGATGCTTTGCGGTTAATTGGGGTCCTGTTGCTGGTATTTTTAGCGTTAAATTAAAACCACGTAACCTTTTTCTTATGGTAACGGAACTAATATGAACATTGTGGGCCTCTGCGAGCATATTTTGTAGCCTAGGAGCCGTAATAAACCGTTTCCTTAACGTCTGCATCATCAAAAAACGATCTTGGATAGCATATGTGGCTCGTTTTCTCCCTTGATCTGGCCTTCTTGAGTATAAGTGAATTTCCCGATGTCTCTTCAAGACCCGCGATACTGTCGATTGGTTAACACCAAGGTGCTGACCGATGTAACGCTGACTCCAACCTTCTTCTGCAAGTGTTACTACAGCCACAGCTTCTTCTACACTTAAATTAAGATTCTGACGTCTATTCATATTCACGCTTCACTATTTAGGACTTAATTTCGAGAGTACTTCAAAACAAATCCAAAAATGAATTTAATATGAAGTTTTCTTTAAGTCAGAAAAGAAAATTTTATTTATTGACAGAATACCATGAGAATAAAAAATATCAAACAATCAGTAAAACATCATCCTTGATAAGCTTTTTCCTTACATAAATAATTTCCGCTCAAACATAACGTCGGTTCCAAGATATAGAATAAATTATAAGTGATGCGTTAATTTCTTTCGCCAGTGTATTTGAAAACAAGATGTTTTCCACATCTACTGTCACAAAGTGCTTTTTAATAAGTTGCGTCCTATTTCAGGCAAACATTCGCACGATTTATCATACAAGCATGAAAGCTTTGTTTCTGTACACAGGATTTGCAATGGATTCGCTGTAAAAAAAATCTTTCAAGTCCTCTGAAAAAATACTTAAATAGATAAATAAATAAATATATCATCACGACATATTACCAATTGCTGGGTGCTGCTTTGTACACAGATTTCGATAATGATGATGACATATTTGTACCGTGCGGGCATATACCTGACGTCACCTCACGGGTACTCATTGCTGACGTGGAGAGTGCACCACAGTGGTTATTTTTGCGTCATTTTAAAATTCGAAATATTTGGCGTTGATAATCTAGGAGATTATGGTATAGAGGCTTAGAGGCACCTATACCAATATAATCCACCTATCAAGAAAATTTTGATTCTGAAAATTTTTCACCAATATTTCATAATGTGCCGGTGCACCATCATGTTGAAACCAACAATTTTATGTAGCTACTAATGGAGCTTTATCGACCAATGACAATGAGAGTATTAAATTTTCAATTAAAAATTGAAGATACAAGGTTGAATTAAGTCGGTTAGGTAGGTAATGTAATTGGCCCAATTATATTATTATTTAATAACCAAGCCCAAATGTTTATTAATATACTAATAACGAAGGACAATAAAAAAAGTTTCCAAAATTAATTTTCGATTTGCTTTTATCCCAAATGTACGGGTGGCACTTTTGTGACAGCCTGTATTGAGTTTAGTGAGTACAATCGACCCTTAAATTAGTAACCTTGATCTGCAAGTATTTTTAAAACAATAGCTCTCCTCTATATAATGAATTACTTAGAATTCTGTTTGCTGGACCAGACTGTTCCAAGAAATAATGTTTTCAGAGTTAATTCCTATGAAGAATATCTGCTCATTACCGCAGAGATCTCATTACAATTTTTGTCCAGCAACCGATAAACATACATCTCATTGTTCGGGACTAATAAGTCGCATCTTAAATAAAAAGTCTATCAGTTATCTCCGTCATGATTGGATTAGTATTCTGTATCTCTCATTACGTCCTGCATTAGTCGGTACGTTGTTGTATGAGAGTACGGAGGAGAAAGAACACTTGCACTCTTGCAGCGTCATCAAGTTCACCGGGAACTGATGACTGGAGCTAGAGCGTGTCACGACAGGGTTACCAACCTCCCTGCAATGCACGAGAAAAGAAGAGCAGCAGGAATTGCAAAAATGCACCAGCTTAAAACTGTTTCAGTAGAAACAAAAGTCAGCGGATATAATTGCACAAATAAACAAATATGCAAACAGTTTTCTTGTCTACATTTTTAATGTGACAGCTTAGTAACTATATAAAAAATAAATTATAATTCTGTTTTCATAAAAATTATACGATTCGTGGACGATTGCATTGCAAGAATCCTTAAACGTTTTTCTACATATTTATTTTACCGACACCCGTCATGTATTTAAGTGTTCAATTAAAAGACTAAATTGAGGCAGGGAAGTAGCTAAAGCTAAAGAATTAAAAATAATACAATTTTTGTTCAAAGCAATTTACTTACTTAATTCATTATTTTAACTGTAAACAATAACTGTCATTTGAAATTATAAATTGATATTTTTTTTTAGTTATTTGGAACGGAATACGAGTATATACAATAAATATAAAAGTTCTATATAATATCTATATAATTTTTTTTTTTGAAAATTATATGTTCAAATATAGGTGTCTCAAAAAACGTGCCCTGCTTGGGGATTTCGAGAACTATAAGAAATACGAAGTCGGTTATATATGACAAAAGTTGCCGCATTAGGATACTATTATAGTAGTGTATCGTTATTTGAGAAAAAATATATAGGTCACCAGATATAGGCAAAAATGTACATTTAGCAGTTTTTTAGTTCCAAATTTGGAATAATAAGAAAATTTGCACCTATTTACGACACTTTTTATGTTCTTTCGAATTGCGATGCTCAAATTGTTTTATCGCTGTTAGATTTCGAGTTATGATGTCAAAGTGTTATTTTTATACGGAAGCCATATTGGAAGTTTATACCGTTGAAAAGAGATTTTTTTCAGCTTTCCTACGTTGTAGCTTATCTATGTTCGTTTGTTCCAAACATCGAAAATACAATTATCAAATTTATATGTTAAAAACGAGTTAAAAACTGATTTCTTTTATAAAACTAAAGAAAACAGAAGTCAAGTAGTGTCATTTGTTTATTTTTAAGATTACTTTCTTCATAAATAAGGAAATTAGCAATGAAAATAATCAAATTATTATCTTTGATTGTATTTTTCAATTGTTTCATTGCTACAACCATTTAGATCTAGTGATCTATGCATTTTTTATCTCTTCTAGTTCCCGAGATCCCCATGCAGGACGCATTTTTGAGACACCAGTATATAAAGCCCGTTTGATAAGGTTATAATTTTGTTAACAAATTTATTACCAAATTGGTTAAAAAAATTAATAAAGTTTGATAAATATTCTATGAAACAAATTTCATTATAAATTATATGCGGGTCAAATGGACTTAAACTAAAATAATACAATTTTTCTTATTTATTAGGCGTTTTCGTAAAGTTGATGATAGGATTGATTCGATGTAATCTGAAGCGTTCGTAAAGTCTATTGGGCTAATTTAACGCGATCAGTCAGATCGAGCGAACCGATCAAATTTTTTTTAACTCCGATCCATGTATAGGGTTAGTACAGACTGTGCGCGCAAATTTAAAATTGTAATCATTTGTGTTTTAGAAAATGTATTTATTTAAATGTTTCTGATTATAAACATTACAGCACAATAGCAAGTTCTGAAGAAAATATGGCAGTTCGTACTTTGTGAAGTTTTGGTGAGTTATGTCGAACAATGGAACAATTTCTGATCGAAATAATCTAAATAAATAATTCAAGATTTGAGTGGCCTTTCAGTCTAACTTGAGTCGGCGTATATAAAATTATGTACAACTACAGAAACAAGGTTTATTTTCTTATCCATTTTAAAAAGATATACTTCTTCTTCTTTAAACGTCGAAATCATATACAGATCTGACGCGTTTGTAAAAGCTTCAATAATCGGATGGATCTGATATATTTATGACGTCAACGAACAGATCCGTCGGATAAATCCGCCTGACTTTATGAACAATTTTGAAGTCCCAAGCTGTAGCTTATTTAGCTTAATGGTAAATCCGGCTAAGTTCACAGACTCGAATTTGACTACTTGTCCCGTAAGACTTAATTTGCAGTGATATCTACTATATTCAAATTAATTATTGTACAAGAAGAACCCTTATACTTTTGTAGTGTAAACGGTACAAGTATAGCGACATTTTTTCAAAGTACGTGTAGCGCTGCATTTAATTACTATAATCGAAAACACAAAAATCCCGTTAGGCATAAAACGACGACAGCCGAACACGCTTCGTTTTGTGTCGGATTTGTATCGGAGCAATACGTGAAGCTAACATTACCCACAACTAAAAGTAATAAACAAATAACATTTATTTTGCTGATCTAAATAACTAAATATACTAGAACATAATCTAACGCACAAAATTCACGCCCATGCAATTAGGGAAAGGAATTATAATGATGTTATGTATTTCCCAGTAGAGAGTAGAATATTTTAGACCTAATTGGAATTGTAATGCACCTTGTGTGTTGTTCGATTTAGGCTGTACGAAGTGTTTCGATATTATTAGATCAGAAATGGACAATCTACAGGTTTATATTTGTTTCATAATAACCGGAGGAAAATTTTACAAAATACATTCAATTTAAATACTTATTCTCTATTCAGTCAAAATTATGAATACACACCTGAAACAAAAAATGAAATAATTAAAATGCATTTTATTTTTTTATTTAATTTTATTTGACAAATTTTAGTTAAATATTAACTAAATAATTTATTAGTTCGTTGCAGCGGAAGTATAGTAAAGTAAAGAGATATTTGTTCCACAATCCAAAAATTCTAATTTCTATGAGTGGAGAAAATGTCTGTTGAGTGGCAATATTTTTTTTCCCATAGCTACTTTTAGAAAGTGATAAATTGTAATATAGATTTGATGTTAATAATAACTCGAAATCTCGCCATACATCACTTATTCTTACATAATCAACGTCTCGGTATAAACTTATACCTTTATCTTAGTTTTATGATAATAAATAAATTCAGTTTTACAAACGTACAAAAATTTGAAAAAAACAAATACAAATCTCTTTGCTCTCAAATTCCATCCATAATAGAACAACCTTTAAGGCATTTTCGCCAACACTATTTTCGAAACTATTCATTCCACAACTAAAAATAATGTTGGAATCGATATCATTCCAATATACCATATGGAATAATTCTTTGCGCCGTTTGGAATAATCCCGCGCGGATTTCGACAAATCAAAATTTGTTTAGCCGCATATTAGCACGGTATATCAAGGATTTTAGTTTGGATGCTATGGTTACGCCTCTTTGTTTCATATTTATTTATTTCTGAATTCGTGTTTGATGTTTTGAAGTTTTGAACAGTTTTGAAGTTTTCTGTAATCTTTTAGAGGTTTTGAAGATCTTTAGAGCAGTGTGTTTATCTAAATAATAATAATTATATTACTTATGGCCGGTTGCATCAACGTAACTCAAATATTAAACTTCGCTTAAATTGACAATATTGCATCGAAATGAAATGTCAAATGAATTAAAAAATATTGCTGTCAAAATTTAGATTTGCATTTTTTTGTTTAAACCTTGCTTAAAATTTAAGCCTTGTTAGCGCAGTTGGACATTAGAAAATTAACTAAATAACATTTTGTGGAAAAAAATGTGAAGTGGCAATGAAGATATAGATATGCAATATACGCCACCAGAAATAAAGGATCTTGCTTATGATACGTTGAGCCAGTTATTACTAAATAAATCAAAATAATGATATAAATGGTGTTATTATAAGTAATTTATTTAGTGGCTTAAAAAAATTATTATATAGCATATATATGGTAATATGTTGTATATAATCAATCAACACTTTTTCTATAATTTCTAAAATCTTGTTGCAGAAAGTATTGTCTACAACACGTTTGTAATGGCATAATCCATACACGCAAACTTTTTTTCTCGTGTGGAATATGGACCATTCCATTACTTGTAGTAGAATTTTCGACTTTGATTAAGATTAAATGATGATTTTTCTACATACCAATGTAAATTTTGATTGTTGCCATGTATTTACTTTAATAAAGGAATTTTTATTATAGTGACGAATTTTCAGTAGATAAAGTGCTACTGTATAAATAGATCTTGAAAAAAAAATAGATATTTTTTCTTGTTACCACAAACATATTTTTAAATGTTTCTTTTTACCAGAAATGTTTACTACTGAAGGAACTTATTTATTTTAAATGTTTCTTGTTACCAGAAGTGTTTACTACTGAAGGATCATATTTGTTTTAAACGTGTATAGGCGAACTATGAAACACAAATCCTATAAATGCTAGGAAAAACCAGAATTATTTATGGAAAGAAGCCCTACATAATACATATCACAAACCACCATAAAATCATTTTCTAAGAAACGCGATCACCGATTAATTTATTATCTGGGAATATTCTTCGATATACTCGCTGTTTAAAAAATAGGGACAAATGGATAGTTTCTTTATTATTAATTTTAGACATAGTTTAAACTACAAAGTTGAGGGCAAACTTAATTGCCACTTTTAAGTGTGAAAAGGTCCTAAATTATATTACCGGTTCATAGGAAACGATATCATTGTTGATTATATAAATGAAATGATATAAACAAGTACATTTTTATATTTTCCGAAAGTAATTAATTTAAATTAGCTTTAGAATGATGCTAAATACTTAGTTACTAATTTTTGAAATTATAGGTCTAAAATTTATAATGAAGGAAATAGCTATTTATACCAGATATAGGCAAAAATGTACATTTAGCAGTTTTTTAGTTCCAAATTTGGAATAATAAGAAAATTTGCACCTATTTACGACACTTTTTATGTTCTTTCGAATTGCGATGCTCAAATTGTTTTATCGCTGTTAGATTTCGAGTTATGATGTCAAAGTGTTATTTTTATACGGAAGCCATATTGGAAGTTTATACCGTTGAAAAGAGATTTTTTTCAGCTTTCCTACGTTGTAGCTTATCTATGTTCGTTTGTTCCAAACATCGAAAATACAATTATCAAATTTATATGTTAAAAACGAGTTAAAAACTGATTTCTTTTATAAAACTAAAGAAAACAGAAGTCAAGTAGTGTCATTTGTTTATTTTTAAGATTACTTTCTTCATAAATAAGGAAATTAGCAATGAAAATAATCAAATTATTATCTTTGATTGTATTTTTCAATTGTTTCATTGCTACAACCATTTAGATCTAGTGATCTATGCATTTTTTATCTCTTCTAGTTCCCGAGATCCCCATGCAGGACGCATTTTTGAGACACCAGTATATAAAGCCCGTTTGATAAGGTTATAATTTTGTTAACAAATTTATTACCAAATTGGTTAAAAAAATTAATAAAGTTTGATAAATATTCTATGAAACAAATTTCATTATAAATTATATGCGGGTCAAATGGACTTAAACTAAAATAATACAATTTTTCTTATTTATTAGGCGTTTTCGTAAAGTTGATGATAGGATTGATTCGATGTAATCTGAAGCGTTCGTAAAGTCTATTGGGCTAATTTAACGCGATCAGTCAGATCGAGCGAACCGATCAAATTTTTTTTAACTCCGATCCATGTATAGGGTTAGTACAGACTGTGCGCGCAAATTTAAAATTGTAATCATTTGTGTTTTAGAAAATGTATTTATTTAAATGTTTCTGATTATAAACATTACAGCACAATAGCAAGTTCTGAAGAAAATATGGCAGTTCGTACTTTGTGAAGTTTTGGTGAGTTATGTCGAACAATGGAACAATTTCTGATCGAAATAATCTAAATAAATAATTCAAGATTTGAGTGGCCTTTCAGTCTAACTTGAGTCGGCGTATATAAAATTATGTACAACTACAGAAACAAGGTTTATTTTCTTATCCATTTTAAAAAGATATACTTCTTCTTCTTTAAACGTCGAAATCATATACAGATCTGACGCGTTTGTAAAAGCTTCAATAATCGGATGGATCTGATATATTTATGACGTCAACGAACAGATCCGTCGGATAAATCCGCCTGACTTTATGAACAATTTTGAAGTCCCAAGCTGTAGCTTATTTAGCTTAATGGTAAATCCGGCTAAGTTCACAGACTCGAATTTGACTACTTGTCCCGTAAGACTTAATTTGCAGTGATATCTACTATATTCAAATTAATTATTGTACAAGAAGAACCCTTATACTTTTGTAGTGTAAACGGTACAAGTATAGCGACATTTTTTCAAAGTACGTGTAGCGCTGCATTTAATTACTATAATCGAAAACACAAAAATCCCGTTAGGCATAAAACGACGACAGCCGAACACGCTTCGTTTTGTGTCGGATTTGTATCGGAGCAATACGTGAAGCTAACATTACCCACAACTAAAAGTAATAAACAAATAACATTTATTTTGCTGATCTAAATAACTAAATATACTAGAACATAATCTAACGCACAAAATTCACGCCCATGCAATTAGGGAAAGGAATTATAATGATGTTATGTATTTCCCAGTAGAGAGTAGAATATTTTAGACCTAATTGGAATTGTAATGCACCTTGTGTGTTGTTCGATTTAGGCTGTACGAAGTGTTTCGATATTATTAGATCAGAAATGGACAATCTACAGGTTTATATTTGTTTCATAATAACCGGAGGAAAATTTTACAAAATACATTCAATTTAAATACTTATTCTCTATTCAGTCAAAATTATGAATACACACCTGAAACAAAAAATGAAATAATTAAAATGCATTTTATTTTTTTATTTAATTTTATTTGACAAATTTTAGTTAAATATTAACTAAATAATTTATTAGTTCGTTGCAGCGGAAGTATAGTAAAGTAAAGAGATATTTGTTCCACAATCCAAAAATTCTAATTTCTATGAGTGGAGAAAATGTCTGTTGAGTGGCAATATTTTTTTTCCCATAGCTACTTTTAGAAAGTGATAAATTGTAATATAGATTTGATGTTAATAATAACTCGAAATCTCGCCATACATCACTTATTCTTACATAATCAACGTCTCGGTATAAACTTATACCTTTATCTTAGTTTTATGATAATAAATAAATTCAGTTTTACAAACGTACAAAAATTTGAAAAAAACAAATACAAATCTCTTTGCTCTCAAATTCCATCCATAATAGAACAACCTTTAAGGCATTTTCGCCAACACTATTTTCGAAACTATTCATTCCACAACTAAAAATAATGTTGGAATCGATATCATTCCAATATACCATATGGAATAATTCTTTGCGCCGTTTGGAATAATCCCGCGCGGATTTCGACAAATCAAAATTTGTTTAGCCGCATATTAGCACGGTATATCAAGGATTTTAGTTTGGATGCTATGGTTACGCCTCTTTGTTTCATATTTATTTATTTCTGAATTCGTGTTTGATGTTTTGAAGTTTTGAACAGTTTTGAAGTTTTCTGTAATCTTTTAGAGGTTTTGAAGATCTTTAGAGCAGTGTGTTTATCTAAATAATAATAATTATATTACTTATGGCCGGTTGCATCAACGTAACTCAAATATTAAACTTCGCTTAAATTGACAATATTGCATCGAAATGAAATGTCAAATGAATTAAAAAATATTGCTGTCAAAATTTAGATTTGCATTTTTTTGTTTAAACCTTGCTTAAAATTTAAGCCTTGTTAGCGCAGTTGGACATTAGAAAATTAACTAAATAACATTTTGTGGAAAAAAATGTGAAGTGGCAATGAAGATATAGATATGCAATATACGCCACCAGAAATAAAGGATCTTGCTTATGATACGTTGAGCCAGTTATTACTAAATAAATCAAAATAATGATATAAATGGTGTTATTATAAGTAATTTATTTAGTGGCTTAAAAAAATTATTATATAGCATATATATGGTAATATGTTGTATATAATCAATCAACACTTTTTCTATAATTTCTAAAATCTTGTTGCAGAAAGTATTGTCTACAACACGTTTGTAATGGCATAATCCATACACGCAAACTTTTTTTCTCGTGTGGAATATGGACCATTCCATTACTTGTAGTAGAATTTTCGACTTTGATTAAGATTAAATGATGATTTTTCTACATACCAATGTAAATTTTGATTGTTGCCATGTATTTACTTTAATAAAGGAATTTTTATTATAGTGACGAATTTTCAGTAGATAAAGTGCTACTGTATAAATAGATCTTGAAAAAAAAATAGATATTTTTTCTTGTTACCACAAACATATTTTTAAATGTTTCTTTTTACCAGAAATGTTTACTACTGAAGGAACTTATTTATTTTAAATGTTTCTTGTTACCAGAAGTGTTTACTACTGAAGGATCATATTTGTTTTAAACGTGTATAGGCGAACTATGAAACACAAATCCTATAAATGCTAGGAAAAACCAGAATTATTTATGGAAAGAAGCCCTACATAATACATATCACAAACCACCATAAAATCATTTTCTAAGAAACGCGATCACCGATTAATTTATTATCTGGGAATATTCTTCGATATACTCGCTGTTTAAAAAATAGGGACAAATGGATAGTTTCTTTATTATTAATTTTAGACATAGTTTAAACTACAAAGTTGAGGGCAAACTTAATTGCCACTTTTAAGTGTGAAAAGGTCCTAAATTATATTACCGGTTCATAGGAAACGATATCATTGTTGATTATATAAATGAAATGATATAAACAAGTACATTTTTATATTTTCCGAAAGTAATTAATTTAAATTAGCTTTAGAATGATGCTAAATACTTAGTTACTAATTTTTGAAATTATAGGTCTAAAATTTATAATGAAGGAAATAGCTATTTTATCAATTACTCGGTATATACGTGAATTGTTTATAAAGAAGAAATAAAAATTAGAAATATCACTACATTCGCAATAAACGTTTTCGACCGTATATCATTCATAATTACCGAAAACTGCATGCCACAGAATTATACATTCAATAATGATTAAAAATATTACATTATGTTCATATATGTAAATATATTAGCAATTTAAATAACATAATTTAAAGTAGGATTCTCTCTTAATAATTTCGTAGACTATTTATTTTTGTTGTGAAGAGATATCAGGCAACATATCAAAGACATTCACATTAGAACTTTTTGTCTATAGAATTCCTAATGTAATATTCAACGTTTCAATATTCCAAATCAGTTTCCTGACAACAAGTGCCACATCATAGAAAAGGAAATACATCATTAGCGATTGACATTTGACAGGAAAATCATCAGCTGTCACTACCTATTATATAGCAGAATCTCTACTCTCTACTTACTTGCATTGACATTACACGATTGTGTTATGTTAAAAATTTATCTAATTGACAGAAGAACTACGTAGGTAGAATCATAAAAACTGATATAAAAACAAAATAAGCAATTACAAATGCGCAGATTAAGAAACAAGATCAAAAAGTTAATAATATCGTGTGCAAACTGTAATAAAAGAACATAATTCTTTTGTAATTAACACTTTTTATTTAAAAGTAAAATTAATTCATATTAAATCTAACTGTAATAAGATGTACATGTATGATTAATAACTTTTACTTAATATTATATATGAATAGTATCCTGCTGGTTAATTGTTCCAATTAATTGATTTTACTTCTAACGCTTTGTTGGCAAATTGGATAATTTTATATTTTATCTTGCAATCTAGCAGAGATTAAGCTAAGGTATATCCAATTAGAGTGCTAATTAGATATTATAAGCCGCTAGGTGAATATGCGCTATATAGGTAGTAGTACCTACCTCCTATAGGTATTTTTATGTTTGACTTCATTTTCGACGGACCGTATAATTGTAGCATTGATGAATTATTAAACATTATTTCTTATTAAATAAATAAATAAATATATATCTTGGTATACTAATCTAGTTTTATGTTTGATAGTGACGACAGATGACGAATGAGGGCGCATACTAAACGGGGTAGCGCACATCTTTTAGAAGGCTGTGACGTCACCCAAACCATGTTTTTACCTCCCGCTACCCTTGGTAAGGGAGGTATAGGGATCGTGCTAAAAATCGCATATCGAGATTTTGGTAAATGACCACGTTTCAAGGTCCCTGGAATCCAATTTTAAAATTTTCACGATGATGTTTATGTGGATCCTCTTTACGCTCTAATTCAAATACTATCGTTCAGAAGATTTTGAAACCTTGTATTTCTACCTTACTCTTACATGGTATGATGCCATTAGATTTTGGAGTAAATCAGATAACCGGAAATGGCACTTTACTGGAAGCTCAAAATCTTCGTAAAATACCTTTAAATGTTATTTTTTCGAGATTTGTTATTATAAAAATTAAAGTTTTAAAATTTTCTACAGGTTTGCGTTAATACTTTTTGTATATTTTTTATGAATAAATTTCTAAAATTATGTATAATTTTAATCCCGGAGTCTACGCTTTAAACACAACTCCATGGTTACACAGTTCAGATCTCAAATGTACGTAACTGACAGATATATGTCACTGTCAACAACCTAATCGTTTCAAATAATAGTAACGTTTTAAAAAGAAAATAGTAAATGGAACAATATTTATATGGAAAGGAACTTAATACAGTTTCCAGCATAAGTAAATATGTAGGAATGTAGGTAAGATAATAAAAATATATAATATATCATCACGGCATATTACCCATATATTATTGGTATTAATTAATATAAACTGCTTTTTATTGCATAGTTGCCTTATGTAATTATTATTATATTATTAGCTATAATTTTATTATATATTATTAATATTAATTATTATAAACTGCTTTTTATTGTAGTGCATTTCTATTCTCAATGTTAATGTTTTAATTGTTATTGTTATTATATTTTTATATACATATATATGTACACACGGTCAATCACGAATATTTTTGTATAAATTAATATTACTCTGTAATTGAGATCATCAAGATCCTGTTGTATTAATAAAGATATTATTATTATTATTATTATTATTATTATTATTATTATTATTATTATTATTATTATTATTATTATTATTATTATTATTATTATTATTATTATTATTATTATTATTATTATTATTATTATTATTATTGCTGGGTGAGCCAATCTGCTTTGTACACAGATATCGGTAATAATGATGACATACTTGTACCGTGTCAAAAAATATAAATGCTGCTACTTGTATTTATCACACTCATATCCCATAATCTGGTCACTTATACATTTTAAATAAATTAAGCAACGGATGGCATTGGTGAAACACTGCGGTTCGGTGCGTCCTGTTGGAAAGGATAATAATTACAGGACAGCTGTATACAACGTTAGATAGTTAGTTTTTAATTAACTTTACATAAATAATAAATATAAATCCGAATGGCGCATACCGTTGGTTGATTTGTATGGGAATTCTTTAGACCAGTGATTCTCAACCTTTTCAATACCACGAAACACTTTTGTGAGTAAGAAGTTTAGGCAGAACATTTGTTAACTAAAATAGAAAAAAAAATCATACATAATCTTCAGATTGTCTTCTGCTATTCGGTTTTTCTAAAGAATAATCTTTTTATGGTATGCTGATAATTTGTCTGTCCTAGTTAAAATATCTTTATTTTTACCCAGTATACTTGTATTGATTGACGTTGTTTAACAGTTAAATATTGTCACTGAACACACCACATATTATTTTTAAGATCTTGTGCGAACAAAATGTTTTCATTATGAAACAATTATTTTCTTTTCTTAATTCTAGTATGCGGGAAATTATCATTTTCCTCGAGAGAGGCGTCTGATTTCTATGTTAACAACCCTCCTCTCTCTATGCAAGAAGGAATGGTTGAAATAAATTTCAATTTTGTTTTTTGTGCAAAAACAACAAATCCCGCCTCCTACTATCAATGGGGCTCCATCACTACAAATTTCCATATGACACAAAAAATAATTCAGTTGCAGTTTTCATTTGGTTCATTCATATTAATTTTTAATTCACAAAGCATTGTTAAATTAAAATTGCAAAAAAATGCTTACGGAACACCAGTGTTCCACGGAACATCGGTTGAGAACCACTCCTTTAGAACAACAAAAGTGTATTAAACAATAATAATTCTACTTATACACTTATGACTTATATCTTCATCACGGTAAGTATTATAGATTCTGAAACATAAAAATATGTACATTACATTCGTTTAAACATTACTTTTGTTTTGTAAATATTATACAAAAATTCACATACATATCTGTTCACTTTCAAAATTGACAACAAAAAAAATTTGATGTGGCCAGTACAATACCTTACGTCAATCCTTTGTATTATGTATAAATCCCATACATAAATTTTTTTGCAAAAAATTCTAAATTTCCGGTAAAATTATTTTATAAACATACTATGCAAATTGCACTTGACATTGACATCATCTCCTAATTCTTTAGCTTTTCTCATTCGTTAGGGGTTACTATTTTTTATTTTCTTCCTTCCCTCATTTCTGTTTTGCGTGTCGTTCTCATTCAGTTCCTTTTCCCTCAAGTCTTCCGCATTATAGTCCTTTCATTTTATCTTTGATCTTCCTCTGTTTATTCAACCTTCTATTACTAAGCTATTCATTCTTCTTCTAATATATTCTTCATCTCTCCTCATGACATGTTCATATTAATGTAATCGTCTCTCTTGTATCTTTCTAGAAACTTCTTACACTAGAGTTATTTCCCTTAATCTTTCATTCCTTACCTATCTTTATGTGTCGTCCCCAACATCTATTTCAATATCTTCATCTCTACCACATTCATTTACTTTTCATTGATACTGTCATCTGTCAATTTGAATTATTAGCAGTTTCCATGGTTAGCGTAGCTGGCTGATTTATGAAATTTAATATCTTTATAATTCTTTAACTCTATTGAATATGAAGTATAAAATGCAATCAAATCGTATAGAGTATAATATATTCTTTAAGTTATAATAACGTTAAATGTAAATAAATGATATTTAACTGCGTTTTTTTAAGAAAAACAGTTAAAATCTTCAAATGAGGGTACTTCCGGTTGACCAATTATAACCAAAATCTAATCACCTTTTCTTCTGGATGTAAACTTGAGGAATACGAAAAAAGTTATGATCTTGGGCATCGTGATACTGAAGTTATGCGATCCGGAACTTTCGTCATACACACACAGACACACATACAGACATCATCGTAAAAATGATAAAATCGTATGATATGGACCCTAAAACGTGCTTTTTTCTAAAAACTCATCATTGAATTTTTTGACCAAAGACAATACCTTCCTTACCTAAAGGTGACGGAAGGTAAAAAAAATAACTTTGTTATTTGAAACATTTCTCGCGATTATTAATAGTTTAGAATTTATTAGAAAAATAAAAAGTCGACCAAAATCAATAATATTTGTCATTATCGGGTAACTTACTAGATTTTTTTGAAAAACGAAAGCATATTTCAGATGGTATACCAAAGGCGTCTAAAAAGCCATAGGTAGCTCTTAAAATTTTCAAGGTCCCATTGTTGGCAAGAACATGCAGTATATATTTTAAAACCAATCACTTAATTTTTGGAGTCGTGGTTGAAGTTATATGATCCGAAACTTTCGTCATACACACACACACACACACACACACACGCACGCACGCACGCACGCACGCACACACACACACACGCACACACACACACACACACACACATACACACACACACACACACACACACACACACACATACAGACATCATCGTAAAAATGGTAAAATTGTATTATATAATTGAACTTTTTGACCAAAAACAGTACCTTCCTTACCTAAAGGTGACGGAAAGTAAAAAAAATTAAACGAATGTAATGTGTAGATAAATTTATGTTTAAGAATCTGTAAATTCTTCACTGATGAAGGTAAGTGTATACCAAAACGTCGCTTTTATAAGAATAAAAGCTGTGTAATTGGGATTTCAAATAATTGTTAACATTTGTCAAGCGTGTAACAACACAAAAATATTTATATATTTTTCACATATCATTATATGAAGTTTATATGAATTATTTTTCATCTTTAGATACATAGGGATATACAATCTTTATTTTTAAATTCGAAATATTTCTTTTAGTGTCGATCGGGATCGAACCCAGTTACTCAGGCACGCGACCACGAGACCCCATATTATTGACCTCCAGTATATTATTCAAAGAAATTACAATATTTTATTGCGATCCCTAGTATTTCGTTACCAACCTAGAGTTTTTGCAATGAAAAGTTAAAATTTATTTCAATAACAAATTAAAATAGAGAGCATTTATCAATAAAGAACCTTTTCCCATTAATTATTAAATTGTCATTAAATCATCCATTTATTTATAAACTGCTAGTCTCTGTAAACAGAATAACGTTGCTATTGGTGGGTTGAGCATACATCTTCCGTATTTCTTCTGGGATGGTTGTAGGGCGTTATGAAGCGTGAGCAGAGTAACGTGGGAGCCAGGAGCGTCGCGGCGTTATCAGCCATTATCTCGGGACGTGCTGCGAGTCCGCCTAACGTAAACCAGGCGTCCTGAGACGCCATGCCGTACCAACTAAATGCACCCGGCTAAATTACACACATACCGACAACGGAGATTAGATGAGCGCCATGCTACATGCTAGATTAAAATTTGTGCGTGCATTATACAAGATCAAGAAATTTCTACAGCAAAAGACTAAGCATGAATGTACGATATATTAGTGAATGCACAATAACACTAAACATTTAACTTATTGATGCTACTGTTGTACTGTTTACTTTCGTTTCCTTTGAACACTGCTGAACTTCTGTGACTGTGATATGAAATGGTATGGAGAGACAAATAATCAATATCAGATCAAACATCAAATTCTAGAGCTTGACAATCAGTTATCAAAGCCAGTCATTTTTCTCAGTTAAATGTTTGTAAGATCCTTAGGACAGTTTAGTAATCACAAACTCATGCACACACAAGTACATTCAAGTTTATAACAATGTTATATACTTTTAAAAAATTAACATAGGTATTTATTTCGAATTTATTAATATTTTAGTTTTTTTTTGATTGATTTTTTCTTATTTACCAAATGAACCCTCATTTTTTATGGTACTCTTTTAGATTACAAGCTGCGAAAATAAAAAAAAAATGTTTGTGAAAGCAATAAAATCTACAATTTAAGAAATAATATAAAAAAATGTATAATAATAATTTTGAATAATGCCAATTTTGACAAGGTCTTCATCACATGCAAAAACGGATTTGTGATTCTCTAGATATGTAATTGAATAAATAAAAGTCATTTTCCGGGCAATGAAGAAGCTTGAATATATTATTAATTCATAAATATTATGTAAATCGATGAAAGGGGGGGAGGATAAAATCTCTATATATACAGGGTGACACTGAAAAATGGGCCACTCAAAATAACAATTATTTTTCAATTCTCTTTACATATTTGTTAACTAGGCTTAGGGGCTCGTAAATTATAGTATTTGACATTAATGTTCATATTTCAAATGGGACATCCTATGTATTTCTATATATTTAAATATTTATATAAAATTGCGAATTCAACGATATGCTTGAAGTGCATTTTTATTGAAGAAATAAATTACAAAAACGTAAGAGAAAATGAAGCTAAGCCATGATATTTTTTGAAAGATCGTTAAATACTCAATCTGATACATTTAAAAAAATTATTATATCTTCTATAGATTTAGATATATATAATAATATGTATAGAATAATCTGTTGTAATAAATCTCGCTACCCAAACAACTCCATGGAAACCAGTTGAGATATTTAAATGTTTCTAATTGACAGATAAATACAAAATATCAGTGTCAAAATTCAACAGTTTTACAGACATTACTGACAGCTTTTTCTGGGAAGTAGGTACATTTAATATATCTTCTTGTATTATTAATTATATATTTAAAATTATAGCGTCAATGAATATTAAGAATTTCGAACATCTTAAAAGGGTAGGACAAAATTCCTCAAAGAACGAATGAATATATACAATATACAAATGAAATTGTGTGTGTACAAGAAATATTAAATTCGTTAATTATTAAAATAAAATGGAAATGGCGAGAGGTATTGTGCTGGCCACAGCAGATTTTTTTATATTCTTTTGATGTATCCAGAAACTATTAAAATACCGGCCAATATTTTATTGATATCTTTTATAAATACGAATAATACACGTTTATCAATTTGAAAATAGAACGAAAGCTACAACTTTGAAAGTTCACGAAGTAACGCTTGGTCAACGTTCTCTAACATTTCCGAAATCTATGAATAAAAAGCATATTGATATACCCAACAGTGGGTAATAAATCGTGAGAATATGTTATTTATTACTATAATTATTATTATCTAACGTTAGCGTTTATGTGTGATAAGATATGTAAAGTTAATGCAATTTCTGTGTGACAATTGATTCTTGCTGTATTTCTATTTCGGGAATGAGGCTTTGAATGAAATCCCTGCATCTGGGTGCATTTATCAGGGTTTTCTGTTGGTATCAACTTGTTTAAAAATAAAATTGCATTTCACGGGCGGCTGGCTGGCGATCGGTGCTAATTACATCGGCGTTAACGTTAGCGTGCACTAGCTGCTGCAAAAATGCCCGATCGAACGCATGGAACAGACACTGCACTCACAGACATTGGATAGGTACATTCTACGGACAGGTACAGCTACAAATACAACACTTGGAAATACACAGAGAGAACTTTGAGTGTATTATAACTACATTTACACACAAGTAAAAGAGAAATTTTGAAATAAAGAATGTTTTTTGCCGTCGCCTAGCTGAGTGTGTTATACGACCGGTTGTCGTTTTGACGACTCGTATTCGAATTAGATTGACATCAAAAATATTTCCAATTTTTAATGGGACTGCGTGGCTCTAGGCGTTAGGTAATCGGTTGTGATTCGGACGGCCGTGGTTCGATTTAGACCGTCGTCAGACTTAAGGGGATAGTATACCTAGAGCAAAAGTTCGATTTCAGAATTGCCGTAACTGAAGTGTAATGGGACAAGGGGAAATGTTTGATTTACTGCATGTACGTACACTGTTAGTATGTTACAATATTTTTTTTCTCTACATCGGACCGTCTGATATCTGATAGCTATACTGTAGGTTCACGCTCAGCAACACAACTCCGTACAGCTAGGTAAATGCATCAAGAATGGATGCGCAATCGCAGTAGTCTCAACATTATTTGTGCAATAAAAAAATCTGTTGTGGCCAGCACAATACCTCTCGCCACTTCCTTTTTTTTGTTAAGTATAGGGCGCGAACAAATATCCTATAGATTTTGTAAATATATGTGAAAATTGTTTTATGTTGAGACATGCTCTTATTGAATAATATAGAAGTTTATACGTCATAGACTTATATGAATATATTATTTGTATTTCTAAAAATATTCTTTGCTTTATGAATAGAGCCAGGTAAATTTACGGCGAGAGGTTATGTGCTGGCGACATCAGATTTTTTATATTTACGGTTAATTCAACTTATTGCACTTACTGTACAAATGTACCCTTTATCCCTTTATATAATATTCTATGGCTATCTCCTGCCACAACTAAAGTGTACATTTTGTTGAGCGTATAGTGATGCACGCGAGACGAGACGACAAATAAAAAATATCGATCTCGTCTCGTTTTCGGATCTATAATCTCGTTTATGGGCCTCGTCTCGTTCTCGAGCGAGTCTCGCTTTAAAAATAAGCGCTTGCGCACAGCGCATTTACGTCGCAGTCTAACCACAAGAAACTACAAGTTCACACCAGTCTTACCGTTGTCCATATATTTTCAGTCGTAGAACTTACGTTATAATAAAGAGAAGAAACACGAAATTGTGGTCACCAAATTATTATAATACGAGCATATGTTTATTCATTGACGATCACCAGCAAATATGACAAGTTATTAAATAATTTAATTTGTCTCTAAAATAACTAATTGATTACAAAATTATGATTTCTAAACTATTTCAATACGAACACGAACATCTCTTAATGCATTCATGTCATCAGTAACACTAGTTAAGCATTAAAAAATATTTTTTGTAACTAAAAGTAAACTTTATCGCAATTGTTATATCAATCACACCTCGAATTTTAAATCGCAATCTCACTCTCGATCTCGTCTCGTAAAAAGCAACAAGACGAGACGAAATGCGAGAGTACTCTCGCCTCGTCGTCCATCACAAGTGCTATAGTTTAAAAAAAAAATGCAGATTTCGAACTTAACAGTGCAATTAAACAAAAAAGCCCTGGGATATATACAAAAAAATATTCAGTTTAGAATATTACAAAGACAGAAATCAAATAAAAGTAATTCTCGTTCCCGAAGAAAATTGTTTTATACATGTGAACCTAACTGGAAGAAGAAAAGCTGACTGAAGATTTTCTTAAAAAAAAAAATCTGTTTATTGTTTTTTTGTAAAATGAACGCCTTTGGGAATGTCTTTAGAAAAATCGACAATGATGATAACTTCTGGAATGAGAAAATGGAGAATAAATTAATCGATTTATATAATACATTTTTTTATGCTACCCGAACTAGCAGATCCTCATTATCCAAAAAGTCAGTCATTTAGAGAATTTTTAGTACAATAATTTCTATTTTATTGGCTTTAATTTTTTGTGGAAATATTTATAATTTGATTTTTATGTTATTATAATTTTCCATTGATCGTTTATTCTGAGTTATACAACACCATGAACGAGTTCTTTTGGAATTAGAAAATGGAGAATAAATTTATAGACTTTTATTAAAAAAAATGTTATGAACTAGTATATCCTTATTATCCCAAGTCAGACTTTGAGAGGATTTTTAGTACAATAATTTATTTATATTTACCATTTTTATTAAAATGTTTTTAATTTGATTTTTATATTGTTATTATTATTATTATTATTATTATTATTTGTGCATATATTATTAAATAATAATATTTAGAATATGATTTTAGTTGAAAAACTAATCAGTTGGTGAAGACATATACCAATATGTATTATGTATGTTTATATATTTTTTTTCAATATATGTAATATGGTTAAATTAATTAGAATTATTCCTACATACTCATATAATTTTATATCTATAGAATTCAGAAATTTATTGTAATAGTGTAGCAGGCAGATTAAGATTAAGAATTAAGATATTAGAAAAGTACGAACGGCACTTTTGCGCTAGGTAGACTAGCCCCTTAAACTTGAAAATTATTTACAATTCCTGTTGTGTTCTCTCTACAATAATTGTGATGATATATTTATTAATTATTATTTATTATTTATGGGGTCTCGTGGCCTCTGCTTGACTCTCTGGTCGCGAATCTGGGGAACTGGGTTCGATGCCAACCGACGTCAAATATTAAACCGTGTGGTGCACTATCCACGCCAGCAATGAGTGCTCGTGAGGTGACGCCTGGTAAACGTCCGCACGGTGTAAATGTCATTATCATTACCGAAATCTGTGTACACCCAGCAATGGGTAATATGCCTTGATGATATATTTATTTATTTAATTCCTTATTTATTTTCGCAGCATTTCGTTTTAAAAATTCGCTTATCTAGATCTAGAATATAGTAAAGAAAATTTCAAAATATAGTAGTTTGACTTCAGTAAACTATACTATAGGTACTACTAGCAGTACTGCATCTCGATTTAATAACAGTGTAAATGATGGCTGTAACTCTAGAAGGCGATATTTGTTTCACGAGAAACAGAAGAGTGTTTGTCCGGTAGGACTTTTCAATACAAAGTTACGTTTTTTGGTCTGGATATATTCGGAAATTTTAATATGATATTATTATCACCCTTGGTTACAAGTTAACTGGATAACTTACGGTGAGTTATAAATTATAACTAAACGATTTCAGTTATAATAACTTATAAATGACATATTTATTTAAGAATGAATGAATAATGTATGTATGATTCAATATGAGTAGATAAGTATAGTAATAGCTTCTTACATTTCTTCGCTGGAAGGGTATAGTAAGTTTTTTGTTTTTCATTTTCAGGCTTAACAACATTTTTTTTAATATAGTCATTTTTGTTTCTCATTTGCAGCACCCGTAGAAGACATAAGAGGTGACAAAACCATTTGTGGTCAAAAATATAAAAAGCCACTTAAAATAACTTTGTTGTCACTTCCGGTCATACCGTAAGCGCTACCATCATGCCAAATACCATGATTTGTGAGCCCCTAAGCCTAGTTTACAAATATTTACAAAGAATTAAAAAATAATTATAAATAAAAAAGATTTTTTAAGTGGCCCGTTTTTCAGTGTCACTTGTATAGTAATATTAACTCTTTTCTATTCTCAGTATTTTTTTCAGAGATTTTAATTTGA
The DNA here is from genome assembly GCA_951394225.1 of Harpalus rufipes. Lineage (NCBI taxonomy): Eukaryota > Metazoa > Arthropoda > Insecta > Coleoptera > Carabidae > Harpalus > Harpalus rufipes. The sequence goes on from OX596279.1 coordinate 34,627,819, forward strand.
CATAAATACTATTGGAATAAAAAAATAATTCTATTCGGAAAAAAATGTATACATGTCTGAAGTTAACTGAGTGATATATGACCTTACGCAACTAACCGTGTAATACACGTATTATCATAAAATTTAATACATGAACATAAATTTTTTTCTTCATTCTGTAGAAGATTTCGGGATAAAAAATTGTTCAAAATAAGAAAAAATATAAAAAATAGCTATAGTAATTTTTTTATAAGTACTATTACTAGTAGTATGAAGTGAAACATAGAAATTCAAAGAAATTTAAGTGAAAATAATATATAAAAATTTTACATAATAAAGTTCTATGATCGAAGCGCAATGTTCTAGAAATGGTACGTGTCATAAAATTCTAGACATAATTGAAATATGAAGCCAGGCCAGAGATGGAATTAATACAATAAAGAAAGGATTGTGAACATAAGTAAATATTAGTACTTTTTGACTCATTCGTCGAATAAAAGAAGAAATTGCAACTATCGTTATTGTTTCGTGGAAAATTATTTTTATAGAATAACTTTAATACAAAAATGGTACTTAGATCCCTTTTAATTTACCTAAATGCTTTAATTTAGACAGTAAATATTACCAATCTATTATTTTCAATTTTATCTTCTTTCTTGTATCTTGTGTACGTTCGATCTTCTTTAAGTTTTCCAGTTTTTGTGTTAATGGTAAATCAATTTGTTTGCAGAAGGGAAATTCTAATTATGTAAGGCTGAATTACTACTAGACTAATAGTTTTACTTTGCAGCTTGATTGGTTGCCTGCCTAGTAAAATTATCGCTAATAATAATTTATTACTTCATGTACCTCCCACGTTCAAAAGTTTTGAATTTGGATTATTACATTCTCAAATTAAATTTAACTTTATACGGAACAAAGTAGCTAGCTGAATTTATTAAGACCGTGTAAATTATTCCTTATTAACAAAGAATTTGAAGTATTTTTAATCTGTTCTTTATGGTATAATCTCCTTATTTTATTTTGAGAAATAAAGTATGAAATTTTTCAGTTGTAGTTATGTACAATTTTACTTGCTTTCTAGTATATACAGTTGGCCAAACATTTCATTTTAAAGCACATATGTACATTAGGTAGTATCTTTTGGTAAATAGTTACAGATTGCAATTCTTCCTATTGAAACATAATTATCCGTATAATTTTACTAGAGAATATTTACCCACCTAACAATTTACCGCATTCATCATAATTTGATTTTAATGATTTTAATTAATAATAAATATAATATATAACAAGATTTTTGTTTGGATAACAAGAAAAATAATTTAAAATACGGTTACGAACTAATAAAAATGAACATAATATATTGTTGATTTATTCGTTATCGTTGTCCATCCAGGCTTTTTTTAAGTTTCGGAAATAGATGGATGTCTGAAGGTGAGTACGGAGGATGAGGTATTAATTCAAAGTCTCTCTGATGAATTCCAGTCATGGCAACTGGTGAAGTGCGCGCTGGAGCGTTATCCTGATGCAGTGATTCCTGACGGTACAGTATACTTTTCGTTATCATTCCATGTCGTTTTTTTATTTCTTCTCGAAGTTGATGTAACAAATAGTAATATCCAGTAATGGTTTGATGCTTAAGAAATATACCAACAATTCTCTTCGCGTCCCAAAAAAACCAGAAGCAATAATTTTGGCAGCGGACAAAACCATCATTGCTTTTATTAGCAGGTAATGAACCCTTATACTTCCACTGTATCGAGTTCTACTTTCATTCGGGCTGATAGTGGTGTACCGATGTCTTATCGGTAGTAACATATCGTTCCATACACATATCACTATCAGAAATAGCTTCATAACGGAGCAGTAATTCGGACGATGTCTCTGATCAACCTTCAGAAGCCGGGGGATCCATTTCGGATAACACATTGCTCAGAATGTTTTTAACTCATTTATATGATTTGCCCACGGCCTTTGCAAAAACTCAAAATATTATTCGCCGATTTGCAATGATTATATCGTGAATTAAATTGATGTTTTCTTCACTAGTAATAGTTGCAAGCCTTCTATTGGGAGGATCATCATCAATGCTTTTTCTGTCGCGTTTAATTTCTGCTGCCTACCATAGTGTATAAAGGACAAGTTGTTCCCGAAAGCAGTGCTCATTTCTTCATGAATCTTCTTTGGTGTTAAATCTTTTTCGTGTAGGTATATGATCTATTTTTTTTAAAAAAGTCAATGCACACTTTAAATAAAAAAATCCAATTAAGTCACAATCTAATGCAGGGTTTCTCAAACTTTTTTGTCTACCGCCCACTCACTTTGCTTACCGCCCACCTACATAGTTCGCGATAATTTTAATGCACTTTATATAGAAATAAAATATATTTTTTTTTGCAAACAATGTGGCTTAAAAATCAAATTAATTACGTTGTTCTGCATTCTAAAAATAAAAAATTAAATAAATAAATAATTTAAAAAGAAAATATGAGTGTCTTGCATTTGATGTTAATTAATAATAGTTGTTTATGCTACAAAAGAGGTAAATAGTATTTACTAGTCGAGAATGTGTTTGTCCTCCGAGAGAAGCGATGGCTGTCAGTGTCAATTCAGTCCGAGACTGGTCAGAGATGTTTACTTACTTTTTGAGTTACATACAAAGATGTTTTCAACTCTTGACGATTTATTTTTTTATCTTTGATTGATACATTAAAATATAGGATCTTAGTATTCCTTGGAAAATTTAAGAAGAAAAAAAAAACACTGCCATCTGCCACATTTAACAAGACAAATATTTATAAAATGAGGACAATTTGAAGGATCTTAAATTAAAAATCGTAAATTATGACAATGTGCTAATATTTCACCCAAGTTTAAAATATCTAATTGATATTTAACAAAATACGTACGTAAGGGAGCTATATAGGGAAGTAAGGGAGCTATTTACGTTCCATCGACCATAAAAACCGATATCTTGACGGTAAAATGAGCATTAGTTTCTGCAAATAACGTCCAAATAGCTTACTTACGACATCGGATGTGGGAAAAATATTTTAAATTTGTTTTTAGTTTATTAAAAAAATCGGAGATCTGTTTTTTCTTCAATTTTCAAATTAACAGATCAAATACTAATAATTTCAGCTGCCCACCAAAAATTGGAAATCGCCCACTTGTGGGCGGTACCGCCCACCTTGAAATACCCTGACATAATGGATCAGTGTAAAACTTTATAGACACTAATGGCAGTTCATATAACCAGAAAAAATAAAATAATTATGCGTCTATGGGACCCTCTGTGTGGGGTCGCGAACTCAAATCCACCCTTTTAGGTCTTTTTTGAGTAAAAATAAAAATTACATTTATATTTCATAGTTTAAGTTAGCAGCGAAAATTTTGTGGGTATAGCTATGAATATGTATTTACTAGTGATCAAAATAAATTTTATCCACCCTCATCAATAAAGTGTTGCATAACTTAATGATTTTAATTGACATTCGAACGTATTCTGTAACATTATGGTTCATTTTTTAAACCGTTTATCCAATAGATATAGATTTGGGAAATAAAAATCCAATTTTAATTTTCATGACAACATACTTGATTGATGAAAAATTTTAATATCGCACTAAAAATTAATGAGTTACCTTAAAAAGGTGTTGCATTTTTTTTTATAAGTACTACGTTTTTATTATTTGTGCTATGATGATCTTCCTCTTAGTGATATTTGCTAGCCTTCTACACTTCCCGTGCATAGGCGATTAGATACGGCACGGGTTTTGTCTGCGTAGCATTACAACGTGTGTTTGGTATGGATGAAGATGCGGTGCTGTAGCTCTGTAGTGATGTTGTGAGATAATGCGTTTTGTTTTGCATTCGGAATCGGCGTCTAGCGTGCATCCTGGACGGCGGGCAGCGTCTTCAAGGCCGCCGCTGGACCAAAACCGATACGCCTGGGCACGTGGTGCACGCAGGCCCGTAACAGGGAAATCACACAAGATGATTGAGTGGATAATTATGCAATTTTAATAACAGCTATATTCTCTGACGATATATTTACAACCAATTTCGAATTTGCTTAATTGTAACCTAAAGTGGAAAAATTTTCTTTGTACAAATTTATATCATATGCAAGCACCTCGACAGAATAGTGAATATACGATTTTGACGTGTATTATATGTCATAGAGTGTTACCGCATCAGAGGCGTGTTTTATTTTATTATTACATAATACTTATTTTCGTGTCTTCGGCCGGTATAACTTATTTAAAATTACCCATGTAAATACACCGTAGTATTTGTATTTAATGTGGGTGTGTGTGGTACAGACTAGGTGTTGTATTATTTACATCATGTTCATTTAATTAATTCATAGAGAAGTCGGCATAAAAAATCTTACATATTACATATCCGGAAACCGCGATAAGAATGCTCATATAATGCAAGTATAATTTGGACATTTTGTGGTAGTTTTTGTAAGAAGATTTATTCTAAAATTGAGTCATCCAAAAGATTGGTGCCGACTAGTTGTCGAAGTTGACAGAGATGTTGAGATGGTTTTCTGTCATCTAAGCTTGAAGGTGTAAGTAGACGTTGTAATCTCTCTTTTTCAGAGAGAGAAGTGCAATGAATTAAAGTTTGGTTAAGCACTGAGATTAACTTATTAAATTTGGTCTTCTCATACGTAAAATGATGGACAGTAAATGTTGCTTCGACTTGGGCCAACCATAATAAGGGATCATAAGGCCAAAATTCTGGAAGTTTGACGTTTCCAGACAGAGAGGAAATTTCAGGAAGAGGAAGGGGAGCTGTTTACGGAATAGGCACAGGAACAGATTCATCAACCATGACTAAAAAGATTGAACACTTTGAAGTGTTGGGGTCACTAATATTGTAGTGGGTGTTAGCCACTACAACTTGTAAAAAAAAATCTGATGTGGCCAGCACATAACCTCTCGCCGTATATTTTACCTGGCTGTATGCATAAAGCAAAGATTATTTTTATAAATACAAATAATATATTCATATAAATCTATGACGTATAAACTTCTTTATTATTCAATAATAGCATGTCTCAACATGAAGATATTTTACCATAAATTATGTTACAATAAATTACAAAGTAGAGTTTACCATATATAAATATTAGGCTGGTAACAGCAATTTTCAATTCGAACAACTTTATTTACTTTCTCTTCATATTCTTCTAGTAAAAACATTAATTTTGGGCGGTCTAAAATGTATATATCTGGATTGTGCATCTATTCTTATATATCTTCTTTTACATTTTATTTTTTCATACTTGTTATATCTAAATAACCTTAATTCCCTTTAATAAAGTGACGGATAGATTGCACTCCGATTTTGTCAATATTTACAACTTACTTGAGAAGAATTTGATAGCTTTTTCGCAATTCAAAGTTACTCTAGTCTACAGTACTGGTGTACATTGTCCCATAATGTTTGAAACAAATTTAAGTCCTTCAACCTACACTTGTCATCTCCATAATAGTCACAGATCAAGAACTAAGGGATTCTCCAAGTACATTTTTAATTCATTACTCATTATTTCTGACACTGACATTTATCTGTCAGTTACAAATAATATAAATTATCAACTATTTTTCATGGCATTCTTTCGGCTGTCAAATTTATTACAACAGATTATTTTATATATTATACTTATTTTATCTCTAAATCTATGGAATATATAATAAAATATTTAAATGTATCAGATAGAGAATTTAATTTTCTTTAATATTACCACGAAAAATTTTCAAAAAATAATATTTAGAAGATTTTTTTTCAAGAATCTTCTACTTCCGGTTGTCCAATTATTACCAAAACCTTTTCAGATCTTCCCATGAATGTCCGATTGGGAAATACGTTGTTAAACAAATTTTAAGTCTTATAGTTTTTGAGTAACCGTCCTTCCAACATCCCACACACACACACACACACACACACACACACACACACACATCCACACACACACACACACAGACATCATCGTAAAAATGTTAAAATCGGATTGTAGAGACCTTAAAACGTGCTTATTCAATAAAATCTGGATATGCGATTTTTAGCATGAATGCAATACCTCTTAGCGAGAGGTAATAGTTTATTGGTTAAATTGTATACAAATATAAAATAACTTCGATTTTATTTGGAGAAGATAAATCTAAATTCGTGACAAGTGTAATTTTTTTTAATTGACTGTTTTTTCTTTTGTTTCTTGTTACATTTGCTAACTTGATAGATACATATAAAATATAACATATATCATGTAAGCATAACACTTTTGTATTGAAAGTTTTCAAAAATTGACAATTTACAAAAACTGTAATGTCAACATTATCGAATTATAACTATAGAAGTCGCTACTTTTTACTGGCCGAGGACAGTAATTACATAAATGACACTTAGATTCCTTGAAATTTAAATGTTTCAGTCCCGAAATGAAGTAAAACTTTGAAGCTTGAAACTCCGAGTAGTTTGAATTATTGTAGGTACTTCGGAGTCAAAGTATGCCTACTAGGAATATTAGTGGTAAATGGTTACAATGAAATACCTGTACAGTAAAAAATCTTTAGTGTATAATTTTTGCACGTAGTCACTAATTTAACTCTGGGGAAGTCTTAACAACAAAATTAAATTATTTAAAATGTAGATGTAGGCACTAAGTGTAAATACGTAGTGTTCAAGTATTCACCAAAATAAAATTAACACTGATAAAAAATACTACTCTAGTGTTGAAGACTGTAACGTTGGAAAACATCATTATAGTGTTAAAGTAGTGTTATGTAAGTTTCGAGTTTGCTGTTTGCAGACATTCTCGTTAGCCGGAGCCTAACATCTCGTATATAAAAAAATAAATTTGTTTGGATAATTAAAAATAAAAATGCTGTTGTAGTAAACAGTAAAAGAATAATACGAAGATGAGCAGACATCGATGGTTTCATAAGATCGTAGTACATATAATTGAGGTGTTGTCACTCAAGTATTGTTGCCTTGATGTCTTGTTGTTGTATTTTGAGTTTATACGAGTATATTCAATAAATAAGTAGCCAAGTCTAAAGAACTGTATTTGCTTTATTGAAAATTATTAATTCGACTATTGACAAAAGATAATGACATTGACAGCCATGGTTGCTAGATTTAAATTGTGATTCGAATACCATAGATTAAGGAAAATATATAGTAGAAGATTGGGTATTTCCATTATAAACCGTGATAACAAGTTTAGTGCCGTGTATGAAAAGGTCAGAGAACTAAATTTGACAGCCGACAAGGTGGCGGGAAATATAAATTCATTTCGAATTGTTCTAAACTTTAAATTTTATTTCTTCATAATGTAATTAATAAAAAATCTATCGAAAATAGATAATTTATTAAAGACATTATCAAGAAATGTGAAATATATCTTGCACTATAAAAACTAATTGAAATAATTAATATGTTAATGTCTTTATTTAAAAATGTATACATTACACTATTTAAATCAAATAAATAATCTCAAACTATGCGGCAACAACTACTAAAAATTAAGCTTATACTACTCAAGGAACCAAAAATTTGAAATATTATTATTACAAGAGTTATTTTTATTGCAAAAAAGGGATGTTAATTTAATGTCTGCCAGAAATGCATTGTTTCTTTGACCTCGTCGTCGATGTTCGTCCACTTTTTAACTAATTATCCTATTTTACACTCTTTTTTATTAAAACTGGCAACAACATACTATTCCAACATTCTCTGATGAATCTTATGAAGCTTTATGTCACTTCGCCAAAGAATCGTGATATCTTGCTGCTCTCCTACAACCAAACTTCTAAGAGCACCGCCATGATGTACATTCTCCTAGTCCACTTATACACACCATTTCTTCTGCTCGGCACTATCAACTTCTTCTGCAGGAATGTCTCTTCACTACACAGAAGTTACCAATATATCATGTGATCTTTTTCTGAAATATTATTAATTTGTCATTAAGTTTTTATATCACCCCCCGTATAATAATGCTAATATGAAAGATAATATACTTACCGAAAATATATTGCATGATAATGTACTGTATAAAGATACCAATAATAGTTTTAAATGTCAAAGTATTTCGAACGATGCAATAGAGAATTGTGGGAAATTTACAACAGTTCTCAAACATTATGTTAGCTTTTTATAGTATTTTGACATTAAAGTTTGAGAATCACTGTAAAAACTGTACTACTTATGACATCTATGAAAGGGTCAGGAAGTATTTCCAAACGCTACTAGATTGAAAACTTGTTATCACGTTTCTGAATGCAGTTTCACCCCCATGTCGAATATATAACACTTGTGAAATTTTGAACGTCAAGCGGAGCGACGCGTCAGTTCAAGTATTTTACTTTAGCATCTTACATCTGTATGAAGTGTGAAGCAGTGCCGTCCATGTCAGAAATGTAAGTCTAACTAAAGGAAACGGTCTAAATTGTACCATTTTTTATTTTGATGTTAATTGGGTAATGTCGGATGAAAACTGTGTCAATTAGTGTCGATTAATTAATTCATATCTGCCGTGTTCTGATACGAAGAAAAATTCAGGAATGACATGTCATAGGGTATATATTTATAATATTCATGCGTGCGTTGCTATGCGTGCGTGTCCTTAAATATAAAAACACGCATTTAGGTGTGCGTGTCTGTAATATCCACACCACACGCACACAAACATTCGCACAAGAACAATAAATCCATATTTCGCAAGCACTTCGCTTAATGATCTGTCTACTGCGTCGCAATAGAGATAAACCTCCAGACTTCGGCAGATCCGAGAAAATTTACTCTCCGGATTATATTTTTCAGTTATTTCGCACTCCGGCGGAAACTATTTTTATTTATTGTATTGTAAATTTTGTAAAGTATATTAACTGTTCATGAAAATGTATAGATATACAGCATGCTTGCAGTGATGTTTAAAAAACATTTGTGTGTAACTACGCAAAGTAGGTATATATTAATTACTTAGATTTACGACAGCGTTTAACGTCAAGTGTAATTAAACATATGCGATGTTAAATGCCATAATATGACCGTTGCAGTACTATGTTCTACACAATACAAGATTAAGACTAATCTCAGTTAATTTGTCTTTATAACGTTTCAAATAATATCTGATAACAATACAATATTCATTTTCTTTTATACTAGATACATAACAAATCAAATTCTTTTTACCTGTATATATTTTTTCCTCAAATTTTTAATCGTAAGATTTTCTACATAACTTTAATGTTAGGATTATGTGTATATGAAAGTAAACCAATTTCTTATAATTACTTTGCTATGAAGATTTATCGGTCGTTCATGTTATCTTCGGTTCCTGTTTTAGACTAATCTGGGTACCTTGTTATTTGCATGTTGCAGGTTTCAAATTAAAATTATCCGGATTAGTCTTTATAGAATCGAAACTAACCGATTCTCGGTTCTGGGGCCGAATCATGATTCTGGAATCAAAACTAATTGGTTTGCGGTTCTGGAACCGAAACAGACCGAATCTCAAATTGGACTTAGTTATGCAAAAAAGGAACCATCCCACAATGAAGCACAAATTGAGTTTGGGTCGAATTTAGTTTGCTAAATGTCCATTTTGTCGTACAAAATAGAACCAAGCCACAACTCTTATACGGTAATAGAAAAATCGTACTGCACTGAACCAAATACAAACTTAAAATGAATAAACGTATGTAGTTTTACAAAACAGAATCAGATAGCTTGGATCTTTTTTGCAAATTTACAAATTACCTAATGGTATGAGGGATGGTTCGTTTTAGTATCCAGTAACAGTCTATGCAAGTAGTTTGTTTTAACATGTACCAACTTGCATGGATCAGTATACATTTTGGTTTAAAACAGTAAACGTGCTATTGTGGTTTTTCTCTTATATTAATAATAATTATTGCAATATAAGTTAAAAAAATGTGCAATTGGGTGAGTAGGAAAATATAAATAATCTCCCTTCTTGTTCTGAATGTATGTTGTTGAAATTTAATGTTTAAATATTCAGTTTTTTTTTCTTTGTTGCTAATATATAGTTTACTGATTCGACTAAGGATATAAATACAAATCTTTCTTCTTGTTCTATAGGTATGACTTCAACTCCCTTTCTATAAAGGACCTAACTGTTCTCTAGTCTGATGGCAAAGCCATGTCAAAACCAAAACTAAGCGACATAAAATCTATTTTATACCTTATGCCAAATGATTGTCTTTCGATTTAACTGTTTGCTGTTAAGGACGAAGTAGATGACATTGGCGGATTTGGTGCTAGAATTGATTTTACTATTGAAGATGAATATGTTTCAATTACTTTAATTTCGTAAATATTTTATTTAATTTGTTTATGAATATTTTTTTACAGAATAAAGTTTATTTTTCAAATAAAGTATATAGAAACCAAGTTTACTTTTGCTTTTGTACTTATATTGTTTTTTACAAAATGGAACCATGCCACATTTTTTTTTAAACTGATGAATTCTAAAATTCTTTATTTATACCAAAAGCCATGAATTTTAGATATTCAAATAACATAACTGTAGAAACTGACAAAATACAAGTAATTTTATAATTTTGTCTCAAGCTTTAAACTTCAAACGCAATTTACTCAAAACTCACTTATTGTGGGTTGATTCCTGTTTGCATAACTACGTCCAGTTTTGAAACCGAAACTAATCGGTTCTCGGTCCTGGACCCGGAAACAGGCCGTATTTCGACTTTGGAATCGATAAAATATCTATTATGGATTTTGGATCTTCGATTATTTCACATTACATTATATATTCGTGACATAGCGAGTATGTATTCACCATATTATGAAAAATAAATTCATTATTTCCTCATAAGAACATGTACATCTGAAGTAAAATAAAGATAATAATAAATATTTATTCATTTAATATATCCGAGAGATTCATAATGACTAAAACAGAAGGCAAGTAGGTAAGTATAAGTGAATTTCTATAGGAAATATCCTATGCTTACCGTTAACTCAAAACATAGTTCTCAAGATCAAAACTTAGTAACAAAATAAAGTAGTGATGAAAATATAAAACTAAAAAGAAATTGTATGAGAGTATTCAATTTATAATTTGCTACATTATGTGATTATATTTTCTAACAAGTATTAAGAATTTTTACGTATTACAAATTAAATACTGGCTCATTTATATGAGTGAATATCTTCGGCCATTACGCGTAATACAATAAACATTTTTATTTTTAATCAAATGTCTATGAAAATCGAAAATAGCTAACTTTGATTTATCGGTTCAAAAAACATTACAGTCTTGCATAATTTTTTGCTTCTTTTACCTCAAAAGTAATTTTCTGGTTATAATTTGATAATGAATATTAATTTTTTGATATCGTATTTTTATCATAGAAATATCAATAATTCGAATCGACTAGATTTTCGAGGAAACACAGAATGCATTTTGAGACAAGAAAACTATATAAAAATTGAAAAAAATATATAGAAACTGGAATTATTAGATATGTAATACATTTTTAAACGCTTTTGACATTTTCACTTCGTTTGTAATCATGTTTATTTTTGTTCTTTCAAAGTCAAATAGGTACCCGACCTTTTTGTTTACCTTCTTCCTTGCTTCCATAGGCCTTCTGCACTTTACGTCATTTTGAATCAAAATGTAACTGTCGTAAACTATGATAACACATTTTCCCCATATTTATCATCATGCATATTTTTTGGTTATTTGCTTTCTGCTAATTCTCATGAACGTTATGAGTTATAATGCTGCTTCTCCTGAGCACTTGATTCGTTTTCTTGTATGTTTGCAGAAACTAAAAATCTTACAATTTGAACTAAACATGGAAAGTTGTTAGACAAATATCATACTATTGATCAGCACAAAATGCCCCTTGTGGGTAAAAATGTTTCAGAGTAGTCTGTCAACTAAGTCAACAGTAGGAAAATTTAGCATATCCTAAATGACTTGTAGTACATTAACGTCGGTGCTGTATGTTTTGATCTTCTCTGAGATTCATCTCTCATCCGTATGTCGCATTGGGCGGATGCACGAGGTGCGTGGCACATAATTGGCATTACTGCCGCAGTCCGGAACGTCCAGCGTGGCAGCACTGACGCTGGGTCACCTCAGTCCAGGTATTTGCAATCAACTCTCTGCAGGATGGATGCGATACCAGCACTCTGCCAGGACATTCCTACAGGATGCACGACTCTGTCTCTGTGCCTGCCTTGAGAAGGGATGCAGACAAGGATGGATAGAGGAAGGACAAATCTCGAAAGCGTAGGATAGAGATATTCCGTATGAACGCGATGTGTGGCCATAATTAAGTTTTTAGAACAAAATAAATAAAAGTGGTAACTTTTTCAAATAATTTGGAAGATCAAATTTATCTATATATAAAAATATTAGATTTTCAAATTTCTTTCAGCTAATTTTGTGACTCAGTAAAAGAAAATTTGAAAAATTGATAAATCTATGTTGTTAAACGTAGATGTTCTAGTTTCCAAAGTTTTGTTTTCACGTTCGCCGAAAGTGACAAATCTGTTGCCACAGAACCGGCACTGATATATTCTTGTAACGGGCTCCTTTCGCATTTTTTTTGCAAATAATCTTTGAAATTATTTTTAATTTTACACCAAATAACTTTTTTTCATATAATCTAATTTTTATTTTGTTGGCAACTATCTTGTAACGTGTAACTAATAGGATTCTGCGTAGCACCGAATAAGACGAAGCGTCGGATGCATTTAGCTGAATTTAAGTTTTCTGTATCGTGTGCAGAGCCGCCGTAAGGGTATAATATACCGCTTTGGCTTTTGAGTGTATATTACTTTCTCGCCCCAGACAAAATTAAATGTTCCATTTTCAAGTAAATATTTTATTATAATATAAAAATATTATAAATATAAACATATGCATATCTACGTAGGAATAAATATAAAATACTGAGAACTAAGATACTAATACATATTTTGACGAATTTTAAGACTGAACATTTTTGTCGGTGCACTCACCGAACAAAAAATTTAGATCATATACAGAGTGGTGACCGCGACCCCGGAGCATAGGACTTTAACATGTAAAATCAGACTCCCAATTTCCTGCTTCCCTAATTATTTTAGGTAAAAAAAGCTTCAAATAAAAGTTGTATATATACAGGATGGTGACCGGACAACCGAACATATGACTTTAACAATTCCTGTTTTTCTCATTATGTTAGATAAAAAAAGCATGAAATAATTTTGTATACGGCAGAAATTAGGTATAAAAATGTCGAATGTTTAAAAATTGGTGCCACTTTTTGTTGTGAAATGATTCTGATCAATTAGTAACGATTAAACATCAGATGAATAACAATAATGTAAATATGATACATAAAATATTTTACTGGATCAAGTTTTTGTCAGGTGCAAATTTATACTTTTGTATCCTACATGTCGGCGCCTATGAATGTCTGTCTAATTACACCCCTTTGGTTAAAAAAAAATTCTAGTTGACTCCGATCGGATTCGAACGGTCAATAGAAATCATATGTGATCATTTAGGGCGATATGCTCTACTCGAGTAAAATGAACAAATTTTTATACATGGCAACCGTACCGGTTTCGTTTGAGAAACAAACTCGGCCGCACTGTAGCCAACCATGTTGCGCCTGTGTTTCATTTGTCACACACCCGGTGTAAAAACAATGGAATTTTTTAATTCTTATGGTTTTATTTCAATTATAAGAAAATAGATACTCTTACAGGCCTATTCTTTAAAATATTCGCTTAACGAATCGTTATCATAACGTAATCGTTATTATGAAAATCGTTATATCTACTTAACGATAATCGTTATCTTTGTATCCGTATATTCATTTTAAAAAATAATAACCTTGGCATCAAGTTAAGAACTTTATTTCCTAAAATCAAATTTTGATTTTAAATGAAATTTCTAAAATAATTCAATATAACTCACTAAACTTCTAGGTTAGATTAGTTCTGATGGGAGTCAGCTGTCAACCTGTCAGCTGTCAGATTCTTTCTTCTTCTTGTTGTGGGCTATGCTAGAGCTACTACTACCATCTGTAGACAAATTGGGAACCTTGCGTTAGGCGCTAGAAATAATAACTTTTTAAATTATTTTAATATTACCCTGTAAAAAACTATAATGTGACGGAGTTTTTGAAATCACTATTCAACATAATATTTTTTTTTATTTTGACACGAATAAAAACACTGAATTATTGACAAAACGTTTAGGTAACGAATCATTTTTCCAGTCGTTAATAAATAGCGATATCGTTATCTTTTTTTCGTTATGTAAAATTAAAATATTGTTTACAGAATAACACTTTAACGATTATCGTTATAATAACGATTTAACAATGCGTAATGTCATAACGATAGTTTACAGAATAAGCATATTAAACGATTTTCGT